>JAQSUU010000392.1:1200000-1709094 GCA_038087645.1 Saccharum hybrid cultivar R570
ACGTGACTAACTGCATAAAGCAGATGTTACTTAGATGCTTAAGTAACCAGATGAAAACAGCATTACTGGGAATAGTAAATAGCTAAGTAATTAACTAGATACATAGAGCAGCACTAGGCTTAACTCTCAATAAAAACATCCCAACCACTATATCCAATCCCAATTCATTCCTAACAGATTTCCTTTTTCCTCTATGCTTCCCTTCCCTCGGCTACTTGATCTCTTTATCATCGATAAAGCTCTCTTTCTTAGGTCTTTTACTTTTGGCTCCACTGTCACCAATCTTGGTATTCAATTTCGGTACAGATGTAGTAAGCCTACAAGTCCACTATAACGTTTCAATCGACAGTTTGAAGATAAGACGCTGTTGTATTCTATAGGGCCATAAATTTTGGCATGAGATGCACCAGTAATGACTGCGTGGTTGATTGATCTGTGGAGATGCTTTCTGTTCATGGTCAGGAAACAAGAATTTACTGGCTGCTTTCAGATTAAACAGGATGAACACCTGTACTATGAAGCACCGTACCTCCTCTTGCCACTTATTATGTACAGAACTAGTGTTTCAGAACATATGACAAGTATCTTTAAACCCACGTTTTCCTTTTCCACTCTCGTGTTTCGCATAGATTTATTTGTTCTCAACTCCATTACAGATTAGCAAACAGGTAGACATATGAAAACATTACCAGAAGCAATTCGATCCATTTTTCTGAAAGTGAACACGTACAGTTATAGCTGTCAAAGCTGTTTATCGCACAGATAGAAACTAACTGTAGCACACTGTTAACCAAGAAGATAGGTTCTAAGGATAGCACCACGGTAAAAGTTATCAACGAAACTGACAAGTATAAGCACCAATAGTACATTTCGAGCATTCACTATATACAAAAGGAGGTGCCCTACTAAAAGAAACTTACCATCTTTACCAAATAGCATCACACCCATGCACTTCACTGCCTTTTGATGCTCTTCCTTCTGAAAATCGTTGAACCTCTGAATGTCAGCCATCAATAGCTCAGTGTACTTCTCATAGAGTGTTGTTTCCTTCTTTTCCTTTGCTTCCTGGTGCTTTAGTCTTGCCATCTCAAGCTTCTCTTTTGAGAGTTGGATTTGTACCTCCGACATCTTCTCACGATCCTTCTGAAGCATTCTCTGTAGATCCATTGCACGTTTTATGTCTTCCTGCACCTCCGAGGAAGGACATGATAAGTTCCCTCTACGTTTCCGCTTGGCCTTTTCCATCTTGGAACTTTGTGGGTGTGTTTCTTTTTCTGGAGCACATCTCACCGTCATTGCATGTTCCAGTCCTTTGCAATCTTGTGGATGTCTTCCCTTTTCAGGCATGTCTTCCCTAACTGAATTTCCATGGTGAAGTTCATTGAAACTCAAAGTGCCAGCCATCAATTTCTCCTTCTCAGGCTGAAACTCATAGAGCCTCGAAGTGTCTGCCACTAAATTATTCTTCTCAAGCACGTTTTGAGGACCCACTGAGCTTTGAATGCCTTGTTGCAACTGTATTGAAGGAGATGACATTTTGCTTTTGCCTTCCCGTTTCTTCCTTGCAGACATGCTATCTTTGTCATCCATTTCTTTTTCTGATACATCATTGGCATCATCAGAGGATGACGTGCAGTCCCCAGACTCAGATAATTTGGTTCCCTTGGAATATAATGAAGAGATGTAGCTTTTCCACTTGGTTTGGTCCCAGACAGCTTTCCAAAGATGGCCCAATGTGAAATGATGTTTTGCTTCCTCAAGGTACATCGCCCTTGCTTCCTTGTCAAACTTTACCCATGTTTTGTCCATCAGTTGCATTTTATCAGATTGCACGCTCGAATATTTCTTCTCGATTTGGCACCAGCAGTCATAGAAGTGGGCCATCTTCATGGTAATCTTGTGCCAGTGGAGCTTCAATTGATTCCGTGACCTTCTCCGATCTTTTGGAGTGCTGCTATTGTACAGCTTTGTGACATTTCCCCAGTGCACGCCATTCTTCCTGGAACTATTCAGCTTGAAACTATTCAACCAAGCGTTAATCTGCAGTTCCAACACAAACATGTAAGAGAAAAGAAATGCAGAGCCCTAACATCATGAACTGAGTAAAAAAAAATCTCAACAGTCTTAAAGACTCCAATTCTGTCCAATTCAATCGCAATCGCCTGGAAGTCCTATCGGGTTAAGCATTCTCTTCATTGTCTACACTAACAGTGTCTTGTAAATCTGGACCAGTTACAGAGTGTGGGGTGCCTGAGTATGACACAGACATAAATGGCACTGCTCCAGCAATTGGAGGTTGAAGTGGCAGTGCAGGCAGTGGCATAGTTCCAGCTGATGCAGGTGGTGGCATTGACATAGTCCCAGCAGGTTGAGGTGGTAGTTGTGGCAGTGAGAATGGAGCATATTGTGGTTGAACAACAACATACTGGACATTTTGTGGATATAGGTGTTGCTGGGGAAATTGCTGGTGGGGAGCACTCATGGTATATGATGGATGCGAAAATGAGATTTGCTGTGGAAACTGCGAATGCAAATTCACTGGATTGGGCTTTCCCGGTGGTTCACTTGGACAACTCTTACCATTTGAGAACCCAATGGGAGGACGGGGATCCATTGGAACCAAATAGAAATGACACGTTGGGAGGAACTTGGTGTGATCAAATGGTACAGCAATCCAGGATAAATAAGGAAGATAAGATTATTTGCATCTTAGATTCTGTGGATCTTTCTATAACAAGATATAAATGAAATGTTACAAATTGCATTTTTCAAGGGAGGGTTTTCACTTCCATATTTCCTGTTTGTGACATTGAACCCCACAATAAGACTGTCAACAATTCCATGATTGATGTTCCGATAAACCAAAGGAGCTTGAGCTAACAGTACTATTGCTAGTAACTGTGTGTTGGTAGATGTTACACTCCTGAGAGAAAATAAATTGTCAAACAAGGACGTTGAATTTTGTAACAATATTGGATTGGTTAGTAGGAGATAGCAAAGAAGTTGTATCACAATAACTTGAAAAAGCTCTTCTGAGATATAAAAAACTAGATTGACAAATTACGACTCATCTTTTGGATTAGTATTCCTAGAGCTGTTTGAAGTTAGGCAACATACTAAATTAAGCATGTTTTCTTGGACAACCACTGACCTCAAAATTTCCCAGCAAAATGGAGCAACACAGAGCACTAAAATAAATTATCTCAGATCTAGGGGATGGAAAATTAATACAATAAGAATGGACCTAATCACATTTTTTTACTTTTTTCATATTTGTGAAAGATTTACCAAATCCTTTAATTTGAGCAGCATCATTGTATGCAACAGATGCTGGTATAGCTTTCTGGGACAAGCCAACTAACATGCATTATTAAGGAATGACAAGTGGTAAAAGAAGGTAGACAATCATAGTGTACTTCTGAAGCTTCATTATATCTTTGCAAATGCCTTTCTAAGATCAGAAGAACTGATTTGAAGCTGGTGCTGCAGAACTAATGGTTTTGAAGAACAGTAACCCAATTAGAGCAGTCTCTTTTAGCCGTGTTGAAAAAAAAAATCAATATCAGATTCTTGCAGAACATTTCTGAAGCATTTTAATCTAATCATTGATATAGTAAAATAATATGGGGTTAACAACAAAAAACAAGATCTAGGTCAACTACTTTGAAGAACATAACGAGTAAAGGTAACTGGTTCCTCATGTCATAGCACTATACATATTACATGCAACTGGACATGCAAATAATCATCTCATAAACTAGATTTTTCAAATCTAAATGTGGCCATATTCGATCAGATATAAAGGACCGATGAGAAGCATCATCTGTTCTAATTAGTTGGAGAAAGCCAGCAGTAAAGCTTCAAATTCTAAAAATGATTGGCAGTGTGACCATATCTGCATCATTGGATCAATTCAGTTGAACATTGTCCAATATATCTATGAATGGCTAGTCTGCTTTTACCCTTCATGTCAACACAGCATTAAGGATAGTGCAAGTCCAACAGCATGGTAAATGCTACTCCCTCCATCTCCATTTCAAATTGTGAGTAGTTCTGGCTTTTCTACGTATCTAGATATAATGTATATCTAGGTGCGTAGAAAAAACAGGACTTACAATTTGGAACGAGGGAGTGCCATTTTCACTGAAGTGCGAGATAAGAGAGCCAAGATTGCAGGGTAGAACTGTAGAACATGTACAGTCTCCAAGCATCCGAACAGGTGGGATGAAACTTTCCTAGTGACTCCTACCAGATCGTTTGTTCAAGTTCATGGGTCGATGTCTAATAACACAGCGATTCCTACTGTACAAATTCATCCACGCGCCTGCAATCTCCGAATACAGTTTCTCTCCAATTCCTCCAATCCGGAGATCCCGGAAAGCCTAATGGTATTAGGATACCAACATTCAACAGAGCGGTTCTGTTTATTCCAACTTCTAAAGGTAAATCAAATCAAGTAAATAAGTATGCGCAGGCTGGGTCAACAGCCAAGAAGCGTACCGCAGCCGGGATGTTGCGAGGGGGAATGCCGCGACCGGAGAAGCAGGGCACCGTGCCAGCGGCGGCAGTTTGCGCTGCGTCGCCAGACTGTGTGAGGCCTGCGCGAGCGGCGCGGTCAAGGCGGTTGGGCCGGAGGAGGGTCGGTCCGGTGCTGGCGGAGGGCGGCGGCGAGGGTTGGGGGCCGGGGGGTTTTGGCTGTTTTGGGGGTGAGAAGGGGATGGCGGAATGCGTGGGCACACACCGTGGCAATGTGGCATGCACTCCCTCCGTCCTTAAAAAAAAACTATTCTCGCTTTCGAAGAAGCTAATAACCTTTAACTTTGACTAAATATATTTAATAAAATATTAATATTTATGATACATAATTAGTATTATTAGATAAATCGTTGAATATATTTTCATTATAAATTTATCTGGAGATATAAATATTGCACGTATTTTCTACAAATCTAGTCAAAGTTAGCACAATTTCTATTGCGACTCCTTTTCTGGTACGGAGAGAGTAATAAAGAAAGAGAGAGAAAAAAAAAGAAATCATTTATTCCTGACAAACCATTTTGGCCCGACGTTTTTGTCATTGGAGGCGTAGGCGGTTTTCACCGATGCGTAGGTGCGGATAAAGAGCCAAGCCAACTCTACTTTTTTTGTTCGATTTTTCTTTAAAATTGATATAATCTCATTTATTACGGTCTCTCGAATTATTTGAGATCCAAAACTTCATAACGAGCTGAGCCAAACAAGCAGTCGAAAGTCACTCAAAATCAACTCACTTTTATTTAAAAAAATAAGTTTTGGAATGAGCCATCGAGCCAGCTCATCAAGCTTTTTTGTTCGGCCCTGTCGAAATGTTTTGTGCAGCCCACGCATTCTTCTGAACCAACGCTCATGTACCATGCCATTGCACATTCGCCACAACCGATCACTAGCGATGGGCCCATCTAGTCGCACCTCTATCCATGGTCGGCCCCCTGGCATCTACTCCCTCTGTCCGTTTTTAAGTGACGTTTGAAAACTGTGTCCCCCTCAAAAGCACAGTTCCCAAGCGACACTTTAAGTGGGACGGAGGTAGTACATCGGTAGCCTTCCCTAGCTTGTGCTGCGAGTTGAGCTTGGCTCACCAAGGCAGGCAGCAATGCCACCTTCCCCACTGACCACCGCAGGGTGGCTATTCCTCCTTTGCCACCTTCCCCACTGACCACGCAGGGTGGCTATTCCGCCTTTGCATGAGTTGGTCAGCCGCTCCTCTATAACCGCCACTAGCCATGGCTCTTCCTCCCCATGAGCTGGTTGTCGACGCCGAGCTTTGCTCCGCCAATGCTTGTGGTGCACCTTCACACTGCTGGTGCCTCCACCACGCCAAGAGTGATGCTCTGCCTTCATACAGGAATATCCACTTCTATGACGAATAACTTTCGTCACTGAAGAAGCCAAATTCATTACAATTTCAGTTTTATAACGAATTTACGACGAAAAACGGTTCGTCATAGTCACGTCACTCTTGCATATCTATGAAGAATCTGATAAAATCATCATAGAAGTGTCTTGATCTGTGACAAAAAATATATCATCATAAAACTGTTTTGACATGCGTGGCAGTGGGCGCTTCTGTTGGAGATGCTTTTCATGTGTACATGCTATAGCCCACGTGTACATGCTATAGCCGGTTACATTAGAGATGGTTCGGGTACGTGTCACATTCTTATTGCACAACGTGGCCATCTCTGGTTCTTGCACTTTCAGGTTCTTATTATACCACGTGTCGTTTCCCTGTTGTTCCACATGTCAGTTTTATACTAGCACACGTGTCGTGTTGCCGTTGGATCACGTGTCACTTCTTCATTAGACCACGTGTCGTATTTTTATTGGTCCACGTGTCCGTTTCTTATTTGACCACGCATCACTACATTGTCCGTCCACGTGTCGTATTTTTATACGTCCACGTGGCTTGACGATTTCCTTCCACGTGTCAGATTTTTAATAGCTCACGTGTCGTGCCCTGGCCAATTCACATGTCATGTACTGGTTCGTCCACGTGTCGCATTTTTATTTGATCACGTGGCGTGGCCTGTTCTGCTTCTACCGCTTGGAGTACAATCAATTCGTCATAGAAGTAATTTGAGATCGTCACTACTGCACAGACTGACTACATAACTATTTAGCCTGACAATCAAATAATAGCAATTTACATTTCACACGTCAGCAGCGAACCACTGATAGAGTATCACCACATTAAACCGGCATATGAGTCCACACATCAAACCACAAATGTTCACTGCATCAAGCCACAGGAGTTGAAGACTGAGAATTACTAGAAGAGCTGAAGCGCGTGCATAGCCCACGGAGATTGTTGTACTCGTTTTGTTGCCGTTTCTTGTATTTCTCAAGCTCCCTTTCAACCTTTTCTGTCTTTCTCTTCAGTTCATCCACTTGATCGATGAGGGCAGTGGAAGCAAGCTATTCCCGAAGCATTCTCTCCGCCGATGTCTCTGTTCTGGTGGAGCTTGTCTGGATATCATCATTCTTTAAAAAAGGTTGTTGTCGCTTCCTTGGTGAAAGGTCTTAATGGTTAGAGTGGGTGAATAGTTTATTAAAAATTCTACAACAACACTTAAGCCAAGTGGTTAGACAATTATGAAGCGAAGCGAATGTTGCGCTAGCCTAGTAAAATTGCAAGCCACCTAACCACAATTCTAGTTGTTGTAGTCTCTAAGTCACATACAAGGCTAGGTCACTACCACTAAGTTAGTGAGCTCTCAAAGACTAACTAAAGAGCCTCACTAACCACTAGACAAGACATAAGCTACTCTCAGAACTAATTACACTAAAGAGCTTAGGTACACTATAAATGTAAATATAAGAGAGGGATAGTGTGTTATACCGCCGTGTCGAGGAATGAGCCAATCACAAGATGAAGCCAATCAAACACAATAGAATCCCAGTGACAAGAGATGACACAAGATTTTTCACCGAGGTTCACTTACTTGCCAGCAAGCTAGTCCCCGTTGTGGTGATACACTCACTTGGAGGTTCACGCGCTAATTGGCATCACACGCCAAACCCGCAGCCGGATGCCGCACAACCAATATAAGATGAAGATCCACAAGCCACGAGCAATCCACTAGAGTACCTTTTGGCTCTTCATCGGGGAAAGGTCAAGAATCCCTTACAATCACCACGATCGGAGCTGGAGACAAGCACCTTCCTCCGCTCGACAATCCTCGGTGCACCAAGCCGTCTAGGTGGCGGCAACCACCAAGAGTAGTAAGCAAAATCCGTAGCGAAACACAATCACCAAGTGCCTCTAGATGCAATCACTCAAGCAATGCACTTGGATGCTCTCAATCTCACCAAAGTGATGATCCAATCAAGCTAAGTGAGTGAGAGAGTGTTGGCTAGGCTCACAAGAGTGTATAGGCAATGCAAATGGCCAAGAGTGTGAGCAAGAGCAGGCCAACACACTTTTATAGAGGCCCCAACGAAATAGAGTTGTTATGCTCAAAGGGGGCGCCTTTGCGCACTGACCGAATGCGCTGGTCAGGATGACCGGATGCAGATGCCCCAGCATCTGGTCGCTACGATGCGACCACGTGTCCTCCACATTCAACCTTCGCCGCCCGATCCCAACGATCGACAAACTTCCTTTCACGGTTAAGTTCACACCAGACACGACCAAGACAGGACCGGACGCGCCGGTGCCAGCCTTGCTCACGCGCGTGTCCGTGCCAACACACATCGATCGAACGCGCTGCTCCCTGCGACTGTGTAGAGTCCGATCGAGTCCAGTAAGCATCCAGAGAGGAAAATCCACGACCGGACTTGTCAGGTCACACATGACCGAACGTAGACCCGAGTTCGGTCCTCTTTGGCCAACTCCTTCGCCTGGCTTCAGCGTACGTCACCTCTGACCAGACGCAGGCCCTGCACGTCCGATCCACTTCTTCTTCAGCGTCCGACGCCAAACCCTTGCTGCGCTGCTTCTTCTACTACTGACCAGACGCCCGCCCAAAGTCCGGCCACAGTGTCCAGTCAAGGGAAAACAACCCCTCGACTTCACCAACTTCTCCACCCTTGCTCAAATATGCTAACCACCAAGTGTATCACTTTATGCACGTGTGTTAGCATATTTAAAAAATATTTTCAAGGGTGTTAGCACTCACTAGAATCTAAATGCATATGCAATGAATTAGAACGTCTAATGGCACTTTGATAACCGCATTTTGATATGAGTTTCACCCCTCTTAATAGTACGGCTATCTATCCTAACTGTGATCACACTCGCTAAGTGTTTCGACCACCAAAACAAAATGGCTCCTACCACTTATACCTTTGCCTTGAGCCTTTTGTTTTTCTCTTTCTTCTTTTCCAAGCCCGAGCTCTTGATCATCTCCATGGCCATCACCATCATCATGATCATCACCATGTGCTCCACCACTTGGAATGTGCTACCCTATCTCATGATCACTTAGAGAAAAAAGGTTAGCACCTAGGGTTTCATCAATTCACCAAAACCAAACTAGAGCTTTCAATCTTCCCCTTTTTGGTAATTGATGACAACCCTTTTGTAAAGATATGAATTAAAATCATTTTGAATCCATGTTGTTTGCCCAAGCATTTTTACCATGTGTAAAGGATTTGGACAAGTTTCATGAACCCAAATTTGTAGCAATTGCTCCCCCTACATATGTGCTAAGAGTTTGGATTGAAGCTTGCACATATGCTTAGATAGGAAATATAGGAGTCAATGTCTACCAAATGATGCTAAGGTATAAGAGATGGACCTTTGAAGCGTGATACCAATCGGAGTGCACCAATATACCATCCTTAGCACCATAATTTGTTAGATAGCACTTGCAAAACACAGACACTAGATACCTCATGAGATCAAATTAGAAGCAAGGCTCTAGTACCACTTGTATAAACAAAAGCAAGGCATATCTAACTATCATCCTATGCATGCTAGTTTTTTATTTCATCATTCAAACCTACAACTAGCATACACCACACAAGCATAGACGTCGAAATTAAACTTGACAAATGCAAGCAAACATATGTAAATGCACATTCAAATGCATCAACCAAGTCCATGAGCTTGCTTCCCCTACTTGTGTGCTCAAAATTTTAATTGATCCCCTTCCTTTGTCAAATTTCTCCCCTTTTATCTTTCTCCCCCTTTATCTTTGTTTCTCTCCCCCTATCACTTATATTATATCTTTGTTCTTCTCCCCTTTGTCATCAATGACCACAAAAGGTGAGCTCCAATTTTAGTTGGGGTTAAGATTATCAAAGTCAATCAATGGGGTGAGGATCATTTTTCCAAATTTGGTTCAATCTAGAATACTTGCCAAATATATTTAACTCGGTTTGATCCAAGGACAAGCTTCTTCAACCCTCATTTCAAGGGTTATCTTGTACTATGTTGAGTTAAACACTTATAGCTCATTTTCTAGATCAAATACTAGGTTCACAAGCCCATAAACATGTCATATGCTACCACTAGATCAAGTCAAGCATAGAAGCAATAGTGGTACCACATCAAATTCATTTGTTTTTCATGAATAAGCCTATAGAACATGAGGAATAACTAGATGCACTAAATATGTCCTTAGCAAAGGATGTATGCATGCCAATCAACTTTTACCTTGGATTGCTCGAAGGAAAGGCATGTCATATGAGTGGAGGGTGCATCAACACGTATTTGAGAAATCCAATATGTTCAACTCATTCCTTAGCTTGCAAAACCTTTTTCTCATCAAGTGGCTTGGTGAATATATCGGCAAGTTGATCTTCGGTGCCCACACTCTCAATTGATATGTCCCCTTTTTGTTGATGATATCTAATGAAATGATGACGGACATCAATGTGCTTTGTTCTTGCATGTTGAATGGGGTTATTGGTGAGCTTGATAGCACTCTCATTGTCACATAGTAATGGTACTTGTTTAAAGTTGATTCCAAAGTCATTCAAGGTGGCCTTCATCCAAAGAATTTGTGCACAACTACCGACGAATATGTATTCGGCTTCGGTGGTTGAAAGTGCAGCACTATTTTGCTTCTTTGATGACCATGAAACAAGTGATTTTCCCAACAATTGACATGTGCCCGATGTGCTCTTTCTCTCAACTTTGCATCCCGCATAATTTGAGTCAGAATAACCAACTAACTCAAACTTTGCTCTTTTGGGATACCACAAACCAACATTTTCTATATGCTTCAAGTACCTCAATATTCTCTTTGTAGCCTTTAAATGACTTTGTCTTGGTTAGGCTTGAAATCTTGCACACATGTATACACTAAACGTGACATCTGGTCTTGATGCGGTCACATAGAGTAAGCTTTCAATCATAGAGCGATACAACTTTTGATCCACCATGTTGCCACTTGCATCACTATCCAAATTTCCATTTGTTCCCATAGGTGTACTAATAGCTTTACTCTCATTCATGCCAAACTTCTTGAGCATGTTTTTAATGTACTTCACTTGACTCACAAATGTACCATTCTTCAATTGTTTAATTTGAAGACCAAGGAAGTAACTCAACTCTCCAATCATAGACATCTCAAACTCATTAGCCATTATCTTCCCAAACTCTTCACAATAGTCTTGATTGGTTGATCCAAAGATAATGTCATCATCATATATTTGCAACACAAACAAGTCTTTTCCAATCTTCTTGGTGAAAAGAGTAGTGTCAACCTTTCCCATAATGAACCCTTTAGAGAGAAAAAATCTCTTAATCTCTCATACCGTACTCTAGGTGCTTGTTTCAAGCTATACAATGCCTTCTTCAACTTATACACATGGTTGGGCCTCTTTTCATCTTCAAAACTAGGAGGTTACTCAACATAGACTTCTTCATTGATATAGCCATTGAAAAATACACTCTTGACATCCATTTGATAGAGCTTGATGTTGTGGGCACAAGCATAGGCTAACAAGATCCTAATTGCTTCCAATCTTGCAACTGGGGCATATGTTTCTCCAAAGTTAAGACTCTCAACTTGAGTGTAATCTTGTGCTACCAATCTTGCTTTGTTCCTTACTACTATCCCATCTTGATCTTGTTTGTTTCGAAAGACCCATTTGGTTCAAATAACATTGTGTCCCTTTGGCCTCTTAACTAATTCTCATACTTGATTTCTTGTGAAGTTGTTCAACTCTTCATGCATAGCATTAACCCAATCAACATCCTTCAAAGCTTCATCTATCTTCTTTGGTTCAATGGATAACATAAATGAGAAATGCTCACAAAATGATGCTAATCTTGATCTTGTTTGTACACCTCTAGAAATATCTCCAATTATAGTATCCAATGGATGATCTCTTGCAATGTGTGTCAGTTGAAGTGCTTGCACTTGATTGCTTGCATTGGATTGAGATGATGTACTAGCCACTTGTTGATTTTGCGCTTGAGAGGATGAACTAGCTTGATTTGTATCAACTTCTTCATTTGAATTAGAGAGCACTTGCACATTGTCATCTTCATCATCTACCACTTTTCTTGGCCTTAATTTACCAACATCCATGTTCTTCATGGTATTTGAAAGTTGAATGCCTCTAACATCATCAAGATTCTCATTTTCATCTTGGGAACCCTTGGTTTCATCAAATTCCACATCATGAACCTCCTCAAGAGTACCACTATCCAAATTCCAAACTTTATATGCTTTGCTTGTAGTGCAGTAACCAACTAGGAATCCTTTATCACATTTCTTGTCAAACTTTCCCAATCTAGCGCATTTCTTTAAAATGTAGCATTTGCAACAAAAAACCCAAAAATATGCAATGTTGGGCTTTCTACCATTCAAGAGCTCATAAGGTGTCTTCTCTTTCAATGGGTGACAATACAATCGGTTGATGTAGTAACAAGCGGTGTTGATTGCTTTGGCCCAAAAGGATTGACTCACATTGTACTCACTAAGCATAGACCTTGCCATGTCAATAAGTGTTATATTATTCCTCTCAACAAGGCCATTTGATTATGGAGTGTACATGGCCGAGAATTGATGTCTAATTCATAATCATCACATAACTCATCAATTCTAGTGTTCTTGAACTCACTACCATTGTCACTTCTAACTCTCTTGATGGTTGTTTCAAACTCATTGTGAATGCCCTTGACAAATGATTTGAAAGTTACAAACACATCACTTTTGTCCACTAGAAAGAATACCCATGTGTATCTAGTAAAGTCATCCACTATCACAAAGCCATATTTGTTTCCACCGATGCTAGTGTATTGTGTTGGCCCAAATAAGTCCATGTGCAACAACTCAAATGTCTTGCTAGTACTCATCCTACTTTTATTAGGATGTGTGTTTCCAACTTGTTTGCCGGCTTGACAAGCACTACAAAGTTTGTCTTTCTCAAATACCACATCCTTCAAGCCTCTAACTAGATCATGCTTAATCAATCTATTCAATTATTTCATTCCAACATGACCAAGCCTTCTATGCCATAACCAACCCATGCTAGATTTAGTGAACAAGCATGTTGACAATTGAGTTTCACTAGCATTGAAATCAACCAAGTATAGATTCTCATATCTAAAACCTTTGAGGATCAAATTAGAGCCATCTACACTTATGATCTCTACATCATCCACTCTAAATATGCACTTAAATCTAAGATCACACAATTGAGCCACGGATAGCAAATTAAAGTTTAAGCTCTCAACTAGCAACACATTGGATATGCTCAAGTCATTGGATATTACAATCTTACCAAGCCCTTTGACCTTGCCTTTGCCATTATCACCAAATGTGATACTATCATAACCATCATTGCCACTTGAGTTGATTAAGTTGAACATTCACTAGTAGGAATATCCACTTCTATGATGATCAGCTTTCATTACTAAATGAGCCAAATTCGTCATAATTTTAGTTTTATGACAAAAACCGGTTCGTCATAGAAGTCGCGTCACACTTGAAATTCTATGATGATTTTCACAAAATGTCATAGAAGTAGCTTGATTTGTGATGAAAACAGAATGTCATAGAACTATTTTGGCATGCGTGGGGTGGGTGCTTCCGTTGGAGATGCTTTCCATGTGTACCTGCTATAGCCAGTTGCACTGGAGATGGTTCGGGTACTGTCACCTTCTTATTGCACAACGTGGCCATCTCTGGTTCTTGCACATTTCAGGTTCTTACTAGACCACGTGTCATGTTTATGTTGTTCCATATGTCAATTTTCTATGGGCACACGTGCCGTGTTGCGGTTGGATCACGTGTCACTTCTTCATTGGACCATGTGGCGTATTTTTATTGGTCCACGTGGCCATTTCTTTGTTCGACCACGCGTCACGGCACTGTCCATCCACGTTTCACATTTTTATTCGGCCACGTGGCTTGACGACATCCTTCCACGTGTTGGATTTTTAATAGCCCACGTGTCGTGCTCTGGCTATTTCACGTGTCATGCACTGGTTCCTCCACGTGTCGTGCTCTAGCTACCACATGGAGTACAATCAAATCATCACAGAAGTAATTCAAGATCATCATTACTGCACAGATTGACTACATAACAATTTAGCCTGATAATCAAATAACCACAATTAACATTTCACATGTCAGCAGCGAACCACTGATAGAGTATCACAACATCAAACCATCACATGCATCCACACAACAGACCACAAGTGTTCACCGCATCAAGCTGCAGGAGTTGAAGACAGAGAGTTAATTACCAAGAGAGCTTAAGCGCAAGACTAGCTCACTGAGCCTGTTGTACTCCTCCTGTTGCTATTGCTTGAATTCCTCAAGCTCCCTTTCAGCCTTTTCTGTCCTCACCTTCAGTTCATCCACTAGTTCAATGAGCTCAGATGTACTTTCCTATTCACCAACAAGCTGCCCTCGAAGTGTCATCTCCGCCGATGTCACTGCTTTGGTGGAGCTTCTTAGGATACCAGCATTCTTCAAAAAAAGGTTTTTGCTGCTTGCCTGGGAGGGGCGCTTGCCCTGGTAGAGGCAGAGAACCTTAGAAACAACATCAGTACTAGTCATTGGTTGTTGTCCATCAGCAACAGGTTCTGCTTGCTTAGCTTCCATAGCTTCCTGCGAAATTCAATCAGTAAAACATTAGGTTACAGATAGTGGAAGAGGACTTCAACTAAAAACCCAAGATATTAATTCATAATAAGTAATGCATAGGACTTCCTCAGACGACTACTGATAGAGATTACAAAAGCACAATGTATAGGTCTTTTACAGCCTACTGCCGATAGGGATTACATAAGCACAATGTACATGTACCATATTGAATGGTATAAAATTGCAACTACAAAATTAAATGATGTTGCCACATTAGAGTCTTGCTTCATTTCCTTCTTTTATGGCAATGGTTTCAGTAGATTTCAAGGAAAGCAAATGAAGGTACTTACAACTGCTGCTCTTGCAGCATCGCTCAGGCCCTTTTTCGTACCGGTATGGAAGTCCTTGAAGACTTCCACAGCATTAACATCTTCATTAGGTCAACCATGTTGTTCAAGTCCTGGATCATCATATTGTTCATCAAGTCCTTGATCGTGTTCTGTGGCCTTCCTCTTGTTCTCCTTCTGTTCACATTGCACATGAGTTTCTGTTTATATATATACAAAGGCAAGACTAACAATAAAACACAACCATCACTTACAAATGTTTACAACTGGAAAACATAGGAGTGAGATCTTGTAGACTGGTGGTACTTCACTTTTGCACGGTTTCACTTGTTCATCTCAGATGTTTCCTATAGCTTCATTTGTGTTAGACTACAACACAAGTAGACCATAGCAAGACTAGACATGAAATCGATGGGTTCACACACACACACACCTTGTTCTTAGCACTAGACCAAGTATCGACAAGTTCACGCCACTGTGCATCGCTCATGCACGGGACTGGAGAGGTTGTACGGATCTGATTAGCAGGGATGCCATTGAAGTAGGTTTGCTTCAACCTATAGCGTGCCTACCATACCCCACACTGCAATACATTTTAGCATGCTTCTTGTGTTGGTGGATGAGCCTTGTCAATGTCCAGCCTTGACTGTATGCAGTAGTGTGAATGAAAAGTAAATTCGTTAAAGTTGCTCAAAGCAGAGTTGAATGTCAAGAGAGGATACCCATACATACAATTAGCCTCTCCACAAAATTACTGTAATGGACGACACCGGAGGCCTTCTTGTAATGTTTCCAATGTGTCAAAATTAGTATTTGATGCCTGACTACTACACCTGCCTCTGAGGCAAACTTAGCAGCTTGCACTATATCATATGGCCTTCTGTTCCCTCGGCAACAAAGATGGGCATCCTCAATCCTCCTATTGATTTGCTCATTTTATCAAGCAAAATTCCATGAGTTCGAGGCCTCGGCTTCCTCGCACTTCTCGGCAATGGTACTACAAAGTTTTCATACATTTAGATTGTTAGAAAATTAATATGGATATAAAATAGCTAGTGCGAATTGATTGATAGACATCTGTAAGGTAATACCAACCTAGGCAACTTTCATTGTTCTGCGGGTGGGTGAAGATGGGAGTTTGCTCAAAGGGCTCCTCTTCGGCATGGCTATCATCATCTGGCCGTGGACAGTCTCTCATAGGGCTAGGTAGCTTAGAGGGCTCCTCTTCGGCATGGCTGTCATCATCTGGCCGTGGGCACTCTCTCACAGGGCTAGGTAGGGAGCCATCCCGACAAATGTCTCCAGTCAATTCATGAAGTTTGAATTGATCCCTGGGTACAGGTGTCCGTGGTGATGGAAAATTATGTTCACCTACTGCTGATACCTCCACCCTTTTGCCAACGACAACCCTCTGAGTACGAACTCCATGAGCAAACTCTCCTGATCATGTTGAATTCACTTGCTTGGAGTGCCTTCGCCCAGGACTCAAGGTAGCGCTGCCTTTTGTACTGCTGGCAGAGCCTCCTCTATGGCTCCTTCGACCCAGACACTAAAATTGGAGATACAAACTTAAGCAGCAAGCATATACAAATTGCATTGCTATCCAAACTGTAAATCATTGCATTGCTACGTACCCTTTCCAAACTAAATACAAGATAGAACAAGCACCTCAATTGCTAGGGGTACTGGCTCATCTTCTAAATCTGAATTTATTTCATCTATAACATCAAATCCCTCAACTACCTCCCCTGGTTCAGGGATATATTCTAAATCTTTACCATGTCTACCCTTTGTGCTTTTTTTTGCCTTTGGAGACACAGGTTTTGGGCCCACACGTATTCCAAGTTCTTCCATCTTTCTAGATTACAAAGGCATTTATTAACTAATGCTTATACGAAATGTCAACACAACAGAGCAAGAGTATGCAAATAAGTGCCAACCTAATACGTAACTATAGCTTATACGGAAGTCATTAATCCAATAAAGCACATGTCAACTACACTCAACTCTAGGAAATATGTAACCCCATCGCTATCTACATATCCTTGGTTCAGCCTCTACAGTAGATCACACATCATAAAAGGAATTTGGGTACCTCTTCCTCCATGTCCATGTTCAAATCCGATCTTGTCATTGTGGTCGCGGAGCTGGTGCGGCCGGTGTTGACGCAGGGTTAACAAATCTGGCTCCGGCTAGGGTTCAGATCTGGTCGGTGGTGGTAGGTGCCGAGGTAGGAGATCCGGATCTGGCTTGTACCGTCGTTGAGGCTAGGGTTCAAAAATGTATGAGAGAGGGTGCGGCTAGAGAGTCAAGAGGGAGTCGAGCTGCTGTGCCGATGGCACCTAGGGTCCATAGCAGGGTGGCAGAGGGGGTGGATGGAGAGTGGAGAGGGAGACCATGGGACTAAGATTTAGAGCTGGAGGAGAGATAGTGCGGGTGGATAATGGAGATGAAGGCGGAGGCTGTAACACCCCAGGTGTTAGCCACTGGCTGGACGATGAGCTTGGACCTAACTGAGCAATGTCCAGTGCTGATCATGAGTTGGATCACAACATATGAATTGTGGCAAGTGAGTTGAACTAGTTTGCTAGTGATGGCCCCTTTCCAAATGTATGTTTAGGTAATGATAATGGAACTTCTTTCATGTGTCTCACATCAATATCCATCTATATTGATCCATGGAAAAGTTTCATGAAGTTTAGAATCAAGAAGTCAGATGAAATGATAAGTTATATTCTTGTTCGAATGGCGTTATTAAGTGAATGGAAATATAGGACATCAACCAAGCCTTGAAACCTTGCCCAAATGACTCCAGATGAACTCTACAGCAAAAGTCATGAAAGGTTTGTGTTGAGCAAATGCCAAGAAAATACCCCGATTGGCCTAAAACCCTAGTTTAAGCTTTATCTTGTTGCTTCTTTGACCAAAGTGAAACTTTGACTTCTGTACCAGTTCTAGAGTTTGACCTTAAATGAAAGTTGTAGTTAGATTCTATAGAATAAACTTTGTTTAAGGCTCAAGAGCTAGTTTGGCCCATAACCTAGTCAAATAGAGCTCACAAGATTCAATCAGCTGTTGTTTTCAAAGTGCAGAAAATATTCTAAGTCCCTAAAAGTGACAACAGCAAATTCACTTCTTTGCGACCTTTTATCATCCAAATTCTTGTGGTAGCTCAATTGGATTCATTAATATGGGTTGAAGTACTTTTCATGGTGGAAACAACGAATCAAGTGTCATCAGTTGGATCTTCAAAAATAGTTTCCAAAAATAGAGTTCAGTTGGATCTTGAAAAATAGTTTCCAAAACAACAAAAGTTTACTTTGTTACCTAATTGACATTGACATGTTGGCGTTTCGCATTCTCAAATATTTATTAAGCAACTTGAATTGGTCCCAAAATAAAAGTTGGAATATATGTTGAGAAGAAGAGCATGCAAAAAGATGGCATCAGTTTGACTTCATTTTGGCCATCGAATTGCATTTTTCCTCGTCGCTATCAAAATGTTGACACTATCAATTTAAGGACTATTTATCCCCTAATCCGTGGCTCTAATGACTTGGCACCTTAAATAGGAATTGTAGAGCAGACCGAGCTCAACAAACTTCGTTATAGGCCCATGGCTCAGTTTAGACCCGAGCCAGCCCAAATTGGCCTCCCAACATGGTCCATGCGCTGGCCACGCCCCCATCATGGATGCCGCGTGTCACCATGCGCCCTGCTCGCTGTACCCTGGTCGGCCACCGCGCTGCCCTCTCGCTGCTTCCCATGCGTCCTTCAGAAGTGGAGAGCCGAGCGCCTCCTCCTCACTTCACTCCACGCCAGAGAGCGTGCTCACCATGGCAGAGGTGAGCTTGGAGCTCAAAGCCGCCGTCACCCCTCCTCCTTCCTCTCCACACCACCACAGCCACGGCCAAGTGCACCACCGCCTTCACCGCCACACACCGCCCCCAATGCACCCTCCCTGGCCTCTCCTCGCCATCGTGGAGCGCGGCCACCGGTGTCGTGGCCGCTGCGAACTCCTGTGCTCGTGGCCAGGAGGCCACGACCCATCTCCTGGCCATTCTCGGCCACCCACAGGTGCGGGCGGGCACGTTGGTGCTCGCATGGTCCTCCCCCGCCACCACCGGCCGCCTTCCCCGCCTGAAGTGGCCATTCCTAGCGTCCTTTGCTCCAACCTCGCGGTAGGGACGTCGCGAAAGAATTCAGGAAAAGGAAAGGGGTTTTCTGCAAAGTCTGTGACTCAAATGAATAGTGTCGTTAAGGACCTATTTGTAGGAAATTAGCTGAAGTTTGGAAATTCATAGTAAATCATAGAAAATTCATAAAATAGCAAATAAGGACTTTTTGGAATCCTTGAGAGTAGATCTACACAATGGAGTCATAATATGATAGGTGTTAGTAGAAAGTTTTTTCTGTTTTTATTTATACTTTTAAAGTGCTTTTAAAGGTGCTTTTAAATTGGATAGATACATATCTTGAGTTATAGAAGTCCAAAAATTGTAATTCTAGTTTTGTTAGTCTTGTGATGACATGCTCTAGTTAAGAAAATATTAAACATGCTAGTTGTGTACTGTTTTTATAGTGTTTTGGTTTAATCTTGTTAAATAGGAAATTCTAGCTTGTGTTGCTTGTTATTTTCATATCTAGAGTTGTCGTGCTCAAATTGCTATAAAATTTTTATGGTAGGCTAATGATTCTATATATGAGCTTTGGTTAAAATTTCATGAGTATTGGATGTAGTATGTGTGAGTTATATATTTATATTTCTCTCACGTGATTTCTTGCAATATCAATTTGTCTTTTTCATAAAGGCTGCTATGCTTATTCAAATGGCACAAAATTTGTACAGTAGACTATTGAGAGGATATGTGAGCTACTGTAATTTTTATAGAATTTACTATGTACTTTTGGTATATGTTCATTAATTCACCTTGTTATCGAAATAATTAAGAAATGCATTAAAAGGATTTATTTAGTAATGAACACTATGCTTTATGGTGTTAATTTGACATGTGCAATATGTTGGTTACATTGGTTTTGGTCAGATGTATGTTTGAAACATAAGTTAACTTCTATTTCCTTGCTTTGGTCCATTCTGGACAGTTTTTGGAACTGTATGAATTACACCTTGATAATGATGTTTGCTGAGAAACTTGTTTATAACAAAGTTGTAGATAACTCACTCATATAGCTTGTATTGAAATTTGGTGGCATTTGGCCCTATGGTTTGTGAGTTATGTCTGTTCAAAGTTGAGTTTCAGAAATGGCTGCTCTTTGTTAATTCTGGACCAGTTTCTGTAAATGTGTATATTTGACCTGGTTAGCTTGTAAATCATGCTGAGATGTTTAAAGATAAAATATAGACAATTTCATAAGCTTTCCAGAATATCTTGTTGCATGTCATTTGGATTTATAGAACTCCAGTTATGATTTATTTACTCAGCTGTTGCCTATGTGTCCAGAAATTGGTAGATTCTAGTTTTAGTTGTTTGCTTCACTTTGCCTTGCTTTGCATATTGCTAAGTGTGGTTCATGTCGTTGGTGGTGATTAAATAATACACCTGAGCTCTTGTGAAACTGGTATCATGCTTGGTGTTGACTTCCTTGCTATCTTAGCATGATAGATCGTGGGATGTTTAATTAAGCTAAGTGAAGCCTCCTACTTTATGAAAGTTCATGAGCGGTCCCTAAACTTGTTTGGCTGTGTCATCCCGGTCCCTGAACTCGCAAATCTACCGTTTAGGTCCTCAAACTTGTTCAGCTATGTCATCCCGGTCTCTGAACTTGTAAATCACCCATTTAGATCCTCAAACTTGTTCAGTTGTGTCACCCCGGTCCCTAAACTTGGCTTTGAGTCTCATCTGGGTCAAAACAGGGCGATCTAAACACTCTATATAAAAAATTAATTCATAATTTTTTCATATGAGCTCGAATGAAGACAAACTTTATATCAAAATTGTAGCCCTCGACACGATCTACAATTTTGTAGTTGAAAAGTTTTTGAATTAAAAATGTTTAGGATCCCAAAATATTATTGTAAATTTATAGATTTTAAAATTTAAAATTTAAAATTATCAAACAATTTTAGATACTGACATAGTCTATATGAAAGTTATAGTTCTCAATATGATCTACAACTTTATAGTTAAAAAGTTTTTTATTTGAAGTCATTTAGTGTCCCAAAATTTAATCTTAAATTTTAAATTTCAAAATCTATAAACTTACAACAATATTTTGAGACCCTAAACAGTTTTAATTCAAAAACTTTTCAACTACAAAGTTGTAGATCGCGTCGAGGGCTACAATTTTGATATGAAGTTTGTCTTTATTCGAGCTCATATGTAAAAGTTATGAATTAATTTTTGATATAGAGTTTTTAGATTGCCCTGTTTTGACCCAGATGAGACTCAAAATCAAGTTTAGGGACAAGGATGACACAACTGAATAAGTCTGAGGACCTAAACGGGTGTTTTTCAAGTTTAGGGACCGAGATGACACATCCGAACAAGTTTAGGGACTGAGATGACATAGATGAACAAGTTTGAGGACCCAGACGGTTAATTTGCGAGTTTAGGGACAGGGATGACACAACGGTACAAGTTTAGGGACCGGTGATGGACTTTACTCTATATGATATATATGTATTGTTGTATTAAGTTGTTGGAGTTGGTTGGAACCTTTGTTGCATATTATCCTTTCCTTGTCCAGAAAGTATACCTTGAATCCCATTTAGTCAGGAGAGAGTCAATGCTTAGCTTAGCTTAGATCGGTAGAAGTCGGGTGATATCCTATCACCTGCGAGATATAGTGATCTATCTGGTCACGGTTGGCTATATTTGCTATCGTGGAAAAAAACCATGGATAAAATGAATGAAGACCGGGCAGAATCTTAGAGGTGGGCTGTTATGCTTATAGTGATTCCATCTGTGTTAGTTAAGGACTGAGGCATGAAGCCTTTCTTGTCATTTTGAACGCATGCCTATCACTTAGCTGGCCGGATCCGATGAACCATCCACGAAGCCGAGTAGCTCAACTCAGGCCGAGAGTCGACAAGTATAAAGTGCGCACTCTGGAGGAAGTAAGGATGTGTGGGGGACCATTGGCGTGAGTCCAAGGGCAGGTGTTATAATTCTTGAATGTCCTGGCAGAGTGGCAGCCCTAGGAGCGCGGTGCTGTCCGAACCCACGAAGTTGGTTCCTAAGTTGTACCAAAGGTGACCTAATGCTCCTTGACGGAGGAAGTCATGGGTTTGTGTTAGGAATATTTCGCCAGCTGGGTAGTAATCGATTCGAATCGACGTCTCTCCCAGTTAGTGAGAAACTTGACGGGCATATCTCCATTGTCGTCACACTAAATGACTTGATGGTTCAGAAATGATGATATTGATGATTGCCTTATTATACATGATATGGTTATTAATGTTTGCTCCTTAATCAAGTGGTTGCTATAGAATAGGTGCTAATCTAGATGACAGGTTAATGATTATTAACTTGATGCTTAAGCAATAAAGGATTACTTATGTTACTTAAGCTTTTATGCAAAATGTGTCAAGAGAGCTCCACTTATATATCGGCCTTGCATACTCCTTGGTGTCATGTTATTTCTGGTTTATGATGGGTAAGTCTAGGTGAGTACATTCTCATACTTAGGGTTTATCCCCACTTGTTGCAAGTTGTGATGTATCATGGCTACTGCAAGAATTGGTTGACTCCTGCTTTAGTGGAGGAGTAAGATCATGGGCATGATCCTTCTTAGTTATCTTTTCTATGATTCTTTTATTGGACTTGACCTTGGTATTGGCTTGTATTTGAAATAAGGGTGATGTTAGTTTCAAACTACTTTGCTTCCGCTACTTTTGAACTTGAGTTGTAATAACTCTGTTGAACTCTGATGTATGTTGAACTACTTATGAAATGGATGTAACATGTGACTTGTTATGTTGAATTACTACGATCTTGGCTTGTATGTTGGTTGATTTAAAATCCCTCGTGGTTTCGTTGGACTACCGGAGTGATATGAGTTCAAGTATGACAATTTGATCACTTCGGTGATTGTTTTTGTACTTGTGCTCTTATAATTTGGATGGTTCCGTTACAGCTGGTATCAGAGCAAGATTCAACATTAAATATGTCATATGTGTATTTAAAACAAAGGTTTTGTTTGAAAAAAATCAGCTTGTGACAACTTATAGCAGGTGTGTTCAAATCTGAATTTTTAATCTAAGTATGCCAGTGGTCATTTCCTTTATGCCCAAATAAGGATCCTTAGGTGGCTTATTTAAGTACTAACTTAGGGTTCTTAATTTTGCATCTACGCCCAAGCCAAGGTACGTCGCACCTACGCCCATGTAAGTGTGAGCTGGGAGAGCATGACCAAACATCCATCGGTCTAGGCTGCAATGAAATTTTCTACAGGTACGCTAACTACGAATGCGTAAGTTAAATATAGCTGGCGACTATCTATATATCGAGAGAGTGAGTGTTATGCCACCGACATAGAACATGATCGCCACCTTAGGCTGGCAATCTTGTGAGGACGAATAGGACGAAGCATGCATCATTATGATTGTTGCTTTATGCATAACTATGCTCCTCTCACCTTTGTTCTAATAGTAAGTAACTTGTGATTGGTGTGCTGCACTATCTTCCCTGTATGGAGTTAGACAAGAATGCCTTGTTCCATGTTATTTGAATAGGAAGTGCTTGAAGATAGTGTGTGCTTATCCTTGACAGAAATAATTGAGGTTACATGCTTGAACTTATAGATGTCCTCTAGTTTAGCCAAGTGGTGGATATGTTGCTCATACAAGCTTTTTGCAAATGCCTTAGATCCCACTTAAGTAATTGTGATTCTTATGACTAAACTAAATTATTGTTGGTCTAAGGTAATAATGTTTGGAGCTATGGGAATAAAACGTTTGGGTGCTCTTTTGTTAGTAGAACAAGGGG
The DNA here is from genome assembly GCA_038087645.1 of Saccharum hybrid cultivar R570. Taxonomy (NCBI): domain Eukaryota; kingdom Viridiplantae; phylum Streptophyta; class Magnoliopsida; order Poales; family Poaceae; genus Saccharum; species Saccharum hybrid cultivar. The sequence goes on from JAQSUU010000392.1 coordinate 1,223,827, forward strand.
AAGCTTTGTTTCTTTTGTTGAATGTTGGCTGCTAGAACAGTTTCTGGTGTAGTGACGTGTTCGTAGTTATAATGGTGTTTTCTGTGAATGTGGTGAATACCAAAGTTGTAGATAACTTCCTTATCTTGCTTGTCCTAAAATTTCATGACCCTAGGCCTGATGGTTTAGGAGTTATTGATTTTAGAAGTGTGTTGTCAGGTTCTGTATATGCTCTGAACAGATCTGAATGTATGGTTTGTTTGACCTAAGTAAATATGGAATCATGTCTTGGGGTTAATAGAAGAAGTGTATTACTTTTGTTAAAATTTCCACAAAGTGTAAGAGCACTACTTTTGGTGGTCTAAATATCCAGTTATGAGCTTTTGAAGTGGAATGACAAAATCTGTCCAAATCTGGGCAGAGATGTCTTCCTTGTGTTGTTTAGCCTTGTTAGCTGTAAAATCATCTTAAGGTGATAATAATAAAGTTATAGATAACTTAATAAGCTTTCCATGAAGTTAATGATCAAGTTCATTGAATTCCTAGAACTCCAGTTACGTATTTCTGAAGTTCATGTCAGTTTTCTGTCCATGTTTGTGCAGACCTAAAACATTGGCATGTTTGGTCATGTTAACCTGTGAATTAGCTTTTGGTGTGAATAACAAATTTGTGGAAAACTTCCTAATCTTTCTAAAAAGTCTAGGATCACCTTTGCTTGATGCCTATAGCTTCATTTATGAGTGAAAATGTGCCTGCTACACTGCTGTCCAGGTTTTGTGCATGTACTAAGTTGGTTACCTTAGCTTGCTCTTTAAGTGCTCATATCCATGTGCCTATTGGTGTAGCCATGACCAAAACCCTTTGAACCCCTTGCTTGCTACCTATCTTAAAGATCATCTTGTCGCTAAAGACTTGATCTTATCCACATGCTTGGTAGCACATTCTGTATCATGCTCCTTGTACTTGGAATTAATGTGTTATGTTGCTTCAGACAAATGCTTGTTTTGTGTGAGCTTGTGCGTGGTAATAGTTGCTTAAGCTCATTTATTTGAGTTTTCTCAAGTACTTGCTTAAAACTGCGATGTATGTTGAACTACTTGTAAAATGGATGTAACATGTGACTTGTTATATTGAATCACTACGATCTTGGCTTGTATGTTGGTTGGTTTAAAATCCCTCGTGATTTCATTGGACTACCGGAGTTATATGGGTTCAAGTATGATAATTTGATCACTTCGGTGATTGTTTTTGCACTTATGCTCTTATAATTTGGACGGTTCCTTTACAACATTTGGGCAAGGTTGCAAGGTTTGGTTGATGTCCTATGTTTCCAGTCACTTAATAACGCCATTCGAACAAGAATATAACTTATCATTTCATGTGACTTCTTGATTCTAAACTTCATGAAACTTTTCCATGGATCAATATAAATGGATATTGATGTGAGACACATGAAAGAAGTTCCATTATCATTACCAAAACATACATTTGGAAAGGGGCCATCACCAGCAAACTAGTTCAACTCACTTGCCACCATTCATATGTTGTGATCCAACTCATGATCATCACTGGACATTGCTCACTTAGGGCCAAGCTCATCGTCCAGCCAGTGGCTAACACCTGGGGTGTTACAGGGACGGCGACTCTTTGCTTTTTGTGTGGCCATCATATTACCACAAATGCCCTTGTCTGAAATCAATGGCGTGGTAAACCTATTTTCTACGCGGAGGGCAAAACAGAGACATCTAATTTTTGGTGCGTGTTGGCGTGACTACTCGGCGTGGTGTGAAATCAAATTTTCGGGGTGTGTTGGCGGGACTGCTCGGCGCGGTGCTCAGCAGAGACCGGAATTTATTCCGTGTTTTAATAGGAAATGATTACGATAAAATGTTACTTACCTAATATCCGTCTTTTCATTTTTTCTCCTGTGCACCTATTTATATATTCATGAGTTAGTTGTTGCCTTTTTAGTTTTTTTTTCATAATAATAAAAATAAACATAAAACTAAAAGAGGATGATAATAAATAAATAATTAAAAGATGCTTGAATTTGACACCTAAAAATTACCAAAAAACCTACTCGTTGTAGCTTGTTGCACTGCATCTGTTGATTATTTTTTATGTGTGTGACTGCATCTATGGCTGTTTGAACTAAGGCCTATAATTTGGAAGCAAGCAAGGGGAAGGCAGACCCAGGGACGGAAAACCCTCCATAAATAACTAAATGGGTTATTGAATTTCTCAACCTGGAAAAAGTCATGGATTCTAAGGGATTTGAGTTTCCAGAGAAAGAGAAAAAAAGCATCCTCCTCCTCGCTAGTGCTCTGGTGATTCGCCGACTCGTCAGATTCGTCGCTGGATGAGTCGCAATACTCCGGATCGTCCTCCTCCTCGCTGGAGTCGTAGTTGGTGCTGTACATGCCATCGCTCGAGTACGTTCCCATTGCTCGGCACCGTTTCTACTCGAATCGCCAGTGTAGTAGTCGAGGGGTTGACGCGTTTTCCTGCTCTAATAACGATAAAGTCCATGGCTCTGTGTATTTAATGCGCCAGACTTTCTTGTAATCAGAGTAGGAAAATGCGACAACCCCTCGACTACTACTCTGACTGCTCGTATTCTGAATCTATTTTATTAGTAATTAGTAACGCTACTGTCGACAAAACCTGGTCGGCAGTCTACCGAGGGGTATGCCTAAGGTAGTAGATTGTCGACAGACAGGTGTGCAAGCCATGAACGAGATGGTGATGCAGAACAACATGCGGGTTTACCCAGGTTCAGGCCGCCGTGTGGGCGTAATACCTTACGTCCTGCTCTGCTTTGTTATTACTGTCTTTGAACAATGTATTACAAGCTAGATTGTCCTAGAGTATGTTGCGATGTTTTTGAGGGGTCCCCTGCCCTCCTTATATAGTCCGGGAGGCAGGGTTATAGATCTGGAAACTAATCTTAGCCGGTTACAATTGCCATACAGAGCCGGATAAGAATTCCTAATCTAACCGACCAAGACCTTGCTTGATTCCCAAGTCTAGTTTGATGCCTTGCGCGAGAATCCATCCCGATGATCTGGATCGTACGTCGTCATGTAATGGGCCAGACCGTCTGGTCTAGGCCTGCCCATGTCTAGCCGTAAGGGTATAGGGGTTTATACCCCCACAACTAGTCCCCGAGCACTATGTATTCTGTATCGACACACTGTTTTAGTCTTCTTCAACTTGCGAGGTTCGTCTTCACATCACCTTGAAATGTTAGCCGAGCATGCACTAGTATTTCGTCTGGATCAGGAATGAGTAAACCATGATTGTTGATGAAGATTGCAGTTGTCGATGAAGATTGCATAGTGGTCCAAAAAAGAATTTTTTTCTTTCCTGGTGAAGTGTACCCACTTGTATTTCTGAGAAGAAATGTAAGTGCGTATTTGATGGAAGTAACTTATGAAAAATTCCAGATCGTAGGGGTCGAACAATAGAAACATTTCACCGTCAGGTGAAGTGTACCCACTTAGTCCCCGAGCCTGATAACAGGTGACGTAGGCACGTGATGCCAGGGTCTAAAAAAGAATCCACAAGAACCAATGATCATTATGCACCGTCAGGTGCATCATATATGATGTAGTCCCTGAGCTTGCTGGAAGGCAAAAAATGAGCCTTGTAGCAAGGTCTAAGAATATCAAGCGTCCATTGACTGTATGCAAGCATAGTACATGTAGTCGAGCAAGGCGAATCCAGGTGCAGGAACTGGTGTAACAAGCCCCCGAGCTCAAAGGTCTAACGAATAGTCCCCGAGCTCGGAGGTCTAGCTACGAGTCCCCGAGCTCGGAGGTCTGACAAAGAGTCCCCGAGCTCGGAGGTCTAGCGTCGTTTCCCCGAGTTCGGAGGTCTAACGACGAGTCCCCGAGATCGGAGGTCTGGCGACGAGTCCCCGAGCTTGGAGGTCTGGCTGCAGGTTCCAGAGCACGCTGGTTTAGCGAGTCCCCGAGCTTAGAGGTCTGGCTGCAGGTTCCAGAGCTCAGAGCTCTGGCTACAGGTTCCAGAGCTCACTGGTCTAGCGAATCCATCGCTATGCTGTCTCGGTATCTCTCTTTCTTTTTTTCTTCTTTTCAATTTCATTTTCATTTTTTTTGACTGGTCCAATCTGGCGCGCCACTGTCTACCCGAGCGCTAATCGAGGAGGCGTAGTCCCCGAGCACTGGTCAGGGAGCGAACGGCGAAGTCCCCTAGCATAGCTCGAAATTCCTGCAATATATATATATATATTGAAACAGTTTAACTTATTGTAAACTTGTACCTCGTCAGGCAAGCTTGTAAGAAAGTACTATTGCAACAATGTGAGCTTGTGTTGTTTTTGTGGAAAAACCGTATTAAGCTTGTATATTGTGTGGAGGATAACTAAGTTAGAAACATATAAGTGTTCTGTTTTAGTTATATCAGTTGGTAGACGCGTCATCCTGTAGAATACGTACGGCCCCAGCCGGATCTGCGGTCCGAGTGTGAGGCGTAGAGCCTGTTCGCACGTAAGAGCACATAGGTCAGACCAGGGAGCGCCTGCCGACCACCCAGAGCGTAGAGAGCGGGTCCCGTGCACGCGTAGGGAGAAGCCGGAGACGGGGTTGGCTCCGAGAACTCGAGAAAGGATGGTGCTCTGTCAACTGGTCTTTTATAAAATATTAATAGAAAGAGATCTTCAGGTAAACACATTAGAGTAGTTGGAAGAAATTGTATTAAATACGAATATCGGAAGTATACTTATCTTTGGACAGAAAACTGGTCGATGGTGATGAAATTGTCTGGCCCTCGAGTTTTCCGATCAGTCATGATGATGATAGTCGCGGTTTTTATAGCGTCGTTCTTTGCGGCGATGAGTATTACGACGCGACAGGTGGTCGAAGGCCGAGCAGCTTGCAGTCGGAGCCCGTGTGCAGATCTGCGTGAGCCGATGATGACGAAGATCCGTGTTGCCGACAAGGTCACCTGAGTCCCTTTTTGACGTGCTGATGGACATGACATGGGTGTTTGGCGGAGATGATTGCCCGAATCAGCAGCCAGGAGTTATCTCGTGCTTGCATGCTTGATCTACACGCGCGTATACTTGCATGGCTAATCAAATGCCTCCGTGGTCGATTATTAGTCGAACAAAGCGCTGATATGATATTGGACGTCATCTTGCCCCGAGTCCGCCGTGGTGTCGATCTCGTACATGCATCAATCGCCGGGTCGCCGTATACGTACTCAGGCTGGACATCTCGACGAGATCCGATGGACACATGGGCAGGCCAAGCTGCTATGCTGCCGCCAGTAGGTTGCGTATGCCACCATGTCACGTGATTCGACTTGGAGTGCTAACGATGTCGATTGCTGTGGCTGAGCAGAAGGACGTGGCTCGGACGGCTCGCTTGTGGCTCGACGCGGCTCGCTTGGCTCGACGTGGCTCGCTCAGCGGCTCGCTTTCTTCCTTGGATGTGATCGATCTGCTAGGGCCCGCTTGACTCTGCGCTTCATTAGGTTGTCGCAAGATGCAGAGCCATGCTGGTGAACTCCAGACGACGACGAATCGCGTGGTACTGACGATATGCCAATAGTGCGCAGAGACGACGCCGAGCCGCTGCGGCTGCCATTAACAAATCACGGAGGTCGATCCAAAGATATATGCAGATATGTAAGAATATTTATGAAACTAAAATCTTGACTTAGCTTTTGATGGCGTCGGATCTAATGACAAGAGCCTCGCCATACGTGTGCCTGCATGATGAGTGCATACATACACTCATACATGCCGGATTTGCATGCATGAGCCATCGAGGTGTCGTTGTCTCGTGGTTCGAGTGGTGACTATGTACGAAGTGACCAGCACCGCCGCCAGCGATGCCTGATCAAGGGCCGCGTGGACCCCATCGCGTAGCAGCGCGACTAGATTCGTTGAAGTCGGAGTGCAGGCGCTGCCATACGTTGTGATGCTGATCGTCGAAGCCACATGTCGATCTCGCGACGAGTTGCCTCGAGACGTCGCAGTTCCGTGATAGGATATCTGCCGCTGAAGTCGTCGAAGCCGTCGTTGCCGAGTTAATTCTCGATATTAATCTCAGCGAGCTCCAGGTAATGTTAGCGAAGTAGATTGTAACGAGGAAGATGAGTCGTTACATGTAGAAAAATCAATCTGTATTAGATATTCGAAGAGCAAATTGATCTAATCAACATCGTTGCAAAGAACGACTCACCCGGTTTTTAGTAGATAATTAACGAAAAAAATTTCCAACTGGCTCGCCTGTGAGTCTGTACGCACACCCCCTACCTGGCGCGTCACTGTCGACAAAATCTGGTCGGCAGTCTACCGAGGGGTATGCCTAAGGTAGTAGATTGTCGGCAGACAGGTGTGCAAGTCACGAACGAGATGGTGATGCAGAACAACACGAGGGTTTACCCAGGTTCAGGCCGCCGTGTGGGTGTAATACCTTACGTCCTGCTCTGCTTTGTTATTGCTGTCTTTGAACAATGTATTACAAGCTAGATTGCTCTAGAGTATGTTGCGATGTTTTTGAGGGGGGTCCCCTGCCCTCCTTATATAGTCCGGGAGGCAGGGTTACAGATTTGGAAACTAATCTTAGTCGGTTACAATTGTCATACAGAGCCGGATAAGAATTTCTAATCTAACCGACCAATACCTTGCTTGATTTCTAAGTCTGGTTTGATGCCTTGCGCGAGACTCCATCCCGATGATCTAGATCGCGTGTCGTCATGTAATGGGCCGGACCGTTTGGTCTAGGCCTGCCCATATCTAGCCGTAAGGGTATAGGGGTTTATATCCTCATAGCTACGGGGAGATTTTTGTCCGTGTTAGGAATTTCGAGCAAACAAAAAGACTCGGTAGTGTTACTGTGTTTATGGGACGAGACTTTGTCATCTTCACTCATTTTGATCGACTGAATGGAATTTGTCAACCGTCTGACATGAGTACCCTTGGTAAGATGAGTTATTTTGGACATTAGAGATTAGAGAAAAACCATGTAATGTACTTTTCTCTATAATGGAATGAAGTTTTTATGTTGGTCCTACTATATTTGTCTTCCTTTATTTTTTTCATACTTGATATACTTCGGTTGATTCTTATTACATTGAGTTTTTTTTTATTTTATCAAATTTGACAATCTGACTCATCGATTTGGGATGGAGGGAGTAGTTGAATTCAGATTTGAGCTGATGGCAACCGTCAAAAGACGGATGCATAGCAGTTGAAATATTTCTGCACCCTATCGACAGAATGATCCTTTAAAATTTTCACTAGCCAGACACTAGTGGAGCGATAAGGTTTATCACAGAAGGTCCGATAGTTTCAAATCATGACTACCCGGATAGTATTGATGAACGACGTGCGGCGTCCGTTTTCGTCTTGTAGGCTCCTGGATTCCCTCGCAGACGTGCGCGCGTGGGTGGCGTCAGCAGGTAGTTCCAGAAGGGACATCACCTCGCGGCCCATCGCATTGATGTGTCAGTGGTCGTGGGGCATGGGGTGGTTCCATGGCTCCCGAACTATAGAAGACACAAGGGTGCGAGAGGGAAGGTTATCTGCTGCCTTATGCGATCATCTACCTTCCCTCCCCAGATCTCCTCCTTCCATCCCAAAGCTTTTGCCCTCCATCCTACTGCGCCCTTTGCACCACCGACGCCTCCTACGAGGACCATGACCACATAGTGGATGAACTCGTCCGTTGACCGCAAGGCGTTCGACGAGCTGCGACTGAACGCGGTGATCCCGAAGGTCACCGACGTGATCAGGTGGAGAGTCCCGCCGAGAACCGAAGTGGAGCTGAGGCCGGAAGACAATGAGGTCGTCTCTTTTGCCCATTTCCACTCTTTTGGGTTCGGGGTGCCGGTGCACCCCTTACTCCGGTGGTTACTGTACTACTATGGGATCCGCCTCCATGACTTGACCCCAGAGGGGATCCTCCACCTCTCCGTCTTTATCATGCTGTGCTAGGGCTTCCTGGGAGTCCCTACCCACTATGAGCTGTGGCGGTCTTTATTCCTGGTGGTTCGCTCAGCTCTCGGGGAGTCCATCTTCCTCGGATGGGGGGTGTCTTGATCCAACTTTGTCCCGGATTAGAGGACAGGTACTTTAGCCTTGACCGCTAACCTTCCACAGACTTGGGGTGGCACAAGTCGTGGCTCTACATCCCCAATGAGAGCCCGCCGCTGCCGTCTTATTCTCCTGACCGGCTGCGTGGTGACCTCCTAGAGTCATGGGAGGAACTACCGCCCCTAGAGGCCTACAGGCACCATGAGCGCAACTTGTTGGATGCGACCAAGGACCTAAAGGATCAGGGCCTGATGGGAACGAAGGTGAATCGTACCTTCATTGGCCGTCAGGTCCTCCCCTTGAAGATGAGGCACCACCCCAGTAGGAGTTCCGAGGCCCAACGAACCCTACAATCGAGTCGAGGGTCACCATCCATGAGGATGACGTAGACCAACAGGTGATGAAGGTTGTGGGAGAGTACACGATGAATCGTGGCACGGGGAGTCCCCGGTGGCCTTCAGCGCCGGCCATCCTCCTCTAATAGAAAAACCTCTTGTCGGCGTGGTCTCACACCCACCGCTAGTTCCTCCTGACAAGTTGATTTTTTTCGTGTACCACTATTCATGTTGTTTCTCTTCATTAACTAGAGTCTGCAAGCAATGCTCACGCTAGTATTTGTGTTCATTCTACTTAATTTAACTAGTATTTGGAAATTGCCTACTTTCTCAACAGGTGAACGTGGGCGTCACAGCGTCCCGAGGATCGTTGGCCCTGGAGTCGAGTTCTTAGTCCGCGACCATGCTCGAAAATTGGCCCTGGGAACCATCCCCCGGTGGGGGCAGCCACTAGCGACGATTCCGTCCCATGTTGCTCCGAACAGTCCGGTGAGTCGTTTGCCTTCTCAATCAGATTGCTCTCCCCATTATCCTGTGGGCTTGAACTTGGCTTGCATTGTGCAGAGAGACGTCCCGTCATTGCACGCCGTCGCCAACCCCATCTGACCCAGACAGTCTTCTGGTGATGCATCGTTAGACCACAAAGTCCCATATGACCCCGGACAGTCTTCTGGTGATGCATTGTCAGACCATGAAGAATACTTTAAGTTAAAGGAGGCTTACCTCAAGGTCATAGACTTATACTCGGGGGCCAGTCTAGACGTCGACAAGCTGCGCGATGAGCTGATGGCCGCGCGCACCACACTTGGCATCACCCAACATGAAGCCACCTAGGCGTGAGATGAGAAGGCGGCTGCTGAGGCAGAGGTCCAGAACCTTGCTTGTTGACGCTACTGCCGCCTATGACGCCGCCTTCACGGTGCAGACTATGGATGATCTGGTCACTACACCAGAGGAGTGCCTCTGAGCCCTGCCGGCCTGCATTTGGACCATGGTGTCTGAAGCTGTCCGTCAAGGGGCTACCACGACGCTGGTCGTTGCCCAGCTTGAGTTTGGCGCAGTGGTGAAAGTCTGGGTGGTACAACAGGCTTTTCCACCGACACAGGAAGACAAAGATTATATTGATGATCTATTCAAGCGCGTCGAGCTGGCCACCAACCCCGTCTTAGCAAAGGTTAACGTGGACGAGATCCTGCATGACCACCTCGACCGTTCATCTGTGGGACATATCAGTAGTACAAGTCATGACTAGGTTTGGTCTGTGGGTCGACCGTATGTGAATCTTGATTATTTGCATGCATGTCTGTGTTAACTTTTGTTGAACTTCGTATTAGGTCTATTAATATCTATTGAGCATGGTGTAGCTCAATTCCTTTGGTTATTTGGTAACTTGTTTCTAGCCCCTGTTGGTTGCTTTTGCCTGCAGATTTCTTTTGGGTTCTCTTTCTGATCTATAAATATACTAACAGTGTTCGCCCTTTCTGATCAGAGGATGTGGGTGTATAGATGTTGAAATTTTCTTAGATAAAATTTGTTGAACTTGAAAGAACCATGCAGCGAGGAGTTCATCTGAACAAGTATCGCCTCGATCTAATGCCGAGCAAATGAGCCATAGCTGTTGACTTTTACTTCGAATGCAAGAAAGTCCGCCCGCTGTGTAGATCTCGTAGGACAGTACAAAGTGTCGTAGCAATCAGCCTGCCCCTTGACTGCTGTGACTGCTTGGATTGTAGTGAAACAATAAGTATAGAAAAGACCTATCACAACTTCACCAGACGTTCAAGTGTCAAGCGTGTTATGGTGGTCAAAAGCTCTTTTTCTCGATTCACTTCTTGTGTCCAGCTTTCTTGCTGCATTCGCTTCACTCTCGTTAGCCGTGCAAGGTCTATATGAAAGGAGCATCCCCCCTTCCCTTATTCGATAGCGTGCATTTGAAAGCTCTAGTTTGGTTTTGGTGAATTGATGAAACGCTAGCTACTAACCTATGTGCTCTAAGTGTATGTGAGATAGGTTGGTAGATATTCCAAGTGGTGGAGCAAATGGATGAAGATCATGGTGGTGATGGCCATGGTGATCAAGTGCTCGGCTTGGATAAGAAGAAAGAGAAAAACAAAAAGCTCAAGTCAAAGGTACAAGTGGTAGGAGCTCTTTGGTTTGGTGATCAAGACACTTAGTGAGTGTGATCACATTTAGGATTGATAGCTGTACTATTAAGAGGGGTGAAACTCGTATCGAAATACGGTTGTCAAAGTGCCACTAGATGCTCTAACTCATTGCATATGCATTTAGGATCTAGTGGAGTGCCAACACCCTTTAAAATGTTTGTGAAAATATGCTAACACACATGCATAAGGTCATACACTTAGTGGTTGGGACATTTGAGCAAGGGTGGAGAAGTTGGTGAAGTGGAGGAGTTGTTTTTCACTATGAAAGAGTGACTGGACGCTGGCGTCGAGGGGACCTGCACATCCGGTCAGTGGAGAGCAGTGGTGTGGCCTTGGTCTGTGGAGTGACTGGACACTGGGTCACTTTGTGACCTGACTCGCAATGGCCGCGTTCAGTCATGGATGACGAACAGTGACGCAAGCAACTGTGGCACGCAGAGAAGAGGAGAGGATCAGGCGCCGCTGTGCATCCGGTCGACATTTAGGCGCTCGGGGAACTCTCTGGAACCGACCTGACGTGCGGACTGCCGAGGTGATCGGCACATCCGGTCGATGGTAGGAGGCGCACGAGGCAGTGTTGATCTAACGTGACGCGGGAGCGTTAGGCAGTGGTTCACTGCATCCGGTCATCACTTAAGCATTCGTGCTGAGTCGTTCAAACATTGAGATCGTGCGGATAATGTTGAACCGAGGGGCCATGTGGCACGCATCGCGTGACCAGACGCTGGGTGGCGTGCGTCCGGTCATCCCAACTGATGCGTCCGGTCACTGCACAGTGTGCTGCCCGTGGTGCCCAAGGGTTCTATTTCGTGGGGGCTTCTATTTAAGCCCCATGGCCAGCTCAGGCTCACTCTCTTGGCCATTTGCATTGACATAGTAACCTTGTGAGCTTAGCCAAAGCCCTTCCACTCATATCCATCATTGATTCATCATCTTTGTGAGATTAGGAGAGAATCCAAGTGCATTGCTGGAGTGTTTGCATCTAGAGGCACTTGGTGATTGTGTTTCATTGCAGGATTTGCTTGTTACTCTTGGTGGTTGCCACCACCTAGATGGCTTGGAGCAGCGAGGATCATCGAGCGGAGGTTGGTGATTGTCTCCGGCTGTGATCGTGGTGATTGTGAGAGGTTCTTAACCTTTCCCCGGTGGAGAGCCAAAAGGTACTCTAGTGGATTGCTCATGGCTTGTGTGATCCTCATCTTGTGTTGGTTGTGTGGCACCCTATTGAGGGTTTGGCATGTGATGCCAATTAGCGCATGAACCTCCAAGTGAGTGAATCACCACAATGAGGACTAGCTTGCTGGCAAGAAAGTGAACCTCGGTAAAAAATCATTGTGTCATCATTTGATTCCGAGGTGATTGGTCTTCATTGGTATTCACTCTTGTGATTGATTGGTTCATTCCTCGACTCGTCGGTATAACCATCTTGCTCTCTCTCTTTACATTACCACAAACTAGTTGTCAAGCTCTTTAGTGTAGCTAGTTGTGAGAGCTTGTTAGTTTGGTTAGTGTGGCTCTTTAGTTAGCTTTTGAGAGCACACTAACTTAGTGTAGTGACATAGCCATTGTTGGTTTAGAGACTATAGAATCTAGAATTGTGGTAGGTGGCTTGCAATTTTAGACGGCTAGCGCAACATTTGCTTCGCCGCATATAATTGTCTAACCGGTTTGTTTAGTGTTGTTATAGAAATTTTTATAGGCTATTCACCCCCTCTAGCCATTAGGACCTTTCAAGTGGTATCGGAGCCGTGGTCACTGTGATTTGAGGCTTAACAACCTATGGTGTGAAAATGGCTGAAATCAACAACACCAAGAAGCCACCCTAATTTGATGGCTCAAATTATGCTTATTGGAAGTCAAAGATGACCACTCATCAAGTCAATCAATAGAAGGGTGTGGAAGGTGGTGGAGACCAAGATTGAGATAGCCAATCCGGAGAATCCCACCACCGCCGAAGAAGTGCTTCTCCAAAACAATGACATTGCTCTTAGTGCTATTCATGATGCTATTGATGAGAGAACATTTGAGCAAATCAAGAACATTGAGATGGCTCATGAGGCATGGAAGAAGTTGGAGGAATCATTTGAGGGCACTAAGGCAATCAAGGGTGCAAAGGCATGCATTCTCTAGGAGAAGTTTGCTAGCTTCAAGATGATGGAAGATGAGAGTGTGCCGGACATGTTCCATAGGATGAAGGTGCTTGTAAATGATCTCAAAGCACTTGGTGAGAAGGTGGAGGACAAGGACTTCTCTCATAAGTTCATAAGATGCTTACCCACAAGATTTGGCATGTTGGTCACCTAGCTAGTGAGGACCGGTTTGGACACAATGACACCAAACCAAATCTTGGGAGATATCATGACCGATGATGCTTATAGAGATGATAATGAGAAGGAAGAAAAGAAGGAGAAGAAAGATGAGAAGAAGGATGAGAAGAAGAAGAGTGTGGCATTCAAAGCCACATCATCATTAAAGGGCAAAGCCAAGCAAGATACATCTAGTGATCTAGTGAAGATGATGACTCAAGCTTTGATGATATGGATGATGAGAAGATGACTCTCTTTTTCAAGAGATTTGGCAAGTTCATAGTGAAGAAGGGCTACCGTGCTAGAAGAAAGAGGTCTTCATCCAAGAACAAGGAAGAGTCAAGAAGGTGCTTCAAGTGTGGAATCAAGGATCATCTTGTTGCTCAATGCCCATACAATAGTGACAATGATGATGATGACAAGAAGAACAAGAAGAAGGACAAGAAGGAAAAGAAAGAGAAGAAGGACAAGATGACCATCAAGAAGAAGAAGGGTGATTCATATGTGGTCATTTGGGATAGTGATGCTTCCTCAAGTGATGATGATGATACTGATGATGACAAGACCACCAAGAAGAAGGGTCATGCAAGCATCGCCATACAAGAGAAGCATTCTCTCTTCGACACTCCATCATGCTTCATGGCTAAGGCCACTAAGGTACAAACTTATGATGATGGATGTGATCATAAACATGATAATGAAAGTGAAAGTGAAAGTGACAATGATGATGAACCCACTAGAGATGAACTAATTGATATGTTAGAAGATGCTAAAGAACATTTAAACATTAAGAGAAGGGAATGCAAAGACTTGCGCAAGGAACTAAAAGCCCTTAAGCAAGCCTTTGATGAGCTCAATGCATCTCATGAGAGGCTAGAGGAAGCTCATGAGAAGCTTGGCAAGGCTCACAAGAAGTTTGAAAAAGCTCATTTCTCTTTGCTTAATGAGCAAAATGAGAAGAAACATGTTGTAACATGTGACAAAGGCTCAACATATGATATAATTGATGAATCATTCTATAAGCCTATCATTGTTGCTTCCAATAACCCTTCTTGTAGCACTTCCACTTCTACCTCATCTAGTAGTGATTCTTTCACTTGTGATTCCTCACTAATGGTTGAGAATGAGACACTCAAGAAGGAGCTAAAAGAGCTCAATCACACCTTGGCTAAGGCCTATGGTGGTGAGGACCACTTGCTTATGTGCTTGGGTAGCCAAAGGGCATCTCTCTACAAAGAGGGACTGGGCTATATCCCCAAGAAAGGCAAGGCCGCCTTTGCTAATCACAAAACTAGTTTTGTGAGGAACAATAGCCGGTATTGCAAAAGTTACAAGCAAGTTGGTCACATAGAGCAACAATGCATGAACAAGAACAAGAATGCTAAAGTATCCTCAATTAAGCTTGATTCTTTCTATGTTCTTACTAATGGTACAAATGGTGTTCATGCTAAGTTCATTGGTGCACCATGGATGGGCTCAAAGAAGGAAGCCATATGGGTGCCAAAGAGCTTGGTTACTAACCTCCAAGGAACCAAGAAAGTGTGGGTACCTAAAAGGAATTGATCCTCTTTTATAGGTCAATTACAAAGCTGGAGGAAGGCATTGAGTTTTTGATAGTGGGTGCACTCAACACATGACCGATGATGTAAGAATGTTCAACTCAATCAACACCAATGATAGTAATGGCTATGATAGTATCACATTTGGTGACAATGGCAAAGGCAAAGTCAAAGGGCTTGGTAAGATTACAATATCCAATGACTTGAGCATATCCAATGTGTTGCTAGTTGAGAGCTTGAACTTCAATTTGCTATCTATGGCTCAATTGTGTGATCTTGGATTCAAATGCATATTTGGAGTAGATGATGTAGAGATCATAAGTGTAGATGGCTCTAACTTGATCTTCAAAGGCTTTAGATATGAGAATCTATACTTGGTTGATTTCAATGCTATTGATGCTCAATTGTCAACATGCTTGTTCACTAAGTGTAGTATGGGTTGGTTATGGCATAGAAGGCTTGGTCATGTTGGAATGAAACAATTGAATAGATTAATTAAGCATGACTTGGTTAGAGGCTTGAAAGATGTTATGTTTGAGAAGGGTAAACTTTGTAGCTCTTGTCAAGCTGACAAACAAGTTGGAAACACCCATCCTAAGAAAAGCATGATCAGCACTAGTAAGGCATTTGAGTAATTGCACATGGATTTATTTGGGCCAACATAATACACTAGCATCGGTGGAAACAAATATGGCTTTGTGATAGTGGATGACTATACAAGATACACTTGGGTATTCTTTCTAGTGGACAAGAGTGATGTGTTTGCAACTTTCAAATCATTTGTCAAGGGCATTCACAATAAGTTTGAAACAACCATCAAGAGAGTTAGAAGTGACAATGGTAGTGAGTTCAAGAACACTACAATTGATGAGTTGTGTGATAAATTTGGAATTAGACATTAATTCTTGGCCAAGTACACTCCACAATCAAATGGCCTTGTTGAGAGGAAGAATAGAACACTCATTGATATGGCAAGGTCTATGCTTAGTGAGTACAATGTGAGTCAATCTTTTTGGGCTGAAGCAATCAACACCGCTTGCTACTACATCAACCGATTGTATTGTTACCCATTGAAAGAGAAGACACCATATGAGCTCTTGAATGGTAGGAAGCCCAACATTACATATTTTTGGGTCTTTGGTTGCAAATGTTATATCTTGAAGAAAGGCACTAGATTGGGCAAGTTTGAGAAGAAGTGTGATGAAGGATTCTTACTTGGATATTCAATCACAAGCAAAGCATATAGAGTTTGGAATTTGGCAAGTGGCATTCTTGAGGAGGTACATGAGGTTGAATTTGATGAAACTAAGGGTTCCCAAGATGAGAATGAGAATCTTGATGATGTTAGTGGCATTCAACTTTCAAATGCCATGAAGAACATGGATGTTGATGAATTGAGGCCTAGGCAAGTAAATGATGATGAAGATGATCAAGTGCAAGTGCTCTCTAACTCAAATGTGCAAGATGATACAAATCAAGTAAGTTCAAGCGGCTCTCATGACAATATGAAAGATCAACAAGTGGCTAGTACATCATCCCAACCCAATGATCAAGCAAGTATAAGCAATCAAGTTCCAATACTCCAACCAACCATTATTGCAAGAGATCATCCTTTGGACACTATAATCGGAGATATTTCTAGAGGTGTACAAACAAGATCAAGATTGGCTTCATTTTGTCAGCATTTCTCATTTGTGTCATTCATTGAACCAAAGAAGATAGTACAAGCATTGAGAGATGTTGATTGGATAAATGCTATCCATGAAGAATTGAACAAATTCACAAGAAATCAAGTATAGGAGTTAGTTGAGAGACCAAAGAACCACAATGTGATTGGAACAAAGCAAGATTGGTAGCACAAGGATACACTCAAGTTGAAGGTCTTGACTTTGGAGAAACATATGCCCTGGTTGCTAGATTAGAAGCAATTAGAATCTTGTTAGCCTATGCTTGTGCCCACAACATCAAGCTCTATCAAATGGATATCGAGAGTGTATTTCTAAATGACTACATTAATGAAGAAGTATATGTTGAGCAACCTCCCGGTTTTGAAGATGACAAGAAGCCCAACCATGTGTACAAGTTGAAAAAAGTATTGTATGGCTTGAAGCAAGCACCTAGAGCATGGTATGAGAGATTGAGAGACTTCTTACTCTCTAAAGGGTTCAAAATGGGCAAGGTTGACACCACTCTTTTCACCAAGAAGATTGGCCAAGACTTGTTTGTGTTGTAAATCTATGTTGGTGATATCATATTTGGATGAAACAATCAAGACTATTATGGAGAGTTTGGAAAGATGATGGCTAATGAGTTTGAGATGTCCATGATTGGAGAGTTGAGTTATTTCCTTGGTCTTCAAATCAAGCAATTGAAGAATGGCAGATTTGTGAGTCAATGCAAGTACATCAAAGACATACTCAAGAAGTTTGGCATGATTGATAGCAAGGCCATTAGTACACCAATGGGAACAAATGGCAATTTGGATAGTGATGCAAGTGCAACATGGTGGATCAAAAGTTGTTTCAGTCTATGATTGGAAGCCTACTCTATGTGACCGCATCAAGACCGGATATCATGTTTAGTGTGCGCATGTGTGCAAGATTTCAATCCTCACCAAGAGAAAGTCATTTGAAGGCGACAAAGAGAATATTGAGGTACTTGAAGCATACACAAAATGTTGGTTTGTGGTATCCCAAAGGAGCAAAGTTTGAGCTAATTGGATATTCTGATTCGGATTATGCAGGACGCAAAGTTGACAGAAGAAGCACATAGGGCACATGTCAACTATTGGGAAGATCACTTGTTTCATGGTCATCAAAGAAGCAAAATAGTGTTGCATTATCAACCGCCGAAGCCGAATACATAGCCACTAGTAGTTGTTGTGCACAAATTCTTTGGATGAAGGCCACATTGAATGACTTTGGAATCAAGTTCAAGAATGTGCCATTGCTATGTGACAATGAGAGTGCTATCAAGCTCACCAACAATCCGGTTCAACATGCAAGAACAAAGCACGTTGATGTTCGCCACCATTTCATTAGAGATTATCAACAAAAAGGGGACATTTGCATTGAGAGTGTGGGCACCGAAGATCAACTTGCCAATATATTTACTAAGCCATTGGATGAGAAAAGGTTTTTCAAGCTAAGGAATGAGTTGAACATATTGGATTTCTCAAATAAGTGTTGATGCACCCCCACTTATATGACATGCCTCTCATTCGCGCTACCAAGGTAAAAGTTGATTGGCATGACATACATCCTTTGTTAAGGACTTATTTAGTGCATCTAGTCATTCCTCATATCTTATAGGCTCATTCATGAAAATCAAATGAATTTGATGCTTGTATGGTACCACTATTGCTTCTATGCTTGACTTGATCTAGTGGTAGCATATGACATGTTTGTTGGCTTATGAACCTAGTGTTTGATCTAGAAAATGAGCTATAAGTATTTAACTCAACATGGTACAAGATAACCCTTATTTGTAGGTGTGAAGAAGCTTGTCCTTGGATCAAACCGAGTTAAATTGCTTTGGCAAGTGTTCTAGATTGAACCAAATTTGGGAAAATGATCCTCACCCCATTGATTGACATTGATAATCTTCAACTATCTAAAATTGAACCTTTGTGGTCATTGATGACAAAGAGGGAGAAATTGCACAAAGATAGTAAAAAGATGACAAAGGGGGAGACTTTGACATAGGGGAGAAATATGACAAAGGGGATAAATTAAAATTTGAGCACACAAGTAGGGGGAGCAAGCTCATGAACTTGTATGATTGTTGGCGGTCACTATTGTATATTTAGAACCGCCAATTATAGTCCAAAAATAGGAGAAATAAACAAACTTTGACACATATGCATATACTTTGACCTTGTTCCACTTGTTTTCGGAGAAACATGTTTTGCAGGACACATACCCGGAAACAAGTGAAAATACACAAAAGGAAGAAAGAAAGCGCAATGATAAAGGTGTATTTTTAAAAGTGCGCAATCAAAAGAATTGGAGAAGCCCACCTTCATGCAAACACCTGGGCCAAGCACCACTAGTCCACCGGCTAGAGGCGGTGGCCAGGCGAGCCAGCCAGGGTGTGGCCGCACCCTGGGTGCGCCCGCACCCTAGGCGGCATGGCCTAGGCCCAATCTCCTCTGGCGGTTGTATGGTGGTGTGTGGAGGCGGTTCACTGAGGTTTCCATATTTACCAGAGCCAAACTGTCATGACTCTACTATATAAGAAGGGCTAGGGTGCTCTCCACAACACACAAAATTTGGAGCACTACCTCACTACCACGCTTCACTTAGTATTTCTTAGCTTTTAGTAGTATTTTGAGAGCAAGGCAAAGCTACTTGGAGAGCTTGTCTCCTTGGAAGAAAGAGCTACTTAGTATGATCAATACTATGAAGAGTTCTTCCATATTCAAGTTCTCATATCTTTTATATAGCAATGCATATGAACTAGAGTATAGTTGTATACATGTTATAATCATAATATATGAACTAGCATATAGTTTGTATGTTATGATCTTGACATGTTTAACTTTATGCTTAACCTTTCATACTATATATATGATGAGGATTAGAGCTAAGTTGAGGTGGTGGTTCGTCATGCCTTCGGGTGTTCCCATGTCGTATGCTTTTCGATCCATAGGGTCAGAGTCCGAGGGGGATGTGGGTAGTTCCTTTGTAAATGGGCGTGGTGCTCGGGTACGAGGGAGCAGGCAGATACATTTCCCTTGCTCCGGTTGAGGGGTAGGCGGTAGGTGGTGACAGACCTGTTCGTCCCTTGTAATCCCTCATGTTAGTCTGGGGTGTAGGAGTCTAAATCGTCACATGAGGATGCTGGCAGACCAGTACTCGGGGGCCTCTCGATCCATCTCATGCCTAGCTCTAACTCTTAATTATGTATATGTATGATCACTCACTATTCTTTGCATGGCTATTTTAGAACATGCCTGCTCTACTTAGGAATATTCTTTTATTCTTTGTTTTTCTTTTATCCTTGAGGTTGGCCCGAATGTGTGTCACACTATCTTAAAACTTATCATGACTTACCCCTGCATTGAGTATTGGTCTGGTATACAGTCATGTTATCACATTCATATCCATGCTAGACTCTTAACACCATGCCTTCCTTTGGGAAAATATAAATAACGATACCCTGAATACTTCCGGGTGAAATGCTACAACGATAATTCCGTGCGCTTGCGGATTCGTTATGTGATCATTCAAAACTATCATAGTTGGTGTTTCTTGGCGGCGTTGCTAAGATTAACTCAATCTTAGTAATGGTGTCAAGGATTACTAACTGGCATTTCTAGCGTCGTTACCTAGAAAAGACTTAAAACCTCCTTACTTGGTGATTGCATTAAGAAACACCAACAATGATGCAATTGAATGTGCATTCTCATATGCTTGCTTGCATTTTTCAAGTTTAAATTCAATTGACATGCTTGTGTGGTGCATGCTAGTTGTAGGATGGAATGATGAAATGAGAAACTAGCATGCATAGGTGATAGTTAGATATGTCTTGCTTTGCTTTCATAAGTAATACTATAGAACCTTGCTTCTAATGTTGATCTCATGAGGTATCTAGTTCTTGTTGTTGCAAGTGATATCTAACTAGCAAATGGTGCTAAGGATGGTATATTGGTGCACTCCGATTGGTATCATGCTTCAAAGGTCCATCTCTTATACCTTAGCATCATTTGGTAGACATTGCATCCTATATTTCCTATCTAAGCATATGTGCAAACTTCAATCCAAACTCTTAGCACATATGTAGGGGGAGCAATGCTACCAATATGCTTGGGGCAAGCAGCATGGATTCAAAATGATTTTAATTCATATCTTTGTGTAAGGGTTGTCATCAATTACCAAAAAGGGGGAGATTGAAAGCTCTAGTTTGGTTTTGGTGAATTGATGAAACGCTAGCTACTAACCTATGTGCTCTAAGTGTATGTGAGATAGGTTGGTAGATATTCCAAGTGGTGGAGCAAATGGATGAAGATCATGGTGGTGATGGCCATGGTGATCAAGTGCTCATCTTGGATAAGAAAGAGAAAAACAAAAAGCTCAAGTCAAAGGTATAAGTGGTAGGAGCTCTTTGGTTTGGTGATCGAGACACTTAGTGAGTGTGATCACATTTAGGATTGATAGCCATACTATTAAGAGGGGTGAAACTCGTATCGAAATACGGTTGTCAAAGTGCCACTAGATGCTCTAACTCATTGCATATGTATTTAGGATCTAATGGAGTGCTAACACCCTTAAAAATGTTTGTGAAAATATGCTAACACACGTGCATAAGGTGATACATTTGGTGGTTGGCACATTTGAGCTAGGGTGGAGAAGTTGGTGAAGTGGAGGAGTTGTTTTTCACTGTGAAACAGTGACCGGACACTGGCATTGAGGGGACCTGCACGTCCGGTCAGTGGAGAGCAGTGGCGCAGCCTCGGTCTGTGGAGTGACCAGACACTGGGTCATTTTGTGACCTGACACGCAATGGCCGCATCTGGTCATGGATGATGAACTGTGATGCAAGCTATGCATCCAGTCGACGGTGATCTGACGCTTCCGGTCGACGTTTAGGCGCTCGGGGAACTCTCTGGAACCGACCTGACGCGCGGGCTGCTGAGGTGATCGGCGCATCCAGTCGATGGTCGGAGGCACGCGGGGCAGTGTTGATCCGACGTGACGTGGAGCATCAAGCGGTGGTTCACTGCGTCCAGTCATCACTTAAGCCTTCGCACTGAGTCATTCGACCGTTGAGATCATGTGGATAACGTTGAACCAAGGGGCCATGTGGCGCACATCACGCGACCGGACGCTGGGTGGCATGCGTCCGGTCATCCCGACCGACGCATCCTGTCACTACTTAGTGTGCTGCTCGTGGTGCCCAATGGTTCTATTTCATGGGGGCTTCTATTTAAGCCCCATGGCCGGATCAAGCTCACTCTCTTGGCCATTTGCATTGACATGCAACCTTGTGAGCTTAGCCAAAGCCCTCCCACTCATCTCCATCATTGATTCATCATCTTTGTGAGATTGGGAGAGAATCAAAGTGCATTGCTCGAGTGTTTGCATCTAGAGGCACTTGGTGATTGTGTTTCACTACGAGATTCGCTTGTTACTCTTGGTGGTTGCCACCACCTAGACAGCTTGGAGCAGCGAGGATCATCGAGCGGAGGTTGGTGATTATCTCAGGCTCCGATCATGGTGATTGTGAGGGGTTCTTGACCTTTCCCCAGTGGAGAGCCAAAGGGTACTCTAGTGGATTGCTCGTGGCTTGTGTGATCCTCATCTTGTGTTGGTTGTGTGGCACCCTATTGAGGGTTTGGTGTGTGATGCCAATTAGCGCGTGAACCTCCAAGTGAGTGAATCGCCACAACGAGGACTAGCTTGCCAGCAAGCAAGTGAACCTCGATAAAAAATCATTGTGTCATCATTTGATTCTGAGGTGATTGGTATTCACTCTTGTGATTGGTTCATTCCTCAACTTGGCGGTATGACCATCTTGCTCTCTCTCTTTACATTACTGCAAACTAGTTGTCAAGCTCTTAAGTGTAGCTAGTTATGAGAGCTTGTTAGTTTGGTTAGTGTGGCTCTTTAATTAGCCTTTGAGAGCACACTAACTTAGTGTAGTGACATAGCCATTGAGTGTTAGAGACTTTAGAAACTAGAATTGTGGTAGGTGGCTTGCAATTTTAGTAGGTGTTGACGGTAGTTATTGTTCATCATAAACCGTCAACATAACTTGAATAAATGTTTGAAATGGATCACCAATAGAAACTTAGGGGTTTAAACTGACAAATTCCATAAGTTTTGGTGAATCTGTATTTTTTGCAGGTATATTCCAGAAAACTAGAAAGGGGGATGAAAACGTCAAATAGAACTAAACTTTACTGCAACGAAAACTACTCTAGAAGGTTCCAGAGGACACCACGCCGCCTCCTAGGATTGCATCTACACCATCCTTCAAGTCGATTTGATCTAAGGGCTCATGTTGCACCCCTTGGACTATATAAATAGACCTGAGCCTCCCTAGAGGCATCAAGTCTTTTGAGATCAAGTCATCTAGAGCCAGAAACCCTAATCTCCTCAGAGCTCCTCTAGTTTCTAGGGCATTAGCTAGTTAGTCTAGGTCTAGAGGGAGGCAAGCAGTTCTTCGCTTGGATTCCTGACATTGTCAAGAGCTTGGTTCGGTATAGTTCTTGTACCCCTCTCTCGTTGTATCTCCATTATTTTTATATGCTTGCTATAATCGTTATGACAATATTAATATTCATCTTGTTCATGTTCTTGGTTTCAATGTTCATCGTCTACTTTGATTATATGCTTAGTATAGTTAGTTTATCATTGTGTTTATGCATAAGTTCGTATAGCATTCACCCTATTAAGGATCCAAGGGTGGGTGGTAGAGATCATGTAAGCGTGGTGCTTATATGCTATTTACCTGCGAATACACTCTATATTCCGGGTCATGTGGTAGATCACGGTTTGTGACATTACCGTTGAGTCCTTTGTAGTCCTCTCCCCGAGTATACGTCGAAGAAGTAGGGCTTGGTTGCCAAGGAAGGGAAATCTCTATTCTTGAACTTCCCAAAGTAATGCCCCTTATGTGTAGATTCAATGGTGATCTTAGCAATGACTACTAGGTGTAATTGCACTAATCAACGTATGCTTTGACATGTAATTGAGAATGACTTAGGAATTATTCCTCTAATATTCTAACCTGACCATGCTAATGCTATAGATAGGAGTGCTCTGAGAGATTTATTTATCATTATTATGAACTTGATAAATTTTATCATATATATCTTTTATCTTGTGACTTACCCCTGTTATGAGTAGAGAGATTGTTATGGTTTATTTCTCCATCAATGTTATAAGTTATCAATACATATCCAAAGCTACACCTTCCCTGTGGTAAAATGTAAATACGATACCTGGAATTCTCTCGGGTGAAGTGCTACAATGGTATAATTATATGTCCGCTTACAGAATCCTTTCCATTCATATCTTTATATTCTTTCTAGTCACATAAAATGATAAACATCTACTTATTATTATTCTCGTAATAATGCTAGATAGTACCAACAAACATTTCTAGCACCATCACTAGGGATGACAACCTAGTTCAAGTACTGCTAGAGATGTAGGTAATTAATAAGTGGCTACTAAAACAAGTGAGGAGTTAATAAATACCAAGAATCATTTCTGGCACCGTTGCTGGGGAAGGTAGCTAGCACAGGAAGTATTGATAAAATTATATTATTTGATTTGATATCCATTGACCTCTGCTCAAACAGGATTACCCGTGTTTTGACTACTTGTGTATCTCATGCAGGGTAATGTATGATTGGTTTTAACCTGCCAACAAACTTCATTGATGATCTAGAAGTGCTACTCAAGAGAACTAAGGCTAAACTCAAGAGAGTATCAGCTTTAGAGTTAGAGGACAACTGTATAAGGCAAAGCTTAACACCAGAATTTGAAGCTGTAACGGAACCGCCCAAATTATAAGAGTACAAGTACAAAAACAATTACCGAAGTGATCCAATTGTCATACTTGAACCCATATAACTCCAGTAGTCCAACGAAATCATGAGGGATTTCAAACCAACCAACATACAAGCCAAGATCCTAGTGATTCAACATAACAAGTCACATGTTACATCCATTTCACAAGTAGTTCAACATACATCAGAGTTCAACATAGTTATTGCAACTCAGGTTTAAAAGTAGCGGAAGCAAAGTACTTTGAAACTAACATCACCCTTATTTCAAATACATGCCAGTACCAAGATCAATTCCAACAAAAGCATCATAGACAAGATAACTAAGAAGGATCATGCCCATGATCTTACTCCTCCACTATGGCAGGAGTCATCCAATTCTTGCAGTAGCCATGATACATCACAACCTGCAATAAGTGGGAATAAACCCTGAGTACGAGAATGTACTCAGCTAGACTTACCCGTCATAAACCAGAAATAAAGTGACACCAAGGAGTATGCAAGGCTAATATATAAATGGAGCTCACTTGACAACATTTTGCATAAAAGCTTAAGTAACATAAGTAATCCTTTATTGCTTAAGCATCTAGTTAATAATCATTAACCTGTCATCTAGATTAGCACCTGTTCTATAGCAACCACTTGATTAAGGAGCAAACATTAATAACCATATCAGGTTTAATAAGGCCATCATCAATATTATCATTACTGAACCATCAAGTCATTTAGTGTGACTACAATGCAGATATGCTCGTCAAGTTTCTCACTAACCGGGAGAGACGGTGACTCGAATCGATTACTACCCAGCTGGGGAAATTATTCCTAACACCCTACCCTAGGTGGATAGGCAACTGCTACCCTGGATCACCTTTGGTACAACTCAGAAATCGCAGGCCCGATTAGCGTCGCACTCTCAGGGATACGATGCCACCAGGACGCTCAGGACTTTTAAACACCTGCCCTTGGACACTACCAATGGCTCCCCTCCGAGGCGCACTCTAACAGACCGGCTTCCGGCCTGAGCTGAGCTACTCAGCTTCGCGGTCGGTTCATCGGATCTGGCCAGCTAAGTGATAGGCATGCATTCAAAATGACAAGAAAGGCTCCATGCCTCAGTCCTTAATCAACACAGACGGAATCACTATAAGCATAACAGCCCACCTATAAGACTTCGCCCGGTCTTCATTCATTTCATCCATGGTTCTTTTCCATGATAGCAAATATAGCCAACAATGACCAGATAGATCCCTATATCTCGTAGGTGACAGGAAATCACCCGACTTCTACCAATCTAAGAAAAGCTAAGCATTGACTCGATCCTGACTAAATGGGATTCAGGGTATGTGCTCTGGACAAGGAGAGATTATAAATGCAGCAAGGGTTCCAGACAACTCCTGTACTTAATGCAACAATACATATATAACATATATATACTCAATTGCTTTCATAAAGTAGGAGGCTTTGAATGCTCCAGAGCTTGCCTGGGATCCAACACAAGTCAGTTCAGTTAGCTTGCACCATCTTGGTGACATTTCTGGTCCTAGCACTTGCTTAGTCCTTCCATGTCCGGGATAGATCCACCAAACACCATCTTCGGGTTTGGCTCCAACATCACATCCTTCACGTGGTGCATCTAGCGTACCTAGATGAGATGCAATATGCAAGTGTATGAATACATGGAAGTGCAATAGACAATGCATCACATACAGTAAGCAAGACAAGCACAGGGTTACACTAAACATGCACAAGCACTTCACTTAGCTTAATTAAACATCACACAACCTATCATGCTAAGATAGCAAGGAAGTCAACACCAAGCATGACACCAATTTCACAAGATCTCAGGTGTATTACTTAATCACCACCAACGACATGAATCACACTTAGCAACATGCAAAGCAAGGCAAAGTGAAGCAAACAACTAAAATTAGAATCTACCAATTTCTGGACACACAGACAGCTGCTGAGTAATTAAATCATAACTGGAGTTCTATAAATCCAATTGACATGAAACAAGACATTTTGAAAAGCTTATGAAACTATCTACATTTCATCTTTAAACATCTCAGGATGATTCACAAGTTAACCAGGTCAAATATACACATTTACAGAAACTGGTCCAGAATTGACAGAGAGCAGCCATTTCTGAAACCCAAATTTGAACAGGCATAACTCACAAACCACGGGCCAAATACCACCAAATTTTAACAAAAGCTAGATGAGTGAGTTATCTACAACTTTGTTATAAACAATTTTCTCAGAAAACATCATTATCAAGGTGTAATTAATACAGTTCCAAAAATTATCCAGAATGGACCAAAGCAAGAAAATAAAAGTTAACTTATGTTTCAACCCTACATCTGAGCAAAACCAATGTAACCATCAAATTGCACATGTCAAATGAACACTAGAAAGCATAGTGTTCATTACTAAATAAATCCTTTTAATACATTTCTTAATTTGTTTAGATAATAAGGTGAATTAAAGAACATGTACCAAAAGTGCACAGTAAATTCTACAAAAATTACAGTAGCTCACATATATTCCCAATAGTCTACTGTACAAATTTCATGCCATTTTAATAAGTATAGCAACCTCTATGGAAATTACAAAATGCTTATGCAAGAAATCATGTGAGAGCAAGATAAATCTATAACTCACACATGCTGCATCTAATACTCATTAAATTTTAACCAGAGCTCATATATAGCATCATTAGCCTACCATAAAAATTTCATAGCAATTTGAGCACGACAACTCCAGATACGAAAATAACAAGCAACACAAGCTAGAATTTCCTATTTAACAAAATTAGACCAAAACACTATAAAACAGGACAAAACTAGCATGTTTAATATTTTTCTTAGCTAGAGCATGTCATTACAAGACTAAGAAAACTAGAATTACAATTTTTGGACTTCTATAACTCAAGATATGTATCTATCCAATTTAAAAGCACCTTTAAAAGCACTTTACAAAAATAAATAAAAACAGCAAAAACTTTCTATTAACACCTATCGTATTATGACTCCGCTGGGTAGATCTACTCTCAAGGATTCCAAAAAGTCCTCATTTGCTATTTTATGAATTTTTGCTATGATTTACTATGCATTTTCAAAGTTTTAGCTATAAAGCAAAATCATCTTGCACATAGTTTTAGCTAATTTATAGCAAAAGAAAAAGATAAAGCAAAATCATCTTGCACATAGTTTTCACTAATTTATAGCAAAAGAAAAGATAAAGCAAAATCATCTTGCACATACGACCCTGAACTTTCATGAAACTAATTTCAACAAACAGATCCTTCAATGCAGTATTCAACTGAGTCTATGGTTTGCACTCAGGCCCTTCCCTTTACTAGAATTCCAATGCGGGGTCCCTGGGACGGCTTGGAGCAGAGGATGGCCGGGGCCAGCCAGCTCCTGACGCGGTGGTGCTTGCCGGCGGCGATGGAGTGGCGCTGCGGCTGTGCAAGACCCTCGCACACCCATGGGAGTCTGTGGCTCGGCCGAAGATGGCCTCTGGTCCTTTGGCCACATGTGGGGCGGGCCCGTGGTGGCCGTGCCGGCGGCGGTGGCGCTCCGACGGCGCTGTAGAGGTGGGGAATGGCGCTGAGGCTTCCTCTTGGGCCGGCGCATCCGCCGGTGCTAGCAGCACGGCCCAAGGCGAGTCGTGGGTTCCCGTCCATGTGCACGCACGGCGAGTAGGGGCGTGGCTCCGGCGGTGCGGTGCCCCGGCGGCAGGAGGAAGGGGAACGTCGGTGGTGATCTTGCTCTAGGGATGGAGCACGACGAGGAGGAGATGGTGGCAGTGGTGTAGGGCTATGGGCGCTTGGGGGTGGAGGAATGACGACGGCCATGGAGCTCGGCCCAGCCGTCCATGGCGAACATGGTCACGCTTAGTGCGAGCGAGCGCCAGAAAGCGAGGGAGAGAGCGGAGGGCGAGCGTGAGTGGAGAGGAACACACCTAGGCCCTCCTCATCGACACAGGGCGCAGGGACGTGCGATAGAGACAGGGGCGAGCAGTGTCCATGCACGGTGACCATGTCGGCCCTCTATAGAGCATGTGGCGGGCGCAGACGAGCCTGACCTTGGAATCCGATTCAGGCATATTCCACCAAGATTCGACCCTTGAGGCTTAAACAAAAATTTCTGACCTCTGATCCATCTACAGCTTGCATTAAGGGTGCTCGGCCATTAGGCTATCGGATTGGTAGATAATTAGGCTTTAACTAGAGAGTGTCAGCGCATTGACAGCGATCAATAAAAATCCAACTTTGATGGGCAAAACAAGATCAAACTGGTTCCAACTTTTTCCTATATCCTCTTCATGGAATTATTTCTAACTTTGATTTTTGGACCAAACAAAGTTGTTTAGTAAAAACTAGTGAACATGGCTTGCCAACCTAATGACCTTCACTAATCAGCTCCAAGACTTAGAATATCTTTGGAGGCTGATTTTAGCAGCAGATTCAATCTTTGAGCCTCTGTTTGACAAGGTTAGAAGCTGAACTAGATCTTGGTGCTTAAACAAAAGTTGTTCTACTTGAACTAATCTACACTCTTATTTAAGGTCCAACATCAAAACAGGTACAGAACCTAGAGTTCTACTTTGGTCAAAGTAGCATCACGATAAGGCTTAAATTAGGGTTCTAGACCAATTGAGGCATTTTCTTAGCATTAGCTCAACATGAACCTTTCATAACTTTTGTTGTAGAGTTCATCTAGAGTCATTTGGGCAAGGTTGCAAGGTTTGGTTGATGACCTATGTTCTTGTTCACTTAGTAAGGCCATTCCAACAAGGATATAACTTATCATTTCATGTGATTTTTTATTCCAAACCTCACAAAACTTTTCCAGTGATTAATATAGATAGAGAGTGAGGTAGGACACATGAAAGAAGCACATCCAACATTACTCAGGCATATATTTGAAAAGGGATCAACATATAAGCAAAGGTGTGTTATCCAAATTCAAGTTGGGGCTCATTTTCATAAATTGGAGCTTGACATCTTCGTCACCACTTAACTTGTCATGTTTGAGCTCAATCTCATTGCTTAACTAGTGAAAAACACCTAGGGTGTTACAGAAGCCATGGCTAACAACAGTCTCTGTGAATTCTCTACTCCAACTGCAACCAACATCCATACTAGACCTGAAGTCAATGTTGGAGAGAATGGATTTGAGCTCAAGACTGCGCTCATCAATATGGTGCAAGCCTGCCAGTTTTCTAGGACGACACATGAAGATGCAAGTGCACATCTCCAACACTTTCTGGAGATCTGCAGCACTTTCACTATCAAGAGAGTAACCAAGGACGCCATTCTACTCCGCCTTTTTCCATTCTCACTCTTGGGGAAGGCAAAACAGTGGTTCTACGCCAATAAAGAAAGAAACACCACATGGGACAACTGCTCCACTGCCTTCCTAGCAAAGTTCTTTCCCACAGGTAAGACCAATGCTCTGCGTGGGAGAATCTCAAGTTTTCAGCAACAATATGATGAATCTATCCCTGAGGCATGGGAACATTTCTAAGACTACATATCAGAATGTCCTCATCATGGGATGGAGAATTGGCTACTCATGCAGATCTTCTACCACAGGCTGACCACTAGCACCCTTGAGACAATCGATGCTGCTGCTGGAGGTGTTTTCCTGTTACTCACTGTAATGGAACCGACCAAATTAGAAGAACATAAGTACAAAAACAATCACCGAAGTGATCAAATTCTTGTACTTAAGCTCCCATAATCCCGGTAGTTCGGAAATCTCAAAGGATTTCAAACAACTTTCGATATACAAACCAAGATCATAGTGATTCAACACAACACATCATTCGTTACAGCATTTCACAAGTAGCATACAGAGTACATCCATCAGAGTTCAAACAAAATATTACAAACCAAGTTTGTTTCACGGAAGTAACATAATTTAGTACATAACTTCAAAGTTTCAAATACATTGCCAGGTCTTAGTCATGTCCAACCAAAAGCATCTCAGGTAAGATCACTAGCGGAGATCGCACCCAATGATCTAGTCTTCATCCCCAGCCGAGAGAAGGCAATACTTGCAGCAACCAAAGTAGAACTGGTCATCTGCAACAGGTGGGAAATAAACCCTGAGTACGAGAAGGTACTCAGCTAGACTTACCCGTCAAAAACCAGAAATAAAGGACACCAAGGATCATGCAAGGCTGATATAAGTGGGGCTATCTTGACAACATTTTGCATAAAATCTTAGTACAAATAAGTAATCATTAATGCTTAAGCATCAAGTTAATAATCATTAACCTGTCATCTATATTAGCACCTATACTAGAGCACTCACTTTATTAGGAGCAAACAATATTAACCATAGCAGGTATAATAAGGCTATCATTATGATCATCATCATTCCTGAACCATCAAGTTCTTTAGTGAGATCTACGTTGGAGATACTCCCGTCAAGTTCTCCCTAACCGGTGAGAGACGACAACTCGAATCGAATTACATCTCAGCTGAGGGGGTATTCCTAACTCTCACCCTGGCATACTTTGCAAGGGTAGCCGTGGGTCACCTTTGGAATGACTCAGGAACCAACTTCGTGGGTTCGGTCAGAGCCAGCACTCTTAGGGATTACTCTTCTGCCAGGATGATCAGGACTTTTAAATCACCTGCCCTTGGACTCACGCCTACAGCTCCCTTCCGAGGCGCACTTTATACTTGCCGACTCCCAGCCTGAGTTGAACTACTCGGCTTCGTGGTCGGTCTCTAGACCCGGCCAACTAAGAGAGAGGCATGCGTTCAAAATGAATAGGAAAGACTCCAAGAATCGGTCCTTAAGTGACACGGACAGAGTCACTGCAAATTGGCAAGCCTCTGCCCGGTCTTTATTTCAAATTAAGACAGGTTCTTTTTCACGATAGCAAATATAGCCAACCGTGCCATATGTACATTCCTATATCTCGCAGGTGACAGGAAATCACCTGACTTCTACCGCATTAAAGCAGGGCTAAGCAACTACACGAGCCTGAGCTACTTAGGGTTCAGGGTATCAATATCTGGACAAGGATTGGATAACCAATGCAGCAAGTGTTTCCATCCAACACCTAAACTTAATGCAACAATATATATAACATAATACTTTAATTGCATTTCAGAAATTAGGAGGCTTATAATGCTCCGGGGCTTGCCTTTCACAAAGTTGCACGGACAATGGCCCGGGCACTCAACGTCGACCTTGTCTGGCACTTCTCCTGAGGGCTGCACCTCCTGAACCTCTGGTGTTGGCTGCTGCTGCTCCTCGCTCGGCTCCTCGAATTCCAGCAGTGTCACTCCTTCCGGTACACCTATTGCATGCATATGCACAAGATAAATATCATGGATGCATAAGAAATGACATGATGCTCATGATGAATGGATAACAGGAAGTAAGTATTTAGCCAACATCACTGGACACTCGTTTACTGAGTACTAATAGCTCTATTCAAATCACTTTAAACATGTACCTATCTTGACTTGGAAGCAAAAGATTAACTTACCTAACTTGCATAACCTAAGATAAAGATGTTCATCTTCAGTTAAGGGCCTAACACCTGCACCTAAACTTATCTTAATCAACTTAAGTGTTTATTTGCATCACAACATGCTTATAATAGTAAAGACATTCATCACAGAAAGTTGCAAGTTTCACATGCATGGAATAGTTCATGAAATCACTTATAGCAGGAGTTCTACAACTTCAAATGACTTGCAAGAGGACATTCTGGAAATCTTATGAAATTATCTACAAATCATTTATAAACATCAAAGCATGATTCTTAAGTTAACCAAGTCGAATTCAAGTAAACATAGAATTTGTCCTGTGTAGACAGAGAGCAATTTAACTCTGAACCCAACTTAGAATAGCTGTAGTTTCTAAACTACATGGACAACTGCTACCAAAATTTAACAGCAGCTAGAGCATGAAATTCAAAACAACTTTGTTATAAAGCCCAAGACATGAAATCATCATTTTCATAGGGTAATTAACAGTCTCCCAGAATCTGTCCAGAAATGGCAGATTCACTAAATTAAATATTTAGTGATGATGCAAAAGCATAATTGGACCAAACCAAGTTTAACAACTTGTTGTGCATATCAAAGGAACATCAGAAAGTATAGTGTCAACTTCTAAATAAATTATATAATATCCTTTTCTAATTTATTTAGTTAATTAGGTGATTAAAGCGACATATAGTAAAACTATACAAAAAAATCTACAAAAATTACAGTAGCTACCTCATTCTTCACATAGACTACCATAAAAATTTCAAAGCAATTGGACAAGCAGAACTTGCTGTATCAAAATAACAGATGTCATGTCTATTTCTAGCATAAATAGGAAACCTTATTGAAAAGTATCAAACAACAGATTTCATATTTTTCCTAGCATCCTTCTAGCATAAGAATAGCACTCACCAAATTTTACCTTTGCTGGATCTATAGAAAAATTCTAAAAATTCACACAAGATCCATCCATGCAAACAAGAGAAATACATAACTCCTACATACAGTGTCCAAAGTGTATGAAAATTTAACTACAAGCTATTCATGATACGAGAGTACACCATAAAAATTTCATGCCATTTGGAGCTACACAGAAAAATATATAATTACCCCTATTTCCCACATGATTAAAAGAGATAATTAGTAACTCTATTTTTCATAACAGAACAAGGCACATATTATATTTTTAATATAAACTAGACATTACCAGGAACTCAATAAAATTGGAACTATATCATTTGGATCTACCAATCAAGAGATATGCATTTTTGAATCTATACACAAATCTGTGAAAAAGAATAAAAGAAAAACAAAACCAGAACCCTAACCCAACTCGGCATTGGGCCGGCCCGGTAACCCTACGCGGCCTGCTAGGCCTGCTTGGCCCGCGGTCGGATCCCGCTCGGCCTCCCAGCCGCTGACACACAGGACCCGCAGGGCAGAGAGACAA
Organism: Saccharum hybrid cultivar R570; assembly: GCA_038087645.1. Taxonomy (NCBI): domain Eukaryota; kingdom Viridiplantae; phylum Streptophyta; class Magnoliopsida; order Poales; family Poaceae; genus Saccharum; species Saccharum hybrid cultivar. The sequence goes on from JAQSUU010000392.1 coordinate 1,256,731, forward strand.
AGACAGGGGAGGGGCGGTCGACGGTGGAGCTCACCGATGGCTAACTAGCCGGCGAAACCGAGGGCACCAACACGCTCCTTGCGTGATTCCACACCGATGGACGGGCTTCGGGGTCCCTAGGGTTAGCCAAAAAAGACATGCCGCCAGCAATGGCAGGTACGGCGGCGCTGGGTGGCGTGCGCCCGCGACGGTGAGCCCCCATTGCCGTGACTGAGCTCGATATGAGCTTCACGCGGGTACCACGAAGCTAAATGAGAAGAAAGGGGGAGAAGAGATGCATCGAAGAGGCGGGACCACGGTGAGGGGCTCGCGCGGAAGGATTCCGGTGAGGTCACCGCGACGGTGGAGTGGCATTGCCACCTTACCATGGCTAGACTCGTGGCGAGGAGAGGACAAGGGTGTAGAGGGGGTCAAGGCGGGGCTGTGGGTGCCCTAGCTGGGGCGGCGATGCGGCAGCGTGGTGGTGCGGTTGCCGTTCACCTCCAGTCACCGCTCGGCTCAGTGGAGATGACGGTGAAGAAATGAAATGGCAAGAGAGAGAGGGAGTAAGCGAGGTGTCGGCCTAGCTTTCACTTTGAACACGCGCGCGTGACGTGGAGAGGCCGGCATGGCATGCACACCACGTGGTGGCCGGTTTCTGAACCGGTCGGCCACGTCGAGCGACTGAAGATTTCTGACTCGACTGAATCGGTGTCCAATGGCCGACTGTCAGCGCCATTTTGAAGCCCGATTACTCCTAATCTAGCTCGAGTTAGCGGTAGGTGATATTAGAAAACTTGTAGAGATACAGTCGTACTACAATATTATCAATTGGAGCTTGGACTGATTCGGCTTAGTTAGGAAGTTAAAGCTCTCCAAAGTGGGTCACATGGAAACTGAAACGGAGTTTCAGTTAACCCCGACTGAAACCTAATTTTTGACGCCCTATACCTCATTAACCAGTGAGAACTAGGTGATGGTGCTATCGACAAAATCATAGAGCTATGTGAGCACTACAAATATGTCAATATGAGTTAGGGCTGGTTAGGTCTAGTTTGCAATTATAAGGTCCCAAAGTAGGGCACTTCAAACTGTTATCCAGTTAAGACTTAGCCAAAATTTGCTAAGTGTCAAACAACACTTCTACTGATTTGTGGGCCTTGTTTGAGCATCTTTGAGCCATTTTCATGAGATGACCATATTGAGACTTTTGTTCCTTGATAAATTTGCTACAACTTTGGTAAAGGGTACACATCCATGCAAGGTCTCTAGGTTAGACTTTTCAATCAGTCAAACTTAGTCACTCTATAGGTCATCTCAAAGTCAAACCTCACCTAGAGGGCAAATTAGTCATTTTGGTCAACATGAACATGGTTCCACTAATTACCCTAAGTATAGTTTAGGTGTATTAGACCATAATTAACCACTCTACATAAGTGTTACACCAACTTCTAAGTACCAAATGTGATGAAACAAACAAAACACTCAAATTACTCTATTGTTGCAAACCCTATTTCACATGTTTCATAGCTTTGTTGCAAAACTCAAGCTTGTCATGTTACACTAACTACAATTCACAAGCAACCATATATGAAACAACAAAATTGAGAATGTTGCATACACATATTTCAAGTAACAATTACATGATGAGATAGATGATGCACATGTTTATGAAATGAACATGCAATTTGTGGGAGCCAACACACTCACCATCAGAGATGCAACATCCTTTGTTGAGAAGATGGCCTCCAACCAAAGCTAGAATGAAGAATGTACTCAGACTCATAAGAGAGGTGGAGGTATGCATCAACTCAAGGAGGTAGACATGCTGTCTGCCAAGATGGACTTGCTGATGAAGAAGCTTGAAGACCAAGTTAGTGAGAAGAAAGAAGTCATGCACATCAATGATTATTGCATGACTTGTGAAGTGTGTTGTGACACTAGACATTTAGGGAACAATTGTCTTAAAACCCAAGAGGATGTGAACTAAATCAACAACAACAACTATCATCCTCAATAGAATCAAGGATGGAACCAACAGAGGCTGAACTACCAAGGTAACTTTCAAGGTAATAATTACAATAACTTTAATCTGTCACCCTTGAGAGAGTTAATTTCTAGCCAATCTAAATATATGGATCAATTGCCTAAGAAGGTAGCTTCCAATGAAAAAATCTTAGAGGACATAAGCACTAGAATGGATAGCTTTGCTTCTACCATTAAAACCAGCATAGCTTTAATAAAATGGTAGAATCACAAATAGCTCAGCTGGCAGCTACTGTTCCTCTGTCCAATAAAGGTAAGATTCTGGGGCAGCCGAAAGATTTAGAAACTGCAAATCTTGTCGATATTCACAATGCAGCTTTCTACTACATTCAACCATCAAAGGGAAGGTGGATTGACTACACCCTTCTCGACAAGAAAGGTGATCCAGGGAGACCTGTCATTCCTATCTCCATTGGACGTCACATCTTCCAGGAAGCTGTCTGTGATTTCAGAGCAAGTGTTAACATCATGCCTAAGGTAATTTATGATAAGATTCTAGGAGATCCTTTGTTATACATAAATATGCGTTTGCAGCTTGCGGATCAGTCGCTCTGCTACCCTAAGGGAATTCTTGAAGATGCCATCATTCGAGTGGGACAATCATATGTTCCCGTAGACTTTGTGGTTCTGGAAATAGGAGGAGATGAGAGGGCACCAATTATTTTAGGCCGACCATTCCTGAGCACCGTAAAGGCCATCATCTACATGGACACCACTAAGATTTGTTTCACCATCAAGGACAAAAAGGAGAAGTTCTCGTTTAAAGACCGCATACTATATTCTCCTGCTCATCCACAAAAGGCATACCTGCCCGAAGAGACAACAGAAGTGGCCAAGAAGAAGAAGAATAGAAGGAGGAAGAACAAGACCAACCAGTCACCTGAAGAGACTGTCAACATGATCAACACAATCCAATTAGAGTACGACCACCTCCTCGCTCCACCATTCCTTGAGAAGAAGGATGATCCTGGTGTACCGACGATCGAGTGTACCATCGGTCAGAAGATCTTCCATAAGACCTTCTGCGACATTGGATCGGGTGTCAACACAATGTCCAAGGTAACGTATGAATATTTATTTGGTAACGGACCTTTGTACCTAAGATATATGCAGCTACAGATGGTGGACCAATCAATTCAATTCCCGAAGGACATAGCAAAAGACATAATGGTTCAGATTCAAGACCACTACGCCCCCGCTGACTTCATGATCCTGGACATGGAAGAAGAAGATGATTCACCCATCATCCTAGGAAGACCGTTCCTCAACACTACTAATGCACTCATCTACGTTGAATCTGGACAAATCCACTTCTAGTTCTCTAGAGAAAAGGTACGTTGTTACTTTAATAGTTATACTACTTATCAGTAGCCGAAGAAGACCCGCTCTAGGAGGAGACGTCGATCATCCCGCCGACAAGTGAATCTACTCCCTAAGAATGAATGGGGGACTATGAAGTAGAAGTGGTGAAGGACCAGTTTCAACCCTGATGGAACGAATGGGACAATGAAGAGCCTAAAGCACCCACCAAAGAAGAAGCTACTCCACCAAAGTCAAGCCCATAGACCAAACAGGTATGGAAAGAGAAGGTAACATCATCACTGTCACAAGAGGAGTAGTCATCTGAGTCTCCAGCACCGAGATCAGATGATGCACTTGATAAGTAAGTACTCTCTCCTACCTAGTCCTGTCTGGAGGACTTTAAAAATCCGAACCCTTGCCGCGAGGTAATATCGGTAGTTATCCATGTTTACTTTCTATCACTGCATTAAATTATTTTTACTTTAGCATATTTACTTTTCTGCATTAGCACTGCATTAGAGAAAAGAGAAAAATGAAAAGTTACTTTATTACATATCATCATTATTGCATATTAGAAAAGAAAAATAAAAAGTTCTACCGCTTTCCATTATTGCATCATAAAAACCTTAAGCCCCATGTTTGTAAATTAACGATGTGTAAAAGCTCGTGGGAAAATTCACTGTGGTGGTATAAAAATAAAAGTTCCATGTATGCATATTTTCCTTCTGCATTATAAAAATAGAAAATCCAAAAAGATAGTAAACAGACCTCTTGCTAAAACCTTGCCAATAAACTCATAAGAAGAACAAATCCTTGAATGGCTGACCTCTAACCCTTTATCTTAATCCGAGCCTCGAGTTTTTGATATTCTTGTTGGAGTATTTTGTAGGATGGTACATATGATCAAGAGTAAGTTCACTTGGCTGTAGACATCTCATTCTACTCATAGGTGAGAAGGACATCCGCCGACAAACTAGCTCTGAGGATCACTTCAACAACCGACCACGTCAATATCTAGCTTGGGGGAGGAGCATTCCCCATGTATCTAGCTAAGTATTTCTTTCCCTTTTTAGTTTTATTATTTTTGAGTGTGCTATATTTTTGTTAAAGAAATAAAAAGATGCATAACAACCTAAAACAAAATAAAAATTTATCTTAAGATAGTTACATATATATTGGTGTGATCTTAAAACTTTGAAAGCAAAATAAAAAGTGTGCCTAGTTTTCTATTTTTAAGAGCTGAATAAATAATGGAGTATGAGATAAACTCTTGCAATGGAAATGATGAATAGTTGCTCTATCGTAATTCCTTTCAAGTACCTAGTTTTCAGCCTTGAATTCTCCCGAGTTTTGGATACAACTATTTTGATATAAGAATTTACTCTGAACCATAAACTCGTGGGTAGCGTATGCTTAATCTAAGTCTAGGTAATTGATAGATATGATATGAGAAAGTATGAGCTGTTGTTTATCTTGTTCCTAGTGATACTAAAGTTCTGGAGATTTATCTTTTGAAAAACATAAAAATTCATGATGAGCTCCTCTATGATAAAGCTAGAATTTCTACTAGAGCCATATATGATACTCAGACTAGGAAAACCTTTCACTCATATATGTTGCTTGCTTTGTATTGAGTTTAGTCAAGCTTTGTTGATGCCTTATGAGAGGTTTGTCATGCTCTTAAAATCAAGATCACGTACACACCATCCACATATGCACTACTCCTACACTGGAAGTAGGCGCAACAATATGCTATTCCATGAAGATCCACAAAAAAATGTTTTACTCCTACACTAGGAGTGAACATAAAAAATATACCCTATAGGATATACCCCAAATAAATGCTCCAAGTTCTTGTTGTTATCTCTCAAAAGTTTTGTTGCAGAGAAGAGGAATGTGGCTATGCAAAAGTTATTCATAAAAAAGAGAAAAAGAAAAGAATTGAAAAAATGGACAAGTGTCCAAGATATCTAAAATAATGGGTACTCCGATGCTCGCCTGAAAAAAATGAATAAGATAGCCCATGTTTTCTTACAAAGTTGTTTCCAAGTTTCAAAAAGAGAGATATGTTTTCAAGGAGCAAAGTAGAATTAGGATAGCCACCATATATATATCCCCCATACATCCATACACATGCACATCTTGATTTGATTGTATGACTTAACTCTCTTTGGATCCATTGTTTGACTTTACAACATATGTGCTGCAAGTATGCTCTTTCATGTTTTCTCCCTACCTATGAACGCCATTATAAGCCTTAGTTGTAGGAAGAGAAAGGCATAGCAACACTATTGCCTTGGTGAAGATCCACAAATACCACATATATTGAGAGATCTGAGAGTGTCATACAATAGAAGTTCTGAGTTTTATTTTGAAAACTTACAAAAACTCTGGAATAATGGTTGAGCAAAGAACTTGAGACATAGTGCTTGACTTGATTGTTCTGTCTTTCAATTGCTCAAGACCCAAGTGAAGGCTAAGAAGCTCCATGGTTAAAGGTAATATAGGTAAGTTTGAAAGTCAGATTGGTTTAGTTTAATCCGGAGGAGAATTTTTGTTTGAACGCATATGTACTTTTGAGGCGTGAAAGCATAGAACCAACTCCTGATCCATGTTTGCTGAGTTTAGCTTTGCTAAGGGACTAGCAAAGGTTTAGGTTGGGGGAGCTTGTTGACAGTAGTTATTGTTCATCATAAACCGTAAACCGTCAACATAACTTGAATAAATGCTTGAAATGGATCACCAATAGAAACTTAGGGGTTTAAACTGATAAATTCCACAAGTTTTGGTGAATCTGTATTTTCAGCAGGGATATTCCAGAAAACCGGAATGGGGGATGAAAACGTCAAATAGAACTAAACTTAACCATGACGAAAACTGCTCCAGAAGGTCTTAGAGGACACCACGCCGCGGCAAACCCTGAGGGGCTACCAGGTGGGGCCAGACGGCCCCACCATGGTGTCGCCCGGCCTGGCAGGTGCCCCCTACCTATCAGCTTCAAGAAGCTTCCTCCATCGCCTTCTGGGATTGCATCTACGTCATCCTTCAAGTCGGTTTGATCCAAGGGCTCACGTTGCACCCCCTTGGCTATATAAACAGACCCTAGCCCCCCCGAAGGCATCAAGTCATTTGAGATCAAGTCATCTAGAGCCAGAAACCCTAATCTACATAGAGCTTCTCTAGTTTCTAGGGCATTAGCTTGTTAGGCTAGGTCTAGAGGGTGGCAAGCAGTTCTTCGCTTGGATTCCCGACATTGTCAAGAGCTTGGTTTGGTATAGTTCTTGTACCCCTCTCTCGTTATATCTCCATTATTTTTATATGCTTGCTACAATCATTATGACAATATTAGTATTCATCTTGTTCATGTTCTTAGTTTCAATGTTCACCGTCTACTTTGATTATATGCTTAGTATAGTTAGTTTATCATTGTGTTTATGCATAAGTTCGTATAGCATTCACCCTATTAAGGATCTAAGGGTGGGTGTGTTGGGTGAAAAGTTCAGGTCGGAAGACACAATTCACACAATCATCAGAAAATATTTCAGACAAGACAAAGTAACGTGCAAAGTTGTATTCATTTCATGATCATTCCATACATGTCAGAGGGGGTATTTATAGGGTCCTAGTCTTCGTATTTTACATGAAATGACTATTTTACCCCCGACCTAAATATTTACAACCCTTCATCTATGTAAGGGCGAAGTAGTCATTTCCTCCAGATTCAGTCTTCGTCTTCGCGTTCAATGAACTAGTTCTTCAGATTATTTCTTGTTTCTTGTCTACTTCTCCGTTCAGCGAAGTTAATTTCGTGTTGACGAAGTCGACAGGCGAAGTTGAATTCTTGACGACGAAGTTGACAGACGAAGTTGAATGACGAAGTCGATAGGCGAAGTTTAAACGACAAAGTCGAACGACGAAGTCGACAGGCGAAGTTGAACGACGAAGTTGACAGGCGAAGTTAAACGACGAAGTCGATCGGCGAAGTTGAATTCTTGACGATGAAGTCGAAATACATTCTTTGCTATACTTTTTTCTGCAAGTGAATTTCATTAGAAAACTTTTATATTCTTCACACTCCAAAGTTTGGGTTTGAGTTTTTTGGACGAAGTTAATTCCCCAACAGTAGCCCCTCGCGAATGAAGGCCTACTCCAAAGGTCTGAAATTCATGAATCTTGAATTTAATAAGGCGAAGTCACAAAAAACATTGTCCCGAACTTTGGAGTTGGCCGTTTATGACCGTTATGCTATGAACAATGTTTTTAACGGTTATATATATACTGCGCTGTGTTCCCTTCTTCAGGGTACTCGATCGAAGACGGGGAGGTGCTGCTGACATTTTAAGTTTCCGCGAAGTCAATTTTCGCCGAAGTCACTTTATTCTTTCGTTTCTTCTTTTGTTGCGAAGGTAAGAAATTTTGAGGATAATGTTTTTATTTTATGTTTTGTATTTTCATATGCTTATTTGTGTTTATATTTTGTTTTGTGTATATATATTTATTTATATATATTTTTTGTATTCAGATGTCAGACATGGAAAAGAATGTTTCTGAAAATTCGCCAGCTGAATCTAAGCACTCTGTTTCTGGTGAAGATTTGTCTAATGTTTCTGCATCAGAGTCGGAGCTTGTTGGTGATGATACGAAGTCTTTGAATTTTGGAAAATCTTTGTTTGACGAGTCTGAATTACAGTGGATGGTGAAAAATAGAATGCTTGAAAAAGCTGATGTTAGATTACCTCCGCAGAATGAGACAATTCCTAGGCCAGAACCTGATGAATGTGTTGTGTTTCGCGACTATTTTGCGGCTGGTCTTCGTATGCCATGTCAAGATTTTGTTGAAGAAAGGCTTATAACATTGAGATGCATCATTTGACTCCCAATGGCATAGCAAAGATCGCTCTTTTTATTTGGGCAGTGAAATCTCAAAGAGGAAATCTGGATATTGGAGCTTTTTGTTCTATCCATGAGATGCATACACAATTTCGAAGTAAAATGGTTGATGGAAAAAATGTTGTTAAATATTTTGGATGTTGTAGTTTTAAGCCAGCTCGTGGTGCTAAACAGATTGCTCCTGCTTCAAAAAATAAGTGAGTTGAAAATTGGTATCGCTATTGGTTTTATCATAAAGTTCCTTTGGTTGAAGAGAAGAATCAAGCTAACAAAGTTGTTAGAAGATATCCGTTGGCTGCAAAGATGCATAAGAACAGTTTTGACTGTAAACCTGAATTTCAAAGTTCAAGAAGTTATAAATCTTGTGAGAAGTTTTATAAACTTGCTGCAAGTATGCAAAGTGCTCGAGATCTTTGCAAAGAGTATATTGCCACCCGGATTTGGCCTTTGAAGAAAGGTTGGAGTTTTGTTCGATTTCATAAAAAGGTGGTCAGAGGGAAAACTTATATCTTTCCAGATAATGAAGTTTTTCGTCCAAAGAAGTATAGCGAAGACAAAGAATTTGTTTCTGCTGTTGAAATCAAAGCTGTTGAAATTCTTGGGAAATTTTTGAAGAAAGAAAAAGATTTGATGGATAAAATCCTTGGTTTAGATTATAAGAGACTGAATAGAGTTTTTGAAATTGCTTAGATTGAATATGGAGAGAGGCCAGCTCCTGCTTATGCTAGAAGTGCGAAGCCTGGTATCGAAAATGTCACTAGGAAAAAGAGGGGTGGGCCTCTGCTTACTAAAAAAGTTTCAAAGAAAAAAGCGAAGACTGCTGATTTTTCTGATTCTGAATTGTCAGAAAATTATGTTGATGAAGCTTTGAAGAAAATGTCTTGTGATGATGAGGTGAGAATGTTTAGTTTAGTTTTTGATTCTAGTGGGTTGACTCCGCCTATGTTGACTCCACTTGATAACTATTTTCAGAATTTGATGGCCAATATTTCCCATGGCGATGTTGCTGAAGCTATCTTGACTTCGTCACAACAAAATGTAGGCGAAAATATTCTTTCTGATCCAATTAATCCAGTTTCTTCTCCGGTTACGGTGGCCGCCAGTGTTGGTGGTTTATAAGAAGAATGTGAGGTGTTGGCTTCGCAGGAGACTGCTGGGCCATCCTCTCAAAGATTTTCTGTTGAAACTCCCCGGGATGATCCAGGAAATTTTGGTGATGAAATTGAAGATGTAATTTTATCTGGAGGTGCTAATTTAGGTTGTGAAGTTTTGGAGAATGTTTTGCCGGGAGAACAAGATGCTGCAGTTGGTGCTGAAAAGGTTGCTTCTGATGTTGCTTTTTCTGGTGCGAAGGCACAAAAAATTAAGGGTACCACTATTCTCGCCCTTGATTTTGATGAATCTGATGATGAAGTTCATGACGAGGAGGCTGAACATGATCGTGTTTCTTGCCTTTCTGAGTCTACTATCAATGTGAATACTGGTGAGAGGGTATCCTTCCAGCTTGAAAAGGGTGTTTCTACAGGTGAATGTTTTGATTTGTTTTTTACTTCGCGAATTTTTACTTCACGAATTTTTTTAATTCTTGTTGTTTGTCTTCGCAGAGAAATTTTTCCCTGATTCTTCTTCTCAGAGGGAGACAACTGTTGATATTGGAAAGATGAAAGAAGTTGCCCAGGAACCTACGACTCCGGCTGAAGTTTTGGAGATGGTTCCAGATGGTGTAAATCTTGAAGCTTATAAACGTTGTATGGAGTACTGCCAGGCCCAAGGTGTGAACTTAGATACTTTCAAATTTGTTGGAATTGGTTTGGACAAACTTCGTATTATGCCGAAGAAACCAGAATTAAAGTTGTCCAAGTGCATTGACGATGCCTTCGCAGTTCCTGATGCGGAGGCCGAACTTGTTGGCAAATCTTCGCTTGAGTTGGCGGATGCCAGTGTTTCCATGATTTACAAGGTTCGTTTATTTTTTTGCATAAATTTTATTTTAGATTTGTTATTTCGATTTGTAATATATTTTTGACTTCGTATGTAGAATGCACTTTTGCAAAGGAGTTTGCGTAAATCGATTGAAGATGATGCAAAAAAATGCTGCACTTCGTGAAAAAAGTTTGGTTGAAGAAATTAATTCTCTGAAATCTCAACTTGCTGCTAAGGAGAAAGAGAGAATTGAAACAGTTGATGCTCTTCATAATATGGAGTCTAGATGTATTTCAGTCGGAGCTAAACTTGAAACGAAGACTAAAGAATTCAATAATTTGAAGAAAGATCTTGAGAAAGTTGTGAGAGAGAAGAATTATCTTGAGAAAAAATCTCTTGAAAAGGATCAGAATTTTCATAATAAGTGCAATCACTTGTGGGAACTTTGCAAGAATTGCTATGATAAATTTGGTGCGAAGCTAGAAGATCCTTGTTGGGAAGTTGGGGAATTCGATCCATTCTTTGCTTGGCTTTGTCGCCAATATGAAGATTTGCCTACTGTTTTATAGACTTCTGCTGATCTGAGCTGTATGTATTCAAGTCGTGCTATTTTTCACTTGATGAAGGAGGCTAATGATCCCTTGTATGAAAAACTGTATGATAAAAGTTACAGATTTCCGTCAGTGGAATCTCTTAACCAAGTTTCTACTCGTACTCAAATGCTTTGCAAGAAGTATTTTCATGAGTACTGGAACCAAGGTGGAAGGGAGCATGCCTTCATGAAGGCTAAGCAAAAGATGGAAAAAGTATGTTATCTTATGTGTTATTTTGATTCGCTGTGTTTTTTTCTTGTGTTTTTTCTTATTTGTCGTTTTTTGTTTTGTAGCAGCTTGAAAAGAGACTTGCTTCTGATGTGGAAGCAAAGAGGAGACAAGAAAGGCTTGAACAAGAGAGGGCAAGGGATGATGATGCTCGAGATCATGTACTTTAGTTTGTCGTAGTTTGGATTTTAGCTTCGAGGGGTGAGGTTTTGAAAGTCTTTTAACATTTTTGTAAATGTTGAACTTTGGACAGGATGGAGTTATGGTTATGCCCTTGTTAATGTGTAAAGGTAACTTTGTTGCTGAGCCTACTTTATGGTTGGAGTATGCTACTGAAGAAGCAAAATCTTCTTTTGATGTGTTTGTGAAACGTAAGCAAACATAAATTTTGCTGTTTTGTGTTTGTTGTTTTTTTGTATATATTTTTCTGATGGGATGTGCTTGTTTCTAAAATTTGAGACTGATTTCTCTATTGCTGAAAATGAGAGATGTTTGCCTCGTGTTGTTGATTGCAGCAAATTTTCTTAGGTATTTGTGCTTATATTGTGATGTGGACATTTGTAGAGCAAATTTTGATGGCATTTTCCTTGTGCGTTTTCAGTCTTCGTGTTCAAGTGATTCGCTGAGCTATATTTCTGAAGACTATCTTAGTTCGGAGGTGGATCATGTTTTAGATAGAGTTGTTGAAGATTTGATTGATGAAGCAGCAGCTATTGTTGCTTCAGAAAATATTTGATACGTATTTTTGTTGATACAATAAAATGTTTTTATGTATGTATTTGTGTAGACATTTTTATGTAATATGATTTGTTAAGTGAAGTGAATGATGTCCCCTTACTTTTAGCGAAGGCGATGAATTGACTTCGTATTCTGTGAAATCAAATTTCACTTTAGGTGAATTTGAAAACACCGTCCCCTCACTTTTTAAGCGAAGACGATGAATTGACTTCGTATTTTGTAGAATCAAATTTCACTTTAGGTGAATTTGAAAACACCGTCCCCTCACTTTTTAAGCGAAGACGATGAATTGACTTCGTATTTTGTAGAATCAAATTTCACTTTAGGTGAATTTGAAAACACCGTCCCCTCACTTTTTAAGCGAAGACGATGCATTGACTTCGTATTTTGTAGAATCAAATTTCACTTTAGGTGAATTTGAAAACACCGTCCCCTCACTTTTTAAGCGAAGACGATGCATTGACTTCGTATTTTGTAGAATCAAATTTCACTTTAGGTGAATTTGAAAACACCGTCCCCTCACTTTTTAAGGGAAGACGATGAATTGACTTCGTATTTCTAGCGAAGATAACATGCGGACTTTATATATATATATATATATATATTATTTATTTATTTATTTATTTTTTTAAGTCAAAATTTACCTTAGTAAATTCGAAATATTCATTCGCTCTTTTTGGCGAAGGTAATATGCGGACTTCATTTTTGAAGTCAAAATTCACCTTAGTGAATTTGAAATATTCATTCGCTCTTTTTGGCGAAGATAACGTGCGGACTTCTTTTTTTTTGAAGTCGAAAATTCACCTTAGTGAATTTGAAATATTCATTCTCTCTTTTTGGCGAAGATAATGTGCGGACTTCTTTTTTGAAGTCGAAAATTCACCTTAGTGAATTTTGATAATGTTGTTCGCTCTTTTTGGCGAAGATAACGTGCGGACTTCTTTTTTGAAGTCGAAAATTCACCTTAGTGAATTTGATAATGTTGTTCGCTCTTTTTGGCGAAGGCAACATGTAGACTTCTTTTTTGAAGTCGAAAATTCACCTTAGTGAATTTGAATTCTGATAGGTTAGCATCGTTTTTTGCTTGTTCGAATAATGATGCTACCTACTTTTGGTTGTTTTTCCGATGCACGAGTATATTTGAAGTATACTCTTCGGTCTTTGATAGGATTATTTTTGGGGGAACTATTTTTCTCATTTATACTTTGATGAGAATTTACAATAGAGACTGCCTCGTTAAAAAACCACTCACCCTGCGAAGGGTTACCCTTGAGTGGAAAAAGAGTGCAGCTCGTTTACATTTGAATTGAAATTTTTCAGAATATAAAAGATAATCTATTTTGTACAAAGATGAGAAATAAATTCTAGGGATAGTATCTTCGTAGGTCTTGAATATTGAATGTATGATCAATTTCCTTCCCACTCATGTCTACTAGGTGAAATGCTCCTGGCTTGTTGGTTCTTATGATGAGGAACGGTCCTTCCCATTTTTGCTGAAATTTTCCGACTGTGTCTTCATTTCTTTTTCTTTTCAAGACAAAGTCTCCTGGTGATAATTGTCTTGGTTTGACTTTCTTATTGTACCAACTTTCTGTTTCCTTTTGGTATTTCTCAAGATTCTGGATCGCCTTCATTCTTTCTTCCTCTAGTAAATCTTTGCTTGTCATTTGTTGGTCTTCATCTATTATTTCAATATTTGTTCTTGGTCCTTGAAATTGTATCTCTTCAGGCGTCATTGCTTCTTCTCCATAAAGTAATTTGAAAGGGGAGAAGTTTGTTGATCTTGAAACTGTGGTGTTATGTACCCAAACAACTTTAGGTAACTCATCCACCCATTTGCCTTTTGGTAGCCCCACGAGGCATTTTGATATTCCTATGCATATAATTCCATTTGCTCGTTCGACTGCACCGTTTGACTGTGGGTGTTTTACTGATGCGAAACATAATTGGATTCCCAGACTTTCACAATACTCTCTGAAATTTTGGTTGTCAAATTGAGTTCCATTATTTACTGTTATGTGCCTTGGAACTCCGAAACGACAGATGATGTTTTGCCAAAGAAATTTCTTCATTGTGAAAAATGACATATTTGTCACTGGTTTAGCTTCGATCCACTTAGTGAAATATTCCACTGCCACTACTGCATATTGAAGGTTTCCTTGTGCTGTAGGTAGCTTTCCAATGATGTCAATTCCCCATCTCGCCAATGGCCAAGTTGGTTCTATTGTTTGTAAAATTGTTGCTGGAGCCTTTACTTTGCTTGCAGATATTTGGCAATTATGGCAAGATTTGACAATTTCTTTGCTGTCATTTTGGGCTGATGGCCAATAAAATCCCTGACGGAATACTTTTCCTGCCATTGTTCTTGCTCCAGGATGTGTGCCGCAAATTTCTTCGTGTATTTCTGATAGTAGCTTTTTTTCCCTCTTCTATTGATATACATTTGAGGAATGGTGCACATATTCCTTGTTTGTATAGCTGATTGTTGATGATCTTGTAATTTCTTGTTCTTTACTTCATTCTTATGTTGTTGACTTCATTTTCAGGCTCATAGTGCCCACGAAGATAAGCCATGATTGGGGCTCTCCAGTCTTCACTTTGTATTATATGGACTTCTCTGGGTGTAGTTTGCACTGCTTTGATGGATGCTTTTTTAAGATTTGATAGAAAACATCTTGAGGCAGACTTGTATTTTGTGCTGTAGCTTTTGCTAGTTCGTCTGCATTTGAATTGTCATTTCTTGAGATGTTTTTGACTGTGAAACCTTCAAAATGTTTCTCTTGATCTCTGAGGAATTGCAAGTATTTTGCTAATTCTGGATCCCTTGCTTTGTAGTCTTTTTCAATGTGTCCTGCTACAATTTGCGAATCTGTTTTGATTACTAATCTTTGGATTCCCATTGCTTTTGCTTTGCGAAGTCCCAGTAAAACGTCTTCGTATTCTGCTGTGTTGTTTGTACACTGAAATTCTAGTCTTGCAGCATATTTCATCTTTATGCCTGAAGGTGATATGATTATTGCAGCTGCTCCAGCCCCTGCGAAGCCCCATGCGTCATCGCAATATATTGTCCATTCTGGTTGCTTCTTGTCTTCGCTTGAACTTTGGGAGGGTGTCCAATCTGCTATGAAGTCTGCTAGGACTTGAGATTTTATTGATGTTCTCTTTTCAAAGTCTATAAAATGTTGAGATAATTCTGCTACCCATTTTCCCAGTCTTCTTGTTGTTCTGCAACTTTGTAAGACATCTTTCAGAGGGTAATTTATGAGAACTCTGATTTTGTGGGCCTGAAAGTAGTGCTTCAACTTTCTTGATGCTGTTAAAACTGTGTATGCGATTTTTTCAATCTCAGAGTAGTATACTTTTGATCCAGATAATGCTTCTGAAACATAGTAGACTGATACTTGATATTTTGAATGATTTGTTTCATGTTCTTGGACTAGTACTGCACTTACTGCTGTTTCTGTGGCTGAGACATATAATAGCAAATATGCTCCTGGTGTTGGTGAAATCAATGTGTTTGGCTGTAATAGATACTTTTTTATTTCTTCAAATGCATGTTGCTATGAAGGTCCCCAAACGAAGTCTCTTTTGGATCCTTTGAGTGGCTGAAATATTGGTAGGCTTCGTTCTGCTGATTTTGAGACGAATCTGTTTAAAGCTGCAAGTCTTCCAGTCAATTTTTGAACATCTTTTATGTTTTCAGGAATTCTCATGTTCAAAATTGCTTGAACTTTGTCTGGGTTTGGATCTATCCCTTTTGTTGATACAATGCAACCTAAGATTTTTCCTTTCTGAACTCCGAAGGTACATTTTTTGGGGTTTAGTTTCAAATTTCCTTTTCTCAAATTTATAAATGTTTCTTGGAGGTCTTGAATATGATCTTGTCTTTTCTTGCTCTTGACAACTATGCCATCGACATAAGCTAGCAAATTTTTGCCAATCTGACTTTTTAGCACTATTGAAGTCATCCTGACAAATGTTGTGCCTGCATTGCGAAGCCCCTCTGCCATTCTTACAAAGCAGTATGTTCCAAATGGTGTGATGAAACTTGTAAATTCTTCATCTTCTTTTCTCATCCAAATTTGATGATATCCTGAGAAATAATCCAGGAAACTTAGCATTTCACTTCCAGCTGCCTGGTCAACTAGTGTGTCGATTCTTGGTAGTGGAAAATTGTCTTTCGGGCATGCTTTGTTAAGGTCTGTAAAATCGATACACATTCGCCATTTTCTGTTCTTTTTCTTGACCATGACAATATTTGCTAGCCAAGTTGTGAATTGGACCTCTCTTATGACTTTAGCATCTAGCAATCTTTGGACTTCGGCTTTTGCAGCTTGTATTATGTCTTCAACTAACTTTCTCAGTTTTTGCTTTTTGGGTCTGAAATTTGGGTTGATGTCGAGTTTGTGCTCAATTATATCTCTGCTCACTCCTCCTAAATCATTGGACGTCCATGCGAAGACATCTTTGTTGCTTCGAAGAAATTCTATGAGTTTTGTTGACCTTGAATTATATGATTAACAGCTTTTGATTGACTTGAAATTTTGTTTTCTTCTTGTATTTCTTCGATGCTTTTCTTTACTTTTGGACATATTTTTGATGTGTGTCCAGCCCCTTTGCCATGAATGATGCAATACATGTCTTCTGGTCTTAGGGGTGTTCTTCCTCTTCCTCGTCCTCCTCTTCCTCTTGTATTGAAGCCACCTCTTTCGAATGTCCTTTGGTTGTACTGAACGTTGTATTGATTTTGAGGTTGAAAATTTGTTTCAGTAGTTGAATTTCTGTTTTCAACTTGATTGACTTGGGTGAAGTGTCTTCGCTCATAATTGTTTTACTTTGGGGGATGAAAATTGCTGCCTTTGTTTTGATTTCTGAAGCTGTTTTCTTCCTCAATTCTTTTTCTGTAATCTTCATCACACTTGCAGTACTTCTGGATTTCTTCATAAAGCTGAGCCAGTGAGGTTGGCTTTTCTCGAGTAAGGTGTGCTGCACATTGTCCTGCCCGAAGTCCCTTGATTGCTGCAATTATGACAACTTCGTCTGGGATATTTATGATTTGAGATTTGATTTGAATGAATCTCTTGTAATATTGACTTAGAGGTTCTTTGGGCTGTTGTTTGCAGTTGAATAAATCCATGTCTGTAAGACCAGTTGGTTGAAATCCTTGGAAGTCAACAAGTAGATTTGTCTTTAATTGTTCCCATGAATGTATGGATCTTGCTTTTAGAGATGAATACCAGTGTTGTGTTGGACCTTTTACTGCCATAACAAGTGACTTTGCAAGTGTGGTTTCATCCCCACCTCCTGCAATTACTGCGGCTTCAAAACTCATTAAGAATTGTCTTGGGTCTGATTCACCATCGAATGTTGGTATCATGTTGAATTTGTACCCTATAGGCCATTGAGCTAGCTGCAAATTTGTTGATAGTGGGGAGCTTGTATCAATTGATATGAATGATTTCTGAATATTTCTCTCTTGAGAGATTCTTCTTGCTGGATGCGATTCTTTGATTTATAACTTCTTGATTTGCATTTTGTAATTGCTCGTTTAAATTGCGAAGGGTAGCTTCGGCCTCTTCTATTCTTTGTTTGAGTGTCTTTTCTCGTGCTCTCGCGCGACATTCTTCAAGTTCTTTTTGCCTTCGTAAAACTTGTTCTTCAAGTTCTTTGAGTCTTTGTTCTTCAGTTTCGCCCGTTCTTGAAGAGTTTGCACCTTGAGAGACTTCTTTTGTAAGACCTCTGTCTTCTCTGAGTGGTTGTTCATCTTCTGTTTCTTCATTGACGGTCTTCTTGTTTGGTCTTGCCATTTTATTTCTTGTGGTCATGAAGATCTTTAGGTGCACGCACAAACGGTGGGCGCCAGATGTTGCGTGAAAAGTTTAGGTCGGAAGACATAATTCACACAATCATCAGAAAATATTTCAGACAAGACAAAGTAACGTGCAAAGTTGTATTCATTTCATGATCATTCCATACATGTCAGAGGGGGTATTTATAGGGTCCTAGTCTTCGTATTTTACATGAAATGATTATTTTACCCCCGACCTAAATATTTACAACCCTTCATCTATGTAAGGGCGAAGTAGTCATTTCCTCGAGATTTAGTCTTCGTCTTCGCGTTCAATGAACTAGTTCTTCAGATTATTTCTTGTTTCTCGTCTACTTCTCCGTCCAGTGAAGTTAACTTCGTGTTGACGAAGTCGATAGGTGAAGTTGAATTCTTGACGACGAAGTTGACAGACGAAGTTGAATGACGAAGTCGATAGGCGAAGTTGAATTCTTGACGATGAAGTTGACAGACGAAGTTGAATGACGAAGTTGATAGGCGAAGTTTAAACGACAAAGTCGAACGATAAAGTCGACAGGCGAAGTTGAACGACGAAGTTGACAGACAAAGTTAAATGACGAAGTCGATCGGCGAAGTTGAATTCTTGACGACGAAGTCGAAATACATTCTTTGCTATACTTTTTTCTGCAAGTGAATTTCATTAGAAAAATTTTATATTCTTCACACTCCAAAGTTTGGGTTTGAGTGTTTTGGACAAAGTTAATTCCCCAACAGGGTGGTAGAGATCATATAAGTGTGGTGTTTATACGCTATTTACCTGCGAATACACTCTATATTCTGAGTCATGTGGTAGATCATGGTTGTGACATTATACTATTGAGTCCTTTGTAGTCCACTCCCCGAGTATAGGTCAAAGAAGTAGGGCCTGGTTGCAAAGGAAGAAAAAACTCTGTTCTTGAATTTCCCGAAGTAATGCCCCTTATGTGTAGATTCAATGGTGATCTTAGCAATGACTACTAGGTGTAATTGCACTAATTAACGTATGGTTTGACTTATAATTAAGAATGACTTAGGAATTATTCCTCTAATATTCTAACCTGACCATGCTAATGCTATAGATAGGAGTGCTCTAAGAGATTTATTTATCATTATTATGAACTTGATCAATGCTTATCATATATATCTTTTATCTTGTGACTTACCCCTTTTATGAGTAGAGAGATTGTTATGGTTTATTTCTCCATCAATGTTATAAATTATCAATACATGTCCAAAGCTACACCTTCCCTATGGTAAAATATAAATATGATACCTAGAATACTCTCGGGTGAAGTGCTACAATGGTATAATTATCTGTCCGCTTGCAGAATCCTTTCCATTCATATCTTTATATTCTTTCTAGTCACATAAAATGATAAGCATCTACTTAGTATTATTCTCGTAGTAATGCTAGATAGTACTAACAAACATTTCTAGCTCCATTACTGGGGATGACAACCTAGTTCAAGTACTACTAGAGATGTAGGTAATTAAAAAGTGGCGACTAAAATAAGTGAGGAGTTAATAAATACCAATAGTAGGCTAGCGCAACACTCGCTTCACCGCATATTTATCTAACCGGTTTGTTTAGTGTTGTTGTAGAAATTTTTATAGGCTATTCACCCCCTCTAGCCATTAGGACCTTTTAGCATTGCATCAATCGCCTACCTTCTGGCTCCCCGCTTTCCTCACCCATTTGCATTTTCCCAACCGCGTTCCATGCTGGTTTGAGGATCTGGATTAAGGTAACATGCTTCATATCAAACCGTACTATTTGTATGAACTTATTATTGCATTCGATGCTAGTTTGAGGATCTTGATTGACATTTATTCTAACCGAAATCATGCATACAGATGGCAAATAGTTACCATACCAGGGATGTGTACTCTACAACTATCGACCACAACTTTTCCCAGACCACGTCTCTCTAGTATATTAGACGAAATGACATTTACCTATTTCTTGTAAACTGTATGCTCGTCTGATAGTCCGAGCAACTTAAATTTGAACAGACCGGGCATGTAACTCTTGTACAGCTATGAGTAGAACTTTTGCCTAATCGACTGTGCTACAAACAGGAGTTGCACTATCTGTGGCTGCAAGCATGAATCCTGAAGTGGCAGCTTCAAACACAGCTGAGGGAGTGCAGAACCTATGAAACCATGTAATGTGGCCATCTCTAGCTCGATGCTGCCCCTCAGCTGCTGCGAGCCTATGACTGCTTGGATAGGACTGCACTATATAGTTCACCGGATGACAGAAGGTCAGACCCGACTAAAATATTCATTACTCGGATACTAGTAATGATGAACGTGGTGCGCTCGCGTCAGAAGCCTGTTCCAGCCCTGGCATCCCTGTGTGTACAAAGCCTGGCCTCACTCCCATTGTTTGACTCCTACTATTGCCCCGCTCAGCGGCCTCCCCTACCTCCTCCTTAATCAATGTACATCGCGCCACTCCACCTCTCCAGCCCTCCGGCTCACCGCCGTCTCGATCCACGTAGCAATCATGTCGCTGAGGGCGCTCCCTACTGAGGTGCAAATTGCAATCGCGGGCCACCTCGCTACGACCTCGGAGCGGCCCATGGATGACCTCCGCAGCCTATGGGTGACCTGCTCGTCGATGCGACGCATCTATGGTGACCCCACCGTCGGTCGGCGTTTGGCATAGGATCGGTTTAGACACGAGAGGATGTGGGATGACCCCATCGACTACGAAGCCCACCTTGCTAGCCTGACCCAAGTTGGCAACCCGGAGGCTTGCTTCCTCACCGGGATACAAACCGTATTCATGGAAAAGCATAGCCCCTAGCCATGCCTCGACGATCTCACCCGCGTCGCTGATGGCGGGCACAATCTGGCGGCCTATCTGGTCGCCCTATTGCTCTAAAGGTACAATGGCAATGCTGACGATGACAACACTGCGAGGCAGTACATAAGATGGGTCGAGGGCGAGGAAGTATCGTGGACGGCGGCGGCGGGCGGCGATAGCGGATCAACGAGTAGGTGGCTAAGCAACAAGGGGTGTATGCTGTGCCACCTCCCGGCCATCGAGGTGGTCCTCTAAATGACGTGGGGCAAGTTGTCACTGCCACCGCTGGCACAGGTGGCGATGATCTTTTGTGCGCAGGCGACGTCTGCGGCTATGTAGACAGATGAGAAAGAAGGGCTCTGTATTGCAGCGAGGACTGTAGGCTTTGCCAAGAAATCTATTTTTTTGAATGGAAAATTAGAATAAGAAACTAATAATTCACTCTTTTCAAATGTAGTGTATTCTGGCATTTGAAATTTGTCCTCAAATGTAGTGATTGAGATGAATACATGCGTATCCAAACAAAACCTTAGGGATTCAACGAAAGTACTAGTACGAAATAGGTTTCCCTGTATAATGTGAGACGTGTCCGACCCGGTCAGATTTACAATGCTTGGACATTCTTATGTGTGTAGTAAACTTTGAATAGCTATGTGGCTCCTCCGTTAGGCATTAGATCGTTGATTGGATAAATTCCATTATGCATATTTACCATATTACAGATCAAAAAGAGAACCAGAAAGAAACCAGCAGGCAAAACCAGCCAACAAGGGCTAGAAAACGGCTACCAAATGACCAAAGGACCTGATCTACACCATGCTCAACAGAGTTTAACCCACACAATCGCTATGTCTGCGTCAACTTTTGTTGAACTTTGTATTAGGTGGGTTAAACTCTGTCTAGCCCCTGTTGGTTGCTTTTGCATGCAGTTCTCTTTCTGATTTGTAGTATACTAATGGTGTTCACCCTTTCTAATTGGAGGACGTGGTGTATAGATGTAGAAATTTTCTGGAGCCTAAGACAGTCCGACCGTAGGAAATATAGATGATCTGATCACTGCGAGTCGATGAACAACGAAATACAATGATGGCAACTATCAAGGGCCATCCAACTAGTCCATAGAACCCAACAATTAGTTCAGGATACAAATAGGTATGGACTAATAAAACAACTGTTGGCATTTCTTTACTCCATTACTAAAAATAGAATTACTCCTACTAATAGCAACGGTGCCAGAAATGATATGGTAATTATTAACTTGTCACTGTTACAGTAGCCATGTTGATGCAAAAGTAGATCTACAAACACAAAGGGCTAATACCCGAAATCGATATCCAAAGCGTGCCAGTCGATTTGACCTGTTAATCGACAAGGATGAAGATACGAGCACTTTGGTCCTGACAACAGCGATACGCCCGGAAGTCACGGCCAAGAGGTACTCACGCGGAACTCGAGGATCGTCGAAGATTGCACTGGAGCAATGCAACTCGCCGAATCGATGAGAACTCGTAAAAAGGAAAAATATGCAAATTGACGAAGTCGCCGAAAGTAGATGTAAATAAGAGTAAAAGCTGTTTTTGATATATTGATTGATTGATTCTTACATTGCCCTTCACCCTATATTTATATCCTGATCTACAGAAACATAACCAAATACGACTAGGATACTAAATCCAAACCTAAGGAAACACACGACTTTGATACAACTCAAACTCTAATAAACGTATACAAGGAAATTAACTCCTTTTTATTCCATAGTCCGCTTCAATCACGATGGTACTCTCATCGACCTTCTCCATCGGCACACTCCCTGTTCTATCGGCAGCAACCTTCAAGTCTTTTCCATCGGCACACTCCCTGTTTTATCGGCAACAGTCTTTAAGTCTCCTCCATCGGCATCGGCAATAATACTCTTAACCTTATTGGCAACAATTCATTTCGAGCCCACATGCCACCACCACCATTCACAAGCAGCCTTCTTTACCAACTTTTAATCAGCTATCAATCTACTCAG
The DNA here is from genome assembly GCA_038087645.1 of Saccharum hybrid cultivar R570. Taxonomy (NCBI): domain Eukaryota; kingdom Viridiplantae; phylum Streptophyta; class Magnoliopsida; order Poales; family Poaceae; genus Saccharum; species Saccharum hybrid cultivar. The sequence continues at coordinate 1,279,083 of JAQSUU010000392.1, forward strand.
TAACCTTTCCTCCGCCGATTAGCCCTTCCTGACCATCTTGACACGTGCTAAAAATGATGTCAACACATGCCCCCCAATTTCGGAGTATAAGATATACTCTGAAATTTACTCCAGATAATACTTGCTGTTACCTATTTTTCTCAACCCATTCTCCAAGCATAACACGATCTGTTACTAAATTTAATCAAATCTAGTTCTAATATCGCACAATTTCCAACTGTTTTTGCTTCAATCCCGATTGAGATACCAAAATAACAAACCACCAGCAAGATCTTGTCATAGCCACATCATCATTTTAAAAACTGAAAGATCCTGTGTCAAGATATCTTCCAAGTCATGATTACTTGCCATCAAATCTTCTGCACAATTCCTTGATTGTCGTGCGAATAGTTACCATATCCATCTGAACCACCTCGATCCACCCGCGTACGGCATAGAGATAAGTCAAGAATACCCCTGCCCCGAATGGCCTATAAATATATTTCCCCCAGACTGCTCATCTTCTACCTTCAAACTTCAACCTTTGGCATTCTCTCTCCGGCGGCAACCCTAACCAACAACTGCGTGTTCCTCAACCCACCAAAGCTCCTTCCAATGTCAACTTCAAATCTCCAACTCGTGCCCTCATCCTTCTCGAAGCAATGGCGGTCAACTTCAACGTCCCTGCGGTTCGTTCTTCTCTTATTACCTTTACTTTGATCCTTCTGGTTCCTTGCGAGTTCTTATAGTTGGTATTTTTTCTACTCCTTCCATTCTCTTGATCTTCTAAATTCAGGAACTACGCAACACACTGGTTATTCCAACCAACCAACCTCCTCTCCATTGCCTAGGTCCAATGGGCGACCCAGATCCAACCGACTTGATCAATGCAGAGGCTAACCGTATTCCCTTCAAAGCTCAAAACTTCTCTTTGAATCTGTGGAAGGATACATTCCGATCTTGGCCCAAACCCACCAAAGGGTGGAAAAATTGGTATTTGAGGGTCAACAGATCGATGCAAGTATTCTGGGCAGAACGGAAGATAGACCAATGTATCAGACTATCCATTGCCGATATGCAAAAGAATGAATCTATGATGATAGCCGCTGCTCACTTCTGGTCAGATACCACAAACACCTTTATGTTCGGTCATGGCCCATGCACCCCCACTCTTGCCGATGTATACATGCTCACCGGCTTGGATATCTCAACTGTCGATGAAGGCCACATTTTTGGCAGAAAAGCTGAGTATAGAGTAAATACACGCAACATCGGCGGCTGGACAGGATATATCCAAGAGTACCAAAAGACTGGTACTGTCAATCAAAGGGAACACGCCATATTCCTGAACATGTGGCTGGAGAAGTTTATCTTCTGTGGTCGATCGGTAGGACCAACCAATGCCTTCCTTCCAGCAGCGGAACTCTTGGCCAATGGTGTCAGATTCCCACTTGGCCGATACCTCCTGAGCTCGATCTACCACCTTCTTCACCAAGTGTCTCAGAAACTTCTACTTGGTGAACCCATCGGCAATTTGGGAGGCCCGTGGTGGTTCATCAATATGTGGTTAAACGCTCACATGCATAAGCGTCTATAGTGGGATTTCTTTGCCCAAGAATTCCCACGAGAGATCACCGAAGATTACGTCCTTGGAGACGATGAATCGGCAACACGCCCTCCTCTCAACTTCGGCGAAGCCATAATTGTCCTCCCTGGAACAGAGGCTAATGAAGATCAAATCGGCATGTTTTTTCAGAATTTCTACCATGGTCTCCCTCGTGATCTCAGGGCTTGGGTACCCTATATTGATGAGGATAACAAGTTCCCTCTTCTTTTCAATTTTGCCGATAGTGATATGAACCAAGATAATGATCTTATGATGGCTATTATCACCCCCAGAGCAATCCCGGTAAACACATTTGGTAGCGGGAAGAATTCCAATATCACTTATGAATTCTACAATCCATCGGCAGTGTCTCGCCAACTGGCCTTTGGGCAACTGCCAATCAAGCTATGCTTTGCCGATGTGATCAAGCCCAGAGAAATTATTACCGCTGGAACTGAATGGAGTAGGGTAGTAAGACTTGCTCCCGATGCCGATATCTCAAATGTTGATCTCTCCGCCTGGTCACCAACGTCTTTCATCATAGAGTCATATAAGCAATGGTGGCAAGAGTGGAAAGAATAGCTGTTTTCAACATCCGTTCACACATATCGGCACATGATCGATCCCGACTATGCCATACCTGACGATGCAGTAAGTTCCTTTTAACTTTTGTCTCTCTCACCCCTTTTATATATATATATATATATCGGTAGCTAATCTTTCCTGTAACAGGCCGATGATCCAGTCCCATCAATAAGCAAGAGTGGAAGACCCTTTAACCTCCACCCAATTTCTCCAGTCTCAATAATTGGTTACAACGCCCCTACCTTAGACGCCTTAACCTTCCAGAGGACTCGTGCCAAAACTATCACCTCCAGACCAAGACTGGCAACATCCAGGGCCACTCCAATGGCTGCTGCTACAAGCCTAATTAAAGCTTTTAAGGTAATAACCTTGCTTACTTTGTTTCCTGCCGATACACACTATATTAACATATAACTATCAGGGTGTAAGAGCTGTAGCTGGATCGTCATCGGCAACTCCTCCAACTTCAAGCACCACGACCTCTACCCAGCCTTCAGAGGTATTCCTTTATTCCTACATTTTTCCTGTTAAACATCCGATCTTACACCTATTTTTGTAGCAACAAATGGGTACATCAGCAAGCACACCAAGCACGCAAGCTCCCCAATCAACAAACACCGATGCCCCCAGCCAACTGTCGCTGAGACCCAAACAAAGCGCAAAGCTTTAACCGATGCCGAAGCTCAACAAAAGCGACAGAAGTCTACACCAGCCCCTGCATCTGCTCCAACACCTGTTAGTCAACCAACCGATATAACTGAACAAGCTGCTCCTGCACAAGATATACCATCGGCCATTATACCCCAAGGGTCTACTACTGATGAAGTTGTAAAAGACATTCCATCGGTATCCTCTGCCGATCCTTTGCATGATCCTCTTCAAGCTGCTCCCCCAAGCCAGGCTCAAGAAATTGCCTTAAAGCAGGTAAACCGGTTAACTGCTTGGTTTATAATATCCCCAGATACCACAGATAGGATTTCTAACTCTCTTTTCTTCACAGGAACAAGATTCTCCCGATAGCTTGTTTTCTTTTGCTATCGACGTCTCTGATGATGACGGAGAAGAGGCGAGTTCTTCCCTGGCATTGGGAACAATATCGGCAGATACCTATGGCCAACTAGAAGCTCGTCTGAATCTGCTGCAACAAGATAATGCTCAACTGGTGATCGATTCAGACCCTGCAAAAACTATCTTCAAAACAATCCGCGGCCAAGTCCCTGCCGATGTTGAAGAAATCATTTTCCCAGCAGTTCACCTAGAGAGTAGACAACTTCAATATCAAAGGGCTGTTCATCGTATTGCCGACAGAGTAGCTCAGGCTCAACTTAAGGAAGAAATGCTGCAGCTGAAGCAAACTGCCGATGAGAAGCACAAAAGCATCAGCAACTTGCAAGCCTCTGGCACTGAACTTAAGCAGAAAATCCTAGATTTATCGGCAAAAAGAGCAGCTCTGCTAGCTGAACTGGAAAAGGTTGAAGCAGCCCTGACTCAAGCCAAGCAAGAAGAAGACCAGCTTCCCGATGCTATCAAAGCCCTTCAGCAGGAACGAGATGCCCAAGCTCGCAAGGCCTTGTCCTTCAAAAAGAAACTCAAACCTGTGGAAGGAACTGCCGATGAAGATGCCAAAGAATTGAAAGAAGCTGATGAAATTCGCCTGCGTGCGATATCGGCTATCCAAATTTTGTTAAATTAGCGCATCGGCAACAATGCATTGATACTTTGTTTTAACTCTAGCCGATAGGATTGTTATCGGCAATTACACTTTTATGCATCTATCCAGATACTAGGGTAATATTTCTTTAAGTATTTTCCATTTAATGCTCTGGGAAATACAACTCCTTCGAGAGTTTCGAGAATATATGCATTACCAGGAACAGATTGATTTATCCGATATGGACCTTCCCAATTAGGTGTCCATTTGCCAAACTTAGAACTTTTAGTCCCAATCGGTAAAATCAACTTCCAAACCAACTCTCCATCGACAAATTCCTTTACCTTCACCTTCTTGTCATACCATCTAGCTACCCTCTTCTTATTCTCCTCAATGCTAACCAAAGCTTTTAACCGATGACCTGCTACATCTTCCAACTCATCTTTCATAAGGATATCATAATCATCGGCTGTCAATTGATCTTGAAAGCGTATTTGCCTAGAATCAGTTTTAACCTCCCAAGGTAATACTGCATCGTGTCCATACACCAACTGATAAGGTGTTACCTTGATTGCACCATGACACGCCATTCGATATGACCACAAGGCTTCATTTAATACTGTATGCCACTTTTTAGGATATTCTTTAATATTGCGCTTAATGAGCTTGATAATTCCTTTGTTAGAAGCTTCAGCCTGACCATTAGCCTGAGCGTAATACGGTGAAGAATTCAAAACTTTAATCCCCATACCTATAGCAAACTCATCAAATTCACCCGATGTAAACATGGTACCCTGATCGGTAGTGATGGTTTGAGGAATGCCAAATCGGTAGACAATATGCTCTTTCACAAAATCAATCATATTAGCCGATGTCACCTTTTTTAAAGGAATTGCTTCAACCCACTTTGTGAAATAATCGGTAGCAACCAGAATAAATTTATGTCCTTTACTCGATGGTGGATAAATCTGACCGATGAGATCAATAGCCCAACCCCGGAACGGCCAAGGCTTAATTATGGGGTTCATTGCCGATGTGGGTGCCCTCTGAATATTACCAAATTTCTGACATTCCTGACATCCTTTAAAATATTTAAAACAATCCTAAAAAATAGTCGGCCAATAATATCCATTCCTTCTGATCATCCATTTCATCTTGAAAGCTGACTGATGAGCCCCACATACTCCTTCATGAATCTCACCCATCAGGCCTTTTGATTCATCTATGTTAACACACCTGAGTAAAACTTCATCTATGGTACGGTAATACAATTCATCATCGAGGAGTACATACTTGGTAGCTTGGAACCTTATACGTCTTTCAACCTTTTTAGATGGATTCTTTAAATAATCAATAATTTCCTTTCTCCAGTCATCGGTATCAACTGCTGATATTAATACTTCTTGAACAGGCTGATAGCCCGAAGCATGCTGAGCCAGTCGGTTAGCCTCTTCATTATGCATCCGAGAAACATGTTCCAGATGAAAATTCCTAAACCCTTTTAACAACTCCAAACACTTTTCATAATATGAAATTAGAATTTCACTTCAGCATTCATAAATCCCAGTCAACTGATTTATAACTAGCATAGAATCACCAAAGACTTCAACAGCATCAGCATGTACTTCCTTAAGCAATTCTAACCCTTTTATTAGGGCTTGGTACTCAGCTTGATTGTTTGTCGATGTAGCAACAATCGGCAATGAGAACTCATACTTCTTCCCCTGAGGGGAAATTAACACGATACCGATGCCTGCCCCTTCACCACAAGTAGACCCATCAAAGAAAAGTGTCCAAGGAGCAATTTCCAGAGAATCCACCGTGTTGCAGTGTTGAGTAACGAAATCGGCCATAACCTGTCCTTTAACTGCCTTAGCCGATTCATAACGTAGGTCAAATTCTGATAATGCTAAAATCCATTTACCAATCCTACCATTCAGTATCGGCATTGACAGCATATGCTTGACCACGTCATCTTTGTATATGACAGTACATTCAGCCGATAGTAAATAATGCCTCAGCTTAATACAAGAAAAGTATAGACATAGACATAATTTCTCAATGGCCGAATACCTGGTTTCAGCATCTATTAACCGTCTGCTCAAATAATAGATAACACGTTCCTTCCCTTCAAATTCTTGAATAAGAGCTGAACCGATAACAGTATCCTCAGTTGATAAATACAATCTGAAAGGTTTTCCATGTTAAGGTGGAACTAACACTGGAGGATTTGTTAAGTAACTCTTAATTTTATCTAAGGCTAATTGCTGTTCATCTCCCCATTTAAATTTCTGATCGGCTTTCAATTTCAATAATGGACTGAAGGCCTTGATCTTGCCCGACAGATTAGATATGAATCTTCTGATGAAATTGATCTTACCGATCAAGGATTGTAATTCAGTTTTATCGGCAGGAGCAACAACCTTGTTGATCGCCTCAATAGATTTCCTACTAATTTCAATGCCCCGCTGATGCACCATGAAACCCAAGAATTGTCCTGCCGATACACCAAATGCACATTTATTAGGATTCATCTTTAATCCATGCTTTCTTGTGCACTCCAATATCTTCTGCAGATCGGTTAGATGCTTTGTGATGTCTCCAGACTTAATCACTATGTCATCAATGTAGATTTCTACCAACGTGTCGATATATTCATGGAAAATAAAGTTCATAGCTCTTTGATAAGTAGCACCGGCATTTTTCAAACCAAATGTCATAACTATCCACTCAAATAATCCCACATGACCTGGACATCTAAAAGCAGTCTTGGAAATATCTTCTTCAGCCATGAATATTTGATTATAACCCGCATTACCATCCATGAAACTGATAATCTGATGCCCCGCTGCAGCATCAATCAATAAATCAGCAATCGGCATTGGGTAGCCATCCATCGATGTGGCTTTATTGAGATTCCTGAAATCAATACAAACACAAAGTTTCCCATTTTTCTTGTAGACAGGAACCACATTAGAAATCCACTCTGCATATCGACACTGCCGAATAAACTTGGCCTCAATTAATTTAGTTATTTCGGCCTTAATATCAGGAAGTATATTAGGATTGCACCGGCGTGCCGGCTGCTGATGTGGCCGAAATCCAGATTTAATAGGCAACCGATGTTCAACTATAGATCGGTCTAATCCAGGCATTTCAGTATAATCCCAAGCAAAACAATCTTTATATTCCTTTAACAAATCAACTAGTTGCTGTTTACACTTGGAATTTAACTTAGAACTAATAAAACTAGGCCTTGGCCTATCGCCTTCACCAATATCTACTTCCATTAAATCATCTGCCGATGTAAATCCTTGACCTAATTTTCCATCATCGGCAAACCTATCCATTAAAATTCTTCTTCAGAACCGACTGCTTGGATCGGTAGAATTTCGTAATCGGCAACCTTGAGAAACTCTTTTTCCCAAGCTTCTCCTGATATGCACCTGGTTCGCTCATAAGTGTCTGATTCTGCCGATACGATGATATAAGAAGAATCACCAGGAACAACTTCAATTTTATCTCCAATCCATTATACAAGACACTGATGCATTGTAGAAGGAACACAACAATTAGCATGAATCCAATCCCTTTCTAAAAGCAGATTATATGCACCCTTGCCATTAATAACAAAGAAAGTTGTCGGTAAGGTTTTACTGCCGATGGTCAATTCAACACACACTGCCCCTTTAGCTGGTGATACATTGCCTTCAAAATCCTTTAGCATCATATCAGTCTTAGTTAAGTCTTGATCTCCCTTACCAAGCTTCCGATACATCACATAAGGCATAATATTAATTGCAGCTCCTCCATCAATAAGTATCTTAGATACAGGCTGCCCATCAACTCTCCCTTTTACAAACAAAGCCTTGAGATGTTGTCTCTCATCATCGGCAGGCTTCTCAAAAACAGCCATCATTGGATCTAGCGTTAATTGAGCTATTTGGTCAGAGAAAATAGCTGCTTCTTCGTTATCAGAGAGAGCTAAAAATTCCATCGGCAACATAAATACCATATTAACATCTGCCGATGGGCTTTTATTTTTGTGCCTTATCTGCCACTGTTGATTACCAGATCTCTCATTGGAGGAACTTTCTTCTTGGTATAAGTCTTTTTGACGCTCTCGCTGCATTTTCCTCTTCTGTGTCTTTGTCAAACCTTCTGGACACCATTGAGGAAGCTTAGTTTTCCACACTGGCTGGTAGGTCCTGGTTGTCTCCACACGACGTATATTAGGATCCCTGTAAAATATTTCTTCATCAGGAACTCTTGCATTTGCCATCTCTTCAAGTTCCTCTTGGTTTCTTGGAAAATATGCAATGCGTTTACCAAGCCTTTCATGTACACTGAGCCTGCCCCCCAGCCGATCATATACTGATGCTTTACCTTTGATCGGCTCACTAATGGACAAACCTTGATTACCAGATTGAAACCTCCTTTCAGGATGATTAACCCCATAATAACCATTGCATTCTGGGCAATCTTCAACAGTAGGTAACTTAATACCTTCTTCCCAACAATGAATAAAAAACAGACACCTCCAATGATCCTTATGCCGATTCCACTCCTCTTGGTGTCTTTCCTCTTGCTGTTGTCGATACCGGTCCCTTCGCTGACGCCAGCCTTCCTGTTGTCTTTGATGAGTAATCACAATGCCAGATCGAGGAGGCTTTCCAGAACTGCCACTTTCTGTCAATAGCCCCTTGCCTTTTGCATCATCGGTAGTTATCCGATGTTGGGGATCCACTGATGCATTCTTTTCAGCAGCTTCCGATGTCAACACCTTAATTTTACCTTCAGCATCCAACATATTTGCTGGAAAAGGATGTTGATCAATTTTCATCGGCTTCTGAATCTTGGAATTGCCAAATTTTATTCTCCCAGACTCAATAGCTAACTGTAACTGTTGTCTAAATACTTTGTATTCATTTGTAATGTGTGAAGTGGCATTATGCCATTTGCAATACAACATTTTCTTCAACTCTTCTGCCGATGGGATCACATGATTAGGTGACAACTTAATCTGGCCCTCCTGAAGCAAAAGATCAAATATCTTATCGGCTTTGGTGACGTCGAAAGTAAACTTTTCTGGCTCTTTGTGACCAAAGGGACAAGATATCGGCTTTTTATTCTTAACCCACTCAGCCAAACCGATAACTGGTTCTTCATCCGAATCAGAATCTTCTACTTCTTCGACAAATGAAACTTTCTTGTTCCAATTCCTTTTAGGTTCAAAAGCCCTAGTGTCTTGATCAGAAATCCTTTGCACTAGATGACTTAGGCTTTCGAACTCCTGAGAAGCATATCTGTCCGTAAGGTGTGGTAACAATCCCTGAAAGGCCAAATCGGCAAGTTGCCGATCATCCAACACCAGACTATAACATTTGTTCTTTACATCTCGTAGCCTTTGCACAAAGCCTTCCATCGATTCATCATTGCGCTGTCTCATCTTTACCAAATCGGTAAGCTTCTTTTCATGAACTCCAGCAAAGAAATATTTATGAAATTGCTTTTCCAGATCAGCCCAAGTAATAATAGAATTTGGCTGTAGTGAAATAAACCATGTAAATGCTGATCCAGATAGAGATGATGAAAACAAACGAACTCTCAATTCATCTCTACTAGCTGCCTCTCCACATTGAATAATAAAACGATTAACATGCTCCATGGTTGATGTATCATCTTGCCCAGAGAACTTAGTGAAATCTGGCACCTTGTACCGATTTGGGAGAGGGATTAAATCGTATGCCGGAGGATATGGAGTCCGATAAGAATAGGTATTGACTTTGGGCTTGATTCCAAACTGATCCTTCATAATTTCTGCTATTTTATCGGTCCAAAAAGCATCAACATCTTGTTGACGATATGGTTGAATTTCCACCGGAGGTACTTGCTGATACCCTTCTGCATACCTTTGTGGCCCACGATCTCCAGCAATTGGCATATTTGCCACTATTTGTGGTCCATTAACCTGCTGGAAAGGATTCATCGGCTGAGCTGCCGATGCTTGATTCTGAAAACTAGCATGCATGTGACCTTGATGAATACCTGTGGCTTGCTGATTTGGCTGAACTGTATGTTGAGTGGGAAACTGCCCTGACCAATTATTATTAGTATTCATCGGTACAAAATTTGCTGATGGCTGGTAGCTTGTTGGCATTGCTGGATAATTACATCCAACTTGAGGTATAACCTGGACTCCAGGTTGACTTACGATAGGAGCCTTCTGCTGCATCGGTAACAAATTTGCCGATGGACCTAAACTAGATGTTTGACCCAAAGACACCTGGAAACCTCCTAGAGTTGGTTGCACAGTAGTTGCTGTAGTATATTGAGGTACTTGAGCTATCGGCGAACCAGCCGATGGCATAGGAGCTTTTCCCGCTGTGTCAAACACTTGAGATAATCCGTGATTGAAAGCAGATGGCTCTGGAGGCATACCATATCCCCACCAATTAGCAGGAGTCTGATTATTCTGTGGTACAGGACCTGATAAAGCCGATGCTGATAGATCTGTATTAAGCTGAACTCGTCCTGATAATGCTGAATCCGGACGCATCGGTGTTGACTGTACGTTAGATAAACCTACTGATACTGGAGGAGAGGAAATCTCTGTACCCACAACGGCTGGGGGAGCCGATGGAGCAATAGCAGATGCTGATTCTGGTTGATGATAAGCGGGCCCAACGTAACGAGGTGATGCTTGCCCTTCTTTGAAAGTTCGAATCACAGCATTATGAACAGTATTGGATAGCACATTGGAGTGATTAATTAAAGCATGATTTACTGCAGAATTAACCATCTCTTGAAGTTTACCCGGATTAGAATCAAAGGTAACTTGTCGAGGCAGCGGCAAGTCTTGCTTCTGGATGACTTGTCCACTTTTGTTCAAGCTGAATGACTTCAAGCAGAGCTGTCTGTATTCTTCTATAGCCCTCTCCATATCCTGCTTCTGATCTTCCTTAAGATCTTCTTCTGTTACCGCGATGATGTTCCCTGCATCGATCTCAGGATTAAGCATATTGACTAGATCTGTCCCACCAGGCGTGTCAAAAGATGTGTTGATGCAAAAGTAGATCTGCAAACACAAAGGGCTAATACCCGAAATCGATATCCAAAGCGTGCCAGTCGATTTGACCTGTTAATCGACAAGGATGAAGATACGAGCACTTTGGTCCTGACAACAGCGATACGCCTGGAAGTCACGGCCAAGAGGTACTCACGCGGAACTCGAGGATCATCGAAGATTGCACTGGAGCAATGCAACTCGCCGAATCGATGAGAACTCGTAAAAAGGAAAAATATGCAAATTGACGAAGTCGCCGAAAGTAGATGTAAATAAGAGTAAAAGCTATTTTTGATATATTGATTGATTGATTCTTACATTGCCCTTCACCCTATATTTATATCCTGATCTACAGAAACATAACCAAATACGACTAGGATACTAAATCCAAACCTAAGGAAACACACGACTTTGATACAACTCAAACTCTAAGAAACGTATACAAGGAAATTAACTCCTTTTTATTCCATAGTCCGCTTCAATCACGATGGTACTCTCATCAACCTTCTCCATCGGCACACTCCCTGTTCTATCGGCAGCAACCTTCAAGTCTTTTCCATCGGCACACTCCCTGTTTTATCGGCAGCAGTCTTTAAGTCTCCTCCATCGACATCGGCAATAATACTCTTAACCTTATCGGCAACAATTCATTTCGAGTCCACATGCCACCACCACCATTCACAAGCAGCCTTCTTTACCAACTTTTAATCGGCTATCAATCTACTCAGTAACCTTTCCTCCACCGATTAGCCCTTCCTAACCATCTTGACACGTGCTAAAAACGATGTCAACAAGCCACCTATCAATTAACCTTCATCTCTAATATTTAACTAGGTTGTCATCCCTAGTGATGAACTTATAAATGTTGTTGGTTCTATCTATCATTACTACAAAAATAACACTAGACAGAAATCTATTATTTCATGTGACTAAAAAGAATATAAAGATAAGAATGGGAAGAATAATTCTACAAGCGGATAGATAATTATACCATTGTAGCATTTTACCCAAGAGTATTCCAGGGTTGTCGATTTATAATTTTACCACTAGGAAGGTATGACTATTCTATGCAATGCACTAGTATTGATAATTTATGAATATGCATGAGAGAATGAACCAATATCATATACTCTACTCAAAACAGGGATAAGTCATAAGATAATAATAAAGATATAAATAATAAGTACTTGATCAATCATCATAATGAATAAATAGTAACTCAGAGCACTCTAGTTAAGCAATAGGTTAAAGTCCAATTAGAATATTAGAAAGATAATTCCTAGGTAGTCTTACTAACAAGTCACTGCAGTTTTAATTAACTATATCTGGTGATCATCGCCACAACTATGCCACATAAGGAACATCATCTAGGGAAATTTGGAAACATAGTCCTAACCTTCGCGACCGGGTTCTACCAACATCAATATATACGGGGGACTGCAAAGGACTCAATGCAGCTATCACCTACGTGATCTACCACCTCCCGGCATATAAGGGCATCTGCAGATAAACAAATATCTAAGCACCACGCTCACATAATGTCTATCACTCACCCATGGTCCAATAGGGTGAGCGCTATATGAACATATGCATGGTTTCCATAATCTAGCAACACCAAATATCAAACTAGAACAAACAATGGACATTGCTTTCATGAACATAAATAATATAAAGCTTAATGTTGACATAAACATAGTAGCAATGATACAATCTCAAATGTAATAAAGAAATAGAGTAAAGTACAAGAGATATATCGAACCACGCTCTTGCCAACGTCGAGAATCCAAAAGTTGCTTGATCTCCCTCTAGACCTAATCTAACTTGCCTAAGCTCTAATCTAAAGGAACTCTGAGGAACTAGGGTTGGCTCTGGATGAGTTGATCTTCAACTAAATATCTTGAATGACTTGATGCTTCAAGGGGGTGCAGGGGTCCTTATATAGCCCGGTGGGTTGAACGTAAGCCCTTGGATCAAACCGACTTGGACGAAGGGTGAAGATGGATCCTAGGAGGCGGTGGAGGAATACTCCAGAAGCTCATGGACAAATCCCCCAGGGGGGCCGGGTGGCATGGTGGTCGGGTCGGCTGGCCCCACCTGGCAGCTTCTCGTCCTCCCGTTTGTTCATGTGCCTTCTGGTGTCTTCTATAGTCTTCTAGCGTATCCTTCGTCACGATCAAGTTTCATCCTTTTTCTCAATTAGGTCCCCCTTCCTACATTTTCTGGAATAACCCTGCGAAAAACAGAGATTCACCAAAACTCATGGAATTTGTTAGTTTAAACCCTAGACCTATGCATATTCTTGTACTTTAACCATTTCTCTTGTGTTATTCACATATAAAATGTTGACGTTATCCACCGTCAACAACAACTAATTGGCTAATTTTTAGCCATGGCTAACTAGCCACAGTTCATCCAAATAGGGCCTAAGACAGTCCGGTACTTAGAAATCTTGACAGGCCGGATAATAGCATTGATGAAACAACAAAATACAAATCGTGTGCGTTGAGTTAACCGCCTCCATCCGTTGTTTGTCTTGCGCACCTCCACCTTGAGCTTAGCTTCATCGTCCTCCAGCTCCTCCCGTTCCTCATTGTCGTCATTGCTATAGATGGCCTTGTGGATCACGCTGAAGAAGCAGGTGTCGCCGACGTTGAGGTTGTTGTCCGCGCAGAAGGCGCCCCACCTATACTTGAACGACACTCGCAAGACTTTGTTCGTGCGGGTCCTCTCCAAGCCCATGAACCAGGACTGCCTAGCCATCTATAGCTCGACCATGTGCCACTGCTTGTAGTCGTGCGCTCGCTCGAAGTCCAGTAGCACGTTCTTTGCCTCGCATAAAAAAAGACTAATGACAAAGAGGACAATGGTAACTTGCGACATTGTCGGTACGTTCTGTCTCGCACGGGTGCTCACTAGATACTTCGCTTTGAGGTGGTACTTCTTCAAGATCACTGCAAAACTCCTCGGCTCCGTGATGGGCTGGGAGAGCTGACTATTGCCGGCCTCGAAGTTGTGCGGGTACTACTTGCGGCAGGTGGTAAGGTCGAAGACCTTGACGTTAATCTGTGACTGGCCGTCATACCGCAATACAAGATAGAACCCGTCTTGCAGGTCGAGGGCGCGGGCAAAGTGCTTCCATCCCAGTGGAGGTACAAGTGACCGCCGTCGGGGAACACCTCCATCTTCCACCAAGCCAGGCTCTACTTGTCATCCTGACAAAGCTCGAGTTTTTGGCGACCTCCAACGGCCCAGGCCATTGCAGCTGGGAGTTTATGCATGCACAACGATCAACATAACCAGATAGAGGGACAAGTTCATTCCCAAAGGCAAACCCTAGCAGATCGGATTTAGCACACAGAAAATGGGCACTTACCAATGTTTCTGCATACAATCCAGGAAGAAGGATCTTCATGCACTCCAGGTCACTCTGGCTCGGTCCTGCCATGTCTTCTTATAGCCCCGTCGTGGCAACTAGAGAACTTGATAGTCTTGAGGAATCCTTGCTAGTATGTCTCTATTCTCGTTCTTCTCTTGTGGTGGTGGTGGTGGTGGAGGGGGCTTTCTTTTTGTATGTTTCTAGTGTTGTCACAAATGCAAGGAGTGCACATACTGTTGGGGCATCAGTGGTGGAGGTAACATGTAGTAAAAACCAGCGCCGATATTAACGCCGTCTCATCAGCATAAATGGAGGAGACATGTTGTTTTCATCAGTGTACGCTTGGGGTATGACTGGTTGAGGTTCCTGAGGGAGTGCGACAGCACCCGAGGTGAAGCACAACGGTTGGAAAAAAATCTTTATCTTGCCTTGCCCTAGAGTCCCTGTGATGGTCCGAGCATTGTAAATCTGACTGAGCTGGACATGCCTTTAGTCTGCCCCTCGACTGTTGTGATTGCTTGGATTGGAATCAAATAAGTATAGAAAAGACCTATCACAACCGCACCAGGCATTCAAGTCTCAAGCGTGTCAAAAGCTCCTTTTCTTGAATCACTTCTTGTGTCTAGCTTTTCTGACACATTCGCTTCAGTCTCATATTTTACTGCGCTCGCAAGAAAGTCCGAATACGGCACATTTTATCTCGTCGGACACTATACAGTACAGAGATGTGAGTAAAACTATTGCCAACGGAGTCCACTCGGTCACAACATTTGTATTAGTAGTAGTTGTAGTCATGAGTGGCTTTGATCTGTGTTGAACCCAACTCATCTTATTTTTGTGTATTTGATAAGATTTGTTGAACTTGCAAGAACCATGCATCAAGGATTATTTTTATTCAGAAACTTTATACTTTACAGGATCACACAAGGTCCAGCCGTCTGAATTCTTGACTACCCGGACGACGTGCTCCTACATTCCCGCGCAGGCGCGCGCGTGGGTGGCGTTAGCAACCAATTGCAGCAGGGGACGTCACCTCCCAGCCGGTCGCATTGATGTGATGGGGAGAAGCCCCGCCGCCCACCCACATAAATGTCTCGGTCATGGGGTGATTGACGGCCCCCAAACTATAATAGCAGAGACAAGGGGCGAGAGGGAAGGTTAAACCTGCTGCCTTCTCTCTCCAGAGCTGCTGATTCCATTCCAAAGCTTTTGCCTTCCACCTTACTGCGCCGCTGATGCCTCCTGCTAGGACCATGGTAGAGCGAATGAGGTCATCTGTCGATGTGGAGTCCCCGGAGGCCTTCAATGCCGGCAATCCTCCACCGACAGACAGATCTCTCATCGGCCTGCTCTCTATCCAACCAGTTCCCCCTTTCAAGGTGGATCATCACCGCTCTTCATGTTTTTTATCTTCATTTAACCAGAGTATGCGAGCAATGCTCACACTAGTATTGTGTTCATGTTGTTTAATTTAACTAGCATTTGGAATTTTCCTATTATCTCAACAGGTGTTCATGGGCATGATGGCATCCCGATCCTTGTTCGCCCCGGTGCCTGGTTCTTCATCCGCAGTCACGCTCGAAAAGCGGCCCCACGAGGCATCCCCCGATGGAGGCAGCCACCCATGATTCCATGCCATGCTACGCCGGTCAGATTGGTAAGTCGTTTGCCTTCTCTATCAGATCGCTCTCCCCCTTATCCTATATGGGCTTGAAGTTGGCTTGCAATGTGTGGCACTTCCTCCATGGTGGCGCCATCCCAGGTCATGGGGCTTTCCCCCGGTGGTGCCGAAGAGTCATCCCATCACCGCTTGCCACCACCGAGCCTGTCAATCCTCGCACAACCCTCTAGTTCTAAAGTGGGCGAATCGTGAGAAGAGCGTGAATCCTTAGACGACATAGAGTACCATCAATTATTGAAGGATCACCACGAGGTCCAAGTGGATTTGTCATCGACCAAGCTGAACGCCGAGACGCTACTCGGTGAGCTGGACGCCACGCGCGACATACTTCAAGCTTCCAAGAATTGGCCTCCCAAGCGCGAGCCGACTTGGTGATTGCCCAGCAGCAGGCCCAACACATGATGAACCTTGTTGTGGTACTGAGCACGTGGGTTGACACCGTGCAGATGTCCGTGCTAGCCGCCTGTAACACGGCCTTCCCCGTTGGAAGTGTGGATAATCTATTGGCCGCAGAGGAGCACCTCCAAGCCCTACTAGCCCGAATTCGAGCCATGGTGACCGAAGCCATTTGTCAGGGGCTTCCTTAGCGCTGGCTACTGCCTAGCTTTAGATTGGCACAACGGTGAACCTCAGAGTGGTGGAGTAGGGTTTTCCGCCGCATTCGACGGACGATGACATTGCCGATCTGATCGAGAGTTTCAAGCCAGCCGCCAACGCCATCTTACTGAAGGTGGACGTGGATGAGATCCTGCATGCCAACCTCGACCCTTGTTCTATGGGACACATTAGTAGTATTAGTAGTCATGAATAAGTTTGATCTGCGGGATGCTCTTGCAAAATATGTGAACTCTTATTTGCATGTTGGTGTTAACTTTTGTTGAACTTTGTATCAGGCCTTGTTTAGATGCATGTGTATCCACATGTGTTGGAGTGGAATGGAATGGAATTTAGTTTAGTTCCACTCCAATCCACTTCAACACATGTGGATCGAGATGAATACATGTGCATCCAAACAAGGCCTTAGGTGGGTTAAACTCTGTTGAGCATGGTGTAGCTCAGGTCCTTTGGTCATTTTATAGCTGGTTTGTAGCCCCTGTTGGTTGCTTTTCGCTGCTGATTTCTTTCTAGTTGTCTTTGATCTGATCTATAATATACTAAACATTCATGAGTGCCTTTGATCTCTGCTGAAGCCAACTCGTGTCTTTGATAAAATTTGTTGAACTTGAAAGAACCATGCAGCGATGAGTTCATCCGAACAAGTCTAGAATATTGTTTTTGCTTTTACTTTTATGTTGTTTTGTTTCAATTTTATTTGTTTACTCTAGGGATTCAACGAAAGTACTCATACAAAACAGGTGTCCATGTATAACGTGAGATGTGTCAGTCCAGATTTACAATGTTGGGACTTTCTTGCGTGCACAATAAATTTGAATACCTATGTGGCTCCCTAAAGGAAACAAATCTGAAGAATGTACATGTGACAACCATTACAATTTTAGCACAAGGAGCAAGTCTTGCAATTACAATCTGTTGAGCACAGTGTAGCTCAGGTCGTTTGGTTTCTATTTATTTTTTGTTGCCTTGGTGTCTTTGTCAATCTTTGTTAACTTGCAAGAACCTTGCAGCGAGGAGCAAGTCTCGCCTCAGTGTAATACAGAGCAGAGGAGCCATTGGTGTTGAAATATTATTACACACGTAAGAAAGTCTGACCACAAGTCTCGCCTTAGTCTAATGCAGAGCAGAGGAGCCATTGGTGTTGAAATGTTATTGCACACGTAAGAAAGTCCGACCTCTGTACATTTGAACGCATCTGACAGTATCCTCTGTAGTTTTTCTCATCTTCATGTGATGCTTGTTACTGTGTCATTTACGATTTTAAGTTTGGCTAACTTAATAGTAGCATAGCCTAGTAGTACAATTTGGTGGGTGCATTATAGTGCTTTTGAAGTGTTATTTTTTTGTATTTTGGAGTGCCCTCATCAGCATACCCCATGTTCCTATGACATTAGAAATCAATATAAGTATTGTACTACAGCTGAATTAATAAATGAAATGGCGATGGGAGCTATAACACCACCATAACACATGTGCGCACCAAACAAGTAATTCAATTTACAAACAAAACAAAGATAGCACACTAGTTTAGCTGAAATAATGACAACATACATCATTGAGGAAATTAACATGTCCATAGACAAGGAACCAACATTGGTACATTTAAAATGCATGACAGAGATATACATCAAATGTAGCTTTATTTACTGCTCTGCTAATGAATCCAAGAACAAGGGAACATAAGGAAGATAGTATGGTCTGTAGATGAACTCTTTTTAATGGTACGTCTACCATACCGAAAGACACGGACAGGGATGACTTGAACTTTTTTGCGGTCTATTTTATATGCGATGATTGTTCCATCCTCCCTAGCAAAGAAAATCAAATTCCATTCTGGGTGAACTGTGATCACTATGTCCTCGTCATCAAAATTTGGGTAACCAAATATAATATTAATCCTTCCAAACAGGATCTACGTGGTGACCGTATGCTTCAATGTCCAATTATCAGTACCATAGTCTTCAAGGATCCAGATTGAAAGCTTAGAATAATTGGGACCATCAACAATACATAAACACAAGTGACCCTAAGCTTGGTGCATGGAGTGGTGAAGACCATCTAGCCTATCAATTTTTCTCCATGTGTTTCCCTCCAATCCACACTTGGTTGTCTATAAAATGTCACTTTAGTATGCTCATCCCATTCAGATTCCTTATAGATCTATGCTACAGTTTGAGATGAGTAGAACTCCACACCTGCACACACAGCATTGACATCCACATATTCAATCACATGGAAGTGCGAGCAGGTTGTCAGATCGAACACCAAGCGAGCCTCACCAACAGCATGGCCAACATCATGGGTGCTAGGCGGTAGAATTTTAAACTTCTAGATCATTGGATTACAGATGACATAGCGGTATCCATCAGCCCCAAGGCACCAGCATAGGATGAGGCCATTGTAGTAATATGAGAGAGCTACATTGTCAATGTTGAAGGGCAAGAATTCCAAGGAGCGGGGGCGTACACCACGGATGACGCTGGTGAAGTTTCGATTGCCGTTCCCACTATTGTAGAAGAAGCCGGCCACAGTCTAGGGCAGCTTCTTATGGTTGTTGGGGTCCGAGATGAGGTTTTTCTACGAGTGACAGACACATTTGTAGTAGAACAAGAAGTGGGCAGGGAGGTGGTGGAGAATCTCGAAAATGACATCCTTCGTGAGGCTGGCCAGCGCGTTCCTCTTGTTGGAGGCCTCCTCCATTTTGTCAGTGTGCAGTACGACCAAAGTTTCTTTAGTAATGAGATCATTGAAGAGGAAAATAATCCAACAAAGATCCATCAGTGAAGTCCACAACTCATACCAAAGTACAACTTGAACAACCATTAACAATTTTCATGTTACAACCTCATGTAAATTTAGAGTAGCACCACATATATATATATATATATATATATATATATATATATATATATATATATATATATATATATAACTCAAACTAGAGTAGCAGTTAATGGAGCTGTAACCATTATAATTTTAGCAGTTAATTGAGCTTCCTCAGTTTTCACAAGTAGAATGTCAGTGAACAAGTGGTAGTGGTCATCATTGGCATCAGTAGCAACATGTGCAGCTTAAACATTATTGGCCTCAGTGATGTGAATGATGGACACAAAGCATTGATTTGCTTTCGATGCCTTCCTCTTGTTTGGAACCAAATGAATAACTTGGTTGTCAATAAGGAGAAGACACAGAAAGCAAACATATGAGTTGTAATACATCCAACAGCCATGTAGACACCATTGCCATAGAATTGTGGCCTCAGATATGTTACAAGTTCAAAATACCATAAGGACTCACCGGTGGCACTGGAGCATATGAAATAGAAATGTATAATCAAGCCAGCACTGGATAGAAAAAGTAGTTTAAGGCAGAAGCGAAGGGCCTATATGTTTGCCTAGACAGATAGGTATAATCAAGCAAGCACTTGACAATTAACAGGCCTAGTTGCACACAGCCATTTACAGTAAGAACACTGAACATATGTAGAAAACGAAGACACTAGCAGAAAACCAACCAGTGCCACCTCCTAGTTCTTTTCATCAGCATTGGCTAAGCCCCATGGTTGAAGGTAATATGGGTAAGTTTGAAAGTTCGATCGGTTTATTCTAATCCGGAGGAGAATTCTTGTTTGAATGTAGGTGTACATTTGAGGAGTTGCATCAATGTTTTCAAAACCTTAAAACTCTTGATCCTTTTGCTGAGTTTAGCTTTGCTCAGGGACAAGCAAAGGTTAAACTTGGAGGAGTTTATTCATGGTAGTTAAAAACCATTATAAATCATCAATATAACTTGAATAAGGACATGAATATAATCACCAACATAGGTTTAGGGGTTTAAACTAATAAATTCTACAAGTTTTGGTAAAATCTATATTTTCAGCAGAGTTTATTCAGAAAACCACCAAGGTGAACCAATATGTCACAATTAATCGCGCTTATCCACAGCATAAACAGCACCAGAAGGATCTAGAAGACACCAGAGAACACCACACCGCGGCGGAGTGCAAGAGGCCTCTAGGTAGGGCCGGCTGGCCCCACCTACAGACCGGCTGGCCTATGGGGGCCACTGTCAGGCTCCGCTCATGACGTTGGTTCTCCACTGCCTCCTAGGGTGCATCTATGTCGTCCATTCAAGTTGATTTGATCCGAGGTCTCAGGATTGACGCTCTGGCCTATATATACCAGCCCCTGCCACCCCCCTAAGGCAATAAGTCATTTGAGAAGACAGAAACCCTAATCATCCTCAGAGCTCCACCATTGTCACACCCAAAATTTCCTATTTTGGGTTGTGCATGAAAAACATTAAATAAAATAAAAATTTTAATATTTGTATAGAACTTGTCAACATTAGTTTAGATTATCATATATTTTTATTAAAGAAAAATGGTGCTTTTCTATTATTTTCGAATTAACTTGACGGGCTTTGGTTGATGTGATGCTTGTTTTCGTGTTTATGAGTGCAAACGGTTTACGAGTACGATAGAGCGATATTTCTTTCTCTTTGAAAAAATTTTCTGACCCTTTTTGGAATTAAAATTCCAGTTTCCGTGAACTTAATCTTTTTCCTTGATCTTTTCACCAATCTTTTTATGAGCTCAAACCCTTTTAGTTGACTTCCTTATCCTTCCCAATGTCTCCAGGATTTTTCTGGTGATTTTTCAGAGCTCCGGGCTATTTTTCGCGGCTTAAAAGGTAATTCTAGATTTTTTTGAATTATTTTTATTC
The DNA here is from genome assembly GCA_038087645.1 of Saccharum hybrid cultivar R570. NCBI lineage: Eukaryota > Viridiplantae > Streptophyta > Magnoliopsida > Poales > Poaceae > Saccharum > Saccharum hybrid cultivar. Next base: position 1,300,366 of record JAQSUU010000392.1, read on the forward strand.
GCGGAATTAAAATAATCCCGAAATTAAGAAATTCTGAAAAGTTTCTAAACCCTAGACCTATATATATGCCGGTGTTCTCCTCAACGCGCTGATTCCAGATCCGAAAACCCCATCGCGAGCCGCCACTCGTAGCTCTCTCCATCTCTCGCCGAAGTTCGTCGTGTACAGCTTGCGTTCCGGCGAGCTTTTCCGATCAGTTCGTCGCGTTCCAGCGAATTCCGTCACCACCATAGGGTTAGTCTCGGTCTTCTCTACGCCGTCATGGCTTTGTTTTCGTGAATCCATCATCCGTTCGTCGTTTCCCTAATCTTTTTCTCTTTTCCAGCGAGGAGCTTCCATGGATGGCCGCGGTTCATCCTCTCCGGCGTCACCACGGCCTTTTCCCGCGTTCGCTGGCGAGCTCTTGCTCGCTAATCAATTTCCTATCAGTTTTGTTCTTTTGTTTTTGTTTCCTCCTTGCATTCCTTTCTTAACATGATGATATAATATAAAATAATAATCTTTATCAGGAAGCAAACTTATTTTTCTTTTCCCAACTGGACGTTGGCTTTCCATCTATGTAGAGTTGTTTTCTTTCCTTGGACCATAATCATTCTCTCTGTCTAATCTATAAGACGTGCACGTCAGGGACTCATCCATACTCGTCTATAAATACCAAGGCTTATCCATCAGATCTTGCAACTCCTTGAAGACTCTAATCGAATCAATTGATGCTCACACAATCTGCCGCCGCCTCGTTCGCCCAGGATCTCACCGAGAAGAAGAGCTTATCGCCGCCGCTGTTGCTGTCCGCTGCTGCCTCACCGTCGTGGAGAATCTTCTGCCGCTCCTCGCGCCTAGCTTCGCAGGAAGACCCAGAGTCGTCAACTCGCCATACCCGACGTACATAGAGCGCTGTCTCTATTCGCTCTGTGCTCGGTGGCCACGACGTATGTACACGTCTTCCCAGGCCGCCGGTGCTCGTTGACTCGTCGTCCTCTCTCTGGCTGTCGTTGATGTGATGGGAGGGACACGGCTGCTGCTCATCTCATCAAAGTTTGCCATCTGCAGGTCGTCAAGTCTGTCGTTGCGAAACCACTGTTGGAGGCGCACGAGCGCGTGCATGAAGTTCCAGCTGCTGGCTTCTTTGCGTCCTGCATGACATCCTCATGTCCAGTCATGCAGAACCATCGACGACGCTGCTTGTTATTATTGATAGTCGTTCGTTGGTGAGCATCGTCTCCATGTCTTCCTCTCTGTTAAATTACACCATGCCGTTGACTACTCTGTTTTGCATGTTGTTTTGCATGTGTGATATACGTCTACATGCCTCATCTACATATTACTTAATCATGAATCAGTTATTTCTTTATTCAATGTTCTACTCCGTCTCTTCTGGACCAATGCAATTTATCTTCTTATATCAATTCAGCGCCCACACCCTAACTGAGACCAACACACGCCAACGCCCGCTCCTGCTACTGGATGCCGAGCGCCGATCATATCGTCGCATGTGCCGCTTGTTGGACGGAGAACTCGTAGACGTGTTGATCTTCATCGAGACGAACCTGAGCTGTGCAGCCTGTGCTGCCATCTTCTCCTGCTCCGATCCTGCCGAACCAGCCATGGCCATCGTCCGGTCTCTATAGCAGGTGAGCATCTTCATGTTCGTGTTCTTCCCCGTATATTCTACAGCGGCATTGTCGTGATACATGCTAGTCATATATAAATTAAATATTAATTTAATTAACATGCAATTAGTTCTATGATTAAAAGTAATGTAGGTTTATATCCGGGTGATTATACATAACATGTTAATTTGATTAATTGTTAACTTAAATACGTATTTATTAATTGTAATTGCCTAGTTTAAACATGATTTATATAAAGTTGGGTTAAGTGCAATTTGATTAGTATTTATTCAATGTCTTTTGTAATTAAAAGTAATTTAGGTTTATCTCCGATCTTTTATAAATAATAAAATGTTAGCTTGGTAAATAACAACTTAAATATTTCTTTGTTAATTATAATTTATTTAGTTACACATAAAATGAGTTGATTAATGTTTAACTAATGACTATTAATTTATTAAAAACAACTTAGGTTTATAACTCCGGTATCTTATAAATAGATGTTAATATGATTAATATCAACTTAAACAACTTTTTCAATTATGACTTCTTAGTTTAAACATGAAACATAAATGCTTACATTTAGCTTGTCACATGTTCTACCTTTCTAAAGTATAAATGTTTAAATGACTTAAATACTATAAAATATATATAAATAAAATATAACTAAGGTTCAACTTCGGTTTTATAATTTGATTAATTCAACTTCAGCATACTTCTTTGAAAAGTCTATCACCTTACTTTATTAAGTAAATTAAAATCATGCTTACAGTATGTATTTCTCATTTTGTTGCAAACCTCTCAATAGTTGCATGCCCTCTTCGATGGTAGCTCCGTTCTCTGTTGTTCTTGCGTTTTCGCGATCTTAGCATCGTGTCGTATCGTTAAGTGCGCTCTCTCTCTAAGTGTCTCCTTTGTATGATGTATGTTCTTAGTCATGTCTGTTTGTTGTGCTTGGTTGTTGCGAGTAGAAGTGCGATTCACGAGCACTGAAGACTAGGAGCTAAGGATCGATAAGTACCACAGAAGCTGAAGATCAGAGACAAAGGTTGAAGATTTCTGAGTAGCTAACTCTGGGAGAAAGGCAAGTATAACATGGGACCATCCTTGTTGTCCTATTCACTAAAATTATCATACATATGCTTGTGTCTCCTTGACAACTATAGAGATTATAACTTAGCTATTGATATCTTGTTCTCTTGTCACCTATGGGATGTGCATTTGGGTAGCTTGGCTAGTGCTTGATCTATGAACAATGATCTTGTAATATGACTAATGAATTGTGCAACCAACTATTAAGATGATTTAAATACTGTTAAAGGGTGCTAGAGCACTATGTTGTTTTATGTTGCTCTAGTCTCTCTCCATAAGGACTTATCTGTAAGTGATAACCGGGATTGAAAGTACAGCTGTGAGGGCTATATGGCTCTGGCTCTAGTTATTTAAGAGACCTTTTCTAACTTGTTAGAGGTTACCCTTGTGGTGCAAATGGGGAAAAGCAGACTGTGGATCCCTGGGACTAGTTGTATCACACAGACTGATTAATAAAACCTAGCGGCCCTAACTTGTTAGACGAACTTTTAAATGACTTTATATGATTTCCGATGTTTTGGGCCTAGCTAACCCATGCATTTGAAAGTCATGACTCACAGTGAAAGTGTACACCTCTGTGCAGAGTTAAAAACTGGTATACTAGCCGTGCCCACGGACACGGGCGGCCTTGGGGATTCTTACAGAATAAATGATCACCATTGATATATTATGCTTAATACTGATGTTGTTATTATTATGCCATGTTAATTCTATTTTATTATTCTTATTACAATTGATCATTGGTTCATTAATGGGAATTGGAATACCTTGATGCTACTCAATTGCTAAGTAAATGATGACTAAAAGCTAAACGCAGTCAAACAGTGTCTAGCCTTTTGTGCCTCATGAACCTTGTGTTATACTTGTTGATTTCGACATGGACTCACTCTTGCTATTTCCCCCACACCTCAGTGTGTAGTGAGGTGCTGCTCAGAAGAAGGATAAAGAGGTAGTGGAGTTTTCAGAAGTCTTTCAGAAGTGTTTGGCATACGGAGCCACCAGTCAGCCGTCCCTGAGAAGAATGAAGCCTAAAGTTTAGTCACTATTCTGCGATACTCTGATGTAAGTGTTAATATAGCTATGTATACGCTATATAATAACATTGTTTCTGATACTTTTTCATTCTGACATATGTGTGGACTTCCTAGGCACACATATGATTAGCCTGGTTTTGTTCTTTAGAAAACCGGGTGTGACAACCATATTCTAGAGTATAGCTAGCTAGGCTAGATCTAGAGGGAGGCAAGCTTCACTTGGATTCTCAATCTTGTGAGCGTGGCTTGGTATAGTTTATGTACTCCATTTCTTTTGTATCTCTCATTACTTTTATATGTTTGCTACAATTGTTATGACATTTTTCTTCGTATTAATCATGTTCCTAGTTATCATGTTCATCATTTACTTTGATTATACCTTAGTATAGCTAGATTATAATTATGTTCAAGCATAAGTTCGTATAGCGCTTGCTCTGGTGTACACGGGGTGAGTGGTCAACATTGTGTAAGCATGGTGCTTATACGTTGTTTACCTACGGATGCACCCTATATTCCCGGCCAAGTGGTAGATCGCGGATGTGATACTCCAGTTGAGTCCTTTGTAGTCTATAACACCCTAGGTGTTAGGATTGCATTTTGACACTTGAATTGCATGAGCATAAAGCATCATTCATTCATATGTGAGCATTAGTATATGAAACATATGAAACATACCTCTTGTTATTCTATGTTGCAACATGTATATGCTTTATGATCATGCCTAGTAATGCAAGTGAGTGTTGTTTGGTCATTAAAACACCTTAGACACACTTAGGATGAAAAATGAAGCAAAGTTCATATTCATGACTTGGTTCAATTTGATCTCTATGTACTATGTTGCATAGAATGGCTCCATGACTAGTTATGCTTGACGTAGATTGAATCACTACTTAAAGTGTTTGCATGTCTGTGGACCCAAAATAGAAGTTGTAGTAAATTTTATAAGGAACAAACTTTGTTTAATGGTCATGAGCTAGATCAGTGCCTAACCTTGTCAAAAAGTGCTCACAAGGTGAATTTGCGTGCTATTTTGGAACTTAGGATTTTGGCTAAGTCAAAACTGTGTTTCGGTTTTGTGTACCCTACTGTGGTGCATTTTCATTTGAAAACCATTGAGAATTAGATGAAACTCCTTTAAGCAATCTTGTAGCTACGCAATAGTGCAATCGGTTGATCAAATAACTAATCGGTCTGAGAGATATGGAGTGGGGAAAATGGAGTTTTAGTTATAATTTTGGGGTAGAATTGTCAACTCTTGTTAGATTTTTCTTGATCGGGCTAGAAGGGGTCGTGGCCGACCATGGGTAGGGACCCGATGCCGCGTTGCCCTCTTCCTGTCCCTGTGCTTGACACCTCACCCCGTGCTCGAGAAAAGGGACGCCAAGCCCTCTCCCTCGGTCTCTGTCTCGCTCCCTTCTCCCTCCTTCCCTCGGTCCCTCTCGCTCTCTCTCGTGCCCGACGCCATGGCCGAGTCGAGCAGCAGCTCACAGCTGCCATCGCCCTTCCTCTACCTCTCCTCAACCACCAAGCAGCCACATCTCCATGCTCCTCCCTTCTCACCATGCTGGCTACCGCCGCGCGCCGGCCAAGTCGAGCCCGAGGGCACCACACGCAGGGCGCACGACCCACCTCAGGTCGCCACGGCTGAGCAGCCGTGGGCTGCCACCAGCCAAGGTTAGGGCCAGGCGCGGCTACGGCTGGCTGCTGCCATGTCCCGGCGTCCCTCCCCCGCCGCCGTTGGCTGCATTCTCGCCAGGGATCGACTCCTCCCATTGACCTCCTCTGCTCGAGCCTCGACGAAGAAGAAGAGAAGGGGTGAATCGTAAATAGAAGCTCTTTGTTGTGTTCACTTTGCAAAAGTGCTAGAGACAAAGGATTTACATATATGGGCTTAGTTAATTAGAAGAAAGTTTTGTGTTCACTCTGCAAAATATTTTTCTTTTTCTTTTTTGAAATATTGTAATTAATCGATTGGAAACTTTGAAAATGCATAGTAAATCATAGAAAAATTGTAAAATAGCGAATGAGGACTTTTTGGAATCCTTGAGAATAGATATTTGCAGTGGAGTCATAATATGATAGGTGTCAGTAGGCGGTTTTTGCTATATTTATTTATCTATGTTTATTAGGGATAAATTCATATCTAGAGTGGTGCTCCAATTGCTGTGAAATTTTTATGGTAGGCTACTACTGATATGCGTGTGCTATGGTAAAAATTTCATCGTCTTTGGATGTAGTATGCTTGAGTTATTGATTTAACTTGCTTGATGCTTGATAAATGGTTCTTAATGGTTCATAAATAATTTATGTATGTAAAAATATGAAATGTGGTTCTTTTGCCTTAGCACGATGATGTTGTAACCTAAAAACACTTAATATAGCCATGTGTTTATAGAAAATGATGATCTTTAGATTTATCTTGCTCTCACATGATTTCTTGCAATAGCAATTTGTCTTTTTCATAGAGGCTGCTATGCTTATTCAAATAGCATGACATTTGTATAGTAGACCATTGGGAGTATATGTGAGCTACTGTAATTTTCTCAAAATTTACTATGCACTTTTGATATACATTTATTATTTCACCTAATTATCCAAATAAATTAATAAAGGCATGTAAATAATTTATTTGGGCTTGACCATTATGTTTTCTAGTTCTCTTCCTCTAAACTTGATGAGCCAAGATTAGTGGTTGGAGGCTATTTCTTATTCATGTAATCCTAGATACTAAATTGATGAGGGTATTCTGCAATGACATTCAAATTAATATATTTTGGTCAATAATGATTTTTATCGACTTATTCCCGAGTACTTGCTTTTGAGATGCTTGAATTCAAGATGCCAGTAACTATTTGATGCTCGCTACTTTAAGAAGTTGATGGTAGCTATCCACAGAGTTAGTTGACCAAGAGCTTGGCCCTTGCGATGGCTTCCTTGCGAGGGGCTCCAACGAGGACTAGGGTGAAGCTTGCGCGCTTCTCGACAATTCAACCTCTCGCCGACCCTCAAGTGATGTTTTATCATGTGGATCATGTTTTAGAAACTGAATACAACCATATAATTTGGGGCAATACCACCTATGTATCGCAATGAAATTCAAGATTATCACAAGGCAGAAACATAATGACAATAATATCAACTTATCACAACCATTTTAACAATGGTGGCAATTACACCAACATCTTGTAAAGAAATTTAAGATTATCTCACCGCAAGAAATTAGTGGCAACAATGTTGACATAGTGCAATGTTTTTTTTCTATCACAAAAAAAGCGTAATGTTTTTTTGCAAACTATGGAAATAACACCAACCTATTACAACAAATTTAATGCAATTGCAATGTGCTAAGTGGCATTAGGGTCAGTTTCCCATAGTTGTCATTTGGACTCAAAACTAGATCATCCACTTGTCTAGTTGGACCATATCGAACAATGCTTTGTGACAGTGAAGTCCATTCTGTCAATCGAGCCACACTTTCAAAACTAGATGGTCTATTTTCTAAGAATGCTCAAATGAAACGTAAACCATGTAAATACAATAAAATATCTGACTTGTCTCTAGTGTTGACACTTGTTGGGGTTATAACCCCAGGATGTCTCAAGGCACAGATTAACTAGCAGGTCGAGCGGCCCATGACACATCAACTAGCGAAAGCCCGAACAATCGAGGCCTAGCTACGCAAAATGAACCAGGTCGAACGCTAAGGCCAGGGACACTCACGACCCCTTCCTCCTGCCTTACCCGAACGGCGCTCGGAAGACGCATGACCTCTCCACCGTCATGACCCCTGAGAGGAATTGGGAGAGGTCGAGCCTAGTCAAGCATGCCTGCTCTGACAAGAACAAGCATGCCACACTGACCCCGCAAGGACCGAGGGGACAATAGTCACCTTGGTCCAGTCAGACACCATCCCTATGCCACGCAGCTCAGACAAGACAACACCACCCAAGGCGGTGATGGCCAGTACGGAGCCCACCGGCTAGATACGGCCCAACAAGGCGCATGTACGATTCTACGCACTATGAGATGGGATCCATGATGAGGCCTTGAATTAGAGGACATCTAGACCAGCGGGAGCCACAACACCATCGATCGGGATCGGGCCCTTAGTTCCTCAAGCCAACATGGCGACCGATGACTCGGGGGTGGTGACCAACTCCTGTACGACACCCTAGGAAACTAGGAGGCAATGACGAAGACCACGGCGAAGATCACATCGCACAGGATGGCTAGCGAACCACCACCATGCCTACAGTGCCGCCATGGCCGGCATAGTAGCACCACGTCACACCATGCCACGACATGGACATCGGATCATGACGACAACCACACCCAGACGTCCACCACAAGATGGCGTAGCTTGTAAGCCAAGTTAGCTAGGACCTCCCTCAGGCTCACGACCCTTCGGTCGGGAGAACCTTGTTCTTTGTATATGCCCTGGCCCCAAACTCTATATAAGGGCAGCCAGGGCACCCATCTTGGGGATCCGAACTAATTCTCTCATTCTTACTCCATAGTAGGGCTCCTGAAGCTTCCCTTCGGGTAGCCCATCTCATAGCTCTAGCTCTCCTACCTCTTCCACCATTCCTGCACCCCCCATTGCAAGAACTTCAGAGCATTCAAGCAAGGAACACGCACTCGATCATCTCTGAGACTGGATGTAGGGCATCAGCCTGAACAAGTATAAATCCTCGTGTCTTTTGAATTCTACCATCGTCTTCCTAGAGCAGCGCGATAATCATATAAGTTTATTACTCTGATTTACGAAACACCAACAGTTGGCGCGCTAGGTAGGGGACAGTCTTGCACTCTCGATTGTTGAGAAGGAAGCGATGGCTCCTCGCACCATCGGTGAACTCACTCGTGGAATGGCCCACGGTGGCCACATCCGCCACAAGAACTATGAGTTCATCAGCATCGAAGGGCTAGTGCTCGCATCCGCCTTCAGCCACAGCCTGGACCTCTGCCCTAGAGATCTGGATCCCATGGCTCATGATGGACACACTCTCAAAATTGCCCCCAGTGGTAGCATCCCAAAGTTCACCTACATAGGGGGGCTAGTACACCCTCTCTCATCACCTGTCATGGCCAAGTCTTCCACCCAGGAAGCCAGAGGTCCATGGCTCATGGCGGACTCACCCAAGGAATGGCCTCGACCAGTCACATCCTTCTAGGAAATCATGAGACTATCCATACTGATGGGTCAATGCCCATCACCTGCTTCTACCTCGTCCAGGTTGACCATGTAGGAAGCCTGGGTCTGGCGGTAGAACCACACCCCGAGCGGCGTCTCTACCACTAGCAGAACGCAGCATGTCAGGGCGTGCACGAACGATGAAATCACCCGCCGCCATGTGGCGTCGTCGTTAGCAATCAAGTGGCTACCTAGCGTCATGCCTCGCATGATCAAGCCCGGAACCAGGGCCCGGTCTCGCATATTGATTGAGCCGCCCGTCCTGTCTCAGCGAATTACGAGCCATCACTCGGAGGCATGTGCATCTGAGGAAGCCGGCTCCCTACATGCACTGTGCACCGCATCGAGTAGGCCAAACCGTGTTGCACTCAGAACCCATTTCCGCAGTGACAGGTCATTCTAGCTCTTCATCGAGATGGGGACATGACGATTGCAATGTCCTTGTGCCACGAAGGCTTGAGCATCAAAATACGTGGGCCTACTTGACCAGAAGCTACAATAGGCCGAACACAAAGAAATCATCCCCAGAGGCTCGCAAGTCTGCCAAGGGCGTCAAGCCGGTAAAGATCAACCCAGAGCCATCCGAGAGGTTGATCCACGCCAATTGCGACCGTCCCAAGCACTGAAGAAGTGCCCTCATCAGCTCTTGGCTCGGAGACCGCAACGACTTCATCACGAGTAGACGCTCCGGGGCTCGCCGCACCCCGAGCAATGGCAACCAGTCCCACGACAACTTCTGGTACATCGGTCAGTCACATCCACTTTGACCCTAGCTTCTATGCCTAAACACGTTCACATACACATACAAGTCCACCAACAGTTGTAGAAACTCAGGGCCGACCCAAAGAGCAAACCAGACAGCATGGAGCCCATACATTATGTCCTAGTAGCACTTAACTCCCGAGTGACTCGATCCAACTCGTGCTCGCGGTCGAACACGACTCACTCATGGGGGCTACACACATAGGTACATACACATGTTCCATGGTGTAGCACTGCTTGTCATTGTCCTAGTGATCGATTCATTCTCGAGTTCTTTCCGATTGCGCCTCGAAGAACTGGCGACCCAAATCCCGATTTCTCGCTCTCACCAAAAGGGTCGCTCAGCCAAGCCTCATGGACTAGCTCTAGGGCGAGGCCAAGCACCTGTGCTCAGGTTTGAAAGGAAATGAGGAACCCATTCGCTCTAAGGAGAGAGGAACAAAAGGAAAAAAATCTAGCCGCTCGCTTGCTCGCTTTCTTCTTGCATCGCACCGGATCTATGATGTTTCCCAACGTCTTGCCATGCAATCGGGTCGCACACCGTTTAGCCCCGCGGGCCAACCCCCAGGATAAAACATGCACCCACATGCATAGGTTGGAGGGGATCACGTACATTCCTAGCTCGAACTAGAAGAAAAATGAGGAAATGGCAAAATGGCAAACGAATGCGCCGATCACATGCCATACACACATAAGGACATAAACATGTCCATCATAGCCAGATCATCCATACAGCACTAGACATCCACATCAAAAACTCACACGCCAGAAGACTAGCACTGGCGGCAAATGCTGGCGGCTGATATCTGCTTGCAAGGACCTCCGCACCTCGAGTAGTGGCGCTGCTAATGGCGAGAACATCATTCTCGGACCTTCCCGGCGTGCATCCTTGTCCAATGGAATCAAAATTGATGCCACCGTAGTGCGATCCAACCGACGTTAGGGCGGCGAGAGCACCATGACAAACTCCCTCAGAAATCAGGGAGTCCCCATGGAGGCGGGCCTCATCAAGGCGAGGCATCAGCTGGGCACTCCCCTAGCCAACGCCGAGCATGACATCGCAAAGAGCCCGTCTAGAGGAGGTTAGCTCTGCCAGCCAGGTGTCCATCTCTAGCACCTTCTAGCTCATGGCCGCCTTCTCCTCTTGATCCAAGAGTGCCCATGTGCGCAACCCTATAAAGAAATAGCGGGTTCGTGACCAAATGCGATGGTAGAACAGAGACATAATGCAAAGTCGACAAAAACTCACCGTTATAGGCAGAGCGCAGTTTCTGGGATTCAGCTTCGAGGCGCTGATGCCCCTGCTCGGCCACCTCCCGAGCAGCGCCAGCCGAGATGAGCTCTGTCTCTTGGGCGGCCATCAAGTCCTCGAGGCCGATCATCTGGGACGTTAGAGCCTTGATTTGGGAGCGAGCCTACACCTCCTAGCGGGTTAGCTCTTCCCTTGACCTCTGGGAAGCTTCCAACTCCTCACGCAAGCGCTGCACCTCAGCCTCTACTGCATCTAGATGGCCACGATCGGTGGCACCCCCTGCGTGCACCTGATACGCCAGACACAAGAACCGAGACTTCTCCTCTGAAATATTCATCAACCCCTACAGAAAGGAGGAATGCTTAAACGATCGTAATAAGATCAAAACGAGTACGGTGGAATCAGAAGGACGAAAAGTCCACCTACGCCTGGACCACCACTTCATCGATCATCAGACGATGAGCCTCAGTGCCCAGCCGGGCAACCATGGAAATTGGGTCATCCATCTTGGCCAAGGCCGTCTGGACCCCCTCGTGGCTCTGGGAGGTAGCCTCCCTTGTGGCTCACTCAGCCATGTCATCCACCATGAATAGAGCCTCGTTGGGGTGCGTGGGATGAGGCCACCCGAATGAGTACACGCCCAAGTCAAGCTCCTCCTCAAGGGGTGAACGCAGGGCCACAATGGAAGGGAGCCCGGCCATCGTCCCTGGGGCAGCACTGTCGCCCAACAACTCTGGCCGCACAGAAGGGCACGCACCGCTCCCCGAAGGCCTCAGGACTGAAGTTCCTAGGATGGGTTCTCTGCACCACAGAGATCGGTGAAGATCAGACAATCGAGTATTACCCACAAGCACAACGAGGAAGAGAGCGAAGAACAACGTACCTAGTGGAGCGTTCCACAAAGGGCATGATGATTTACCTTTCCGTGAGTGACTCAGCAAAAAGGGTCATGGACACAGGTGCCAACACCGATGCCGCTGGACCAGAGGCTGGCGAGGCACCCCCGGTAGCGTTGGCGGCACCAGTATCCTCTATGCTGCAATCCCTAGTGGCCCCCCATCCCTGGGCTCGGACCCTACAAGAAGTGCCAGGTACACAGGGTGCCCAACCACCACGTCGGTAAGAAGGCACTGGATAAAGTCTTTGTCCTCTCCCCCAGGCATCTCCAAGGAAGGGCGGTGGGCCTCGCTGCCCACCCTGGCCGTAGCGCTCATCTCTGCCATGCCTTCGGCGCCTCCTCCCTAGATGGGAACCTCGGGCCCTATCGGGAAGGGGCAACAGAAGCCACAGGCAAGGAGTCTTGGCCGCCATCAGTGGTAGTGCAAGGACACTTTAGGCTCAACCCCCTCAGCAGAGACAAAGCCACCCACTTCCGAGCAGAACCCTCCTCAGTTATGACACTCGCCGGGTGATCAGCATCGCTCAGTTCGGCACCATCGCTAGATCCACGTGAGACATCGAGGGCGCTCTAAAGGACCGCCAACTCATCATCCTCTTCCTCAGAGCCCTCCTCATTGTCATCATCATCATAGTCTAACAATGAAGCTCCACGCTTCTGACACTCCATGTGTTTCATCACCTTTTCCTGCCTGAGGCGCTTCCTCTCCTTAGCGGCCACCTATTCCTGGGTGGCGCCCTTGGTGCCCCAGGACGAGGGAGATGGAAATGGTAGCCGAATGAGGGCACAGGCCATGGAAACTAAACTAATCAGCCAATAGCCTTCAATGAAGAAAGGAGAACGAATCGAGGTGGCTTACCAAATCAGGCCGAAAGATCACCGAGAACGCCTCCACCGCACATCCAGCCATGACAACAATCCTAGAAGAGACCAACCCACCAACCTGCTTCACGACTTCAGAGACCTCAAGCATCTCCATGGTCTCACGGGTTGGTTCTTTGCCCCAGAATAGTTGCACAGGAGGGTCGCTCGCTGCTTCAACGGCTAAACCCGCCGCTCCACCATGGTCCGCAAAACTGCGACGTCATCCAAGTTGGCTGACACCCAGCCAACGAGGATCTCTAGGATCTCTGTCACCTTCGACAGTTGTGTCTTCTCACACTCCCAACTCCACGAGGCCAGCCTCACCGGTGCGACGCCAGAGAAAAGAGGGAGGGGAGCGGTGGCATCATCCCAAATGTAGAACCAGTGTCCATGCCAGCCATAGTTCAAAGACTTTAGCAGCAAGCACAGGAAGCTGCGAGAGACCCCCTGGTGCATCTAAAGATTCATCCTGCCCATAGGAGCGAGCACACTGCCATTAGAACCACGCACCTTGCAGGTTTTCACATCGAAAACCCTCCGGAACAGGTCTTTGTTGGGTGATATCACTAGCAAGGACTCAACGGGAGTGTCACATCCGTGATCTACCACATGACCCAGAATATAGAGTGTATTCACAGGTAAATAGCATATAAGGACCACGCTTACAAGATCTCTACCACCCACCCTGTGTACATTGGGATGAATGCTATACGAACTTATGCATAAACACAATGACAAACTAACTATACTAAGTATATAATCAAAGTAGACAATGAACATTGCAACTAAGAACATGAATAAGATGAATATGAATGTCATACAATTGTACCAAAGCATATAAAAATAATGGAGATACAACGAGAGAGGGGTACAAGAATTATACCGAACCAAGCTCTTGACACGATTGGGAATCCAAGCGAAGATCTGCTTGCCTCCCTCTAGACGTAGCCTAACTAGCTAATGCCCTAGAAACTAGACGAGCTCTGAGGATATAAGGGTTTCTGGCTCTGGATGACTTGATCTCTAATGACTTACGCCTCAGAGGGGGCTGGTGTCTTCTTATATAGCCCAGAGGGTCCAACGTGAGCCCTTGGATCAAACCGACTTGAAGAACGGCGTAGATGCAGTCTAGGAAGGCGGTGGAGGAATATTCTAGAAGCTGACAAGCAAGGGCCACTGCCAGGGACCGGGCAGCACCTGGGTGGGGCTGACCGGCCCTACTTGGCAGCCCCTAGGGGTCCGTCGTGGTGTGGTGTCCTCTGGAACCTTCTGGAGTAGTTTTCGTTGCGGTTAAGTTAAGTTCTTTTTTATGTTTTGATCCCCCCTTTCTGGTTTTCTGAATATACCCTGTAGAAAATAAAGATTCACCAAAACTTGTGGAAATTGTTAGTTTAAACCCCTAAGTTTCTATTGCTAATCCATTTCAAGCATTTATTCAAGTTATGATGACGGTTTAATATGGTAGATAACTACCGTCAACAAGCTCCCCCAAGCTTAACCTTTGCTAGTCCCTTAGCAAAGCTAAACTCAGCAAATTTAGATCAGGAGTTGCTTCAATGCTTTCACGCCTCAAAAGTACATATATGTTCAAAAAAAATTCTCCTTCGGATTAGAATAAACTGATATGACTTTCAAACTTACCTATATTACCTTCAACCATGGGGCTTCTTAGCCTTCACTTGGGTCTTGAGCAATTGAAAGACAAAACAATAAGTCAAGCACTATATCTCAAGTCTTTGCTCAATCATTATTCTAGAGTTTTTTTTGTAAGTTTTCAAAATAAAACTGAGAGCTTTCATTGTATGACACTCTCAGATCTCTCAATATATGTGGTATTTGTGGATCCTCTCCAAGGCAATAGAGTTGTTATGCCTTTCTCTTCCTACAACTAAGGCTTTAGTGGAGCTCATAGGAATGGTGATAGCATGAAAGAGCATACTTGCAACACAGATGTTGTAAAGTCAAACCTAGGATCCAAAGAGAGTTAAGTCATACAATCAAATCAAGATATGCATGTGTATGGATGTATGAGGGATATATATGGTGGCTAACCTAATTCTACTATACTCCTTGAAAACATATCTCTCTTTCAAAACTTGGAAACAACTTTGTAAAAAAACATGGGCTATCTTATTCATCTATTTTTTTCAGGCGAGCATCAAAGTACCCATTGTTTTGGATATCTTGGACACTTGTCCATTTTTTTCAATTATTTTCTTTGTTCTTTTTCTTTTTTTCATGAATAACTTTTTGTCACGCCCGGTTTTCCAAAGAAGACCAAGCACTCGTTATATGTGTGCCCAGAAAGTCGACACATACAACAACAGAATAAAAATATCAAAACAATGTTTATATAAAGCAGGAAACGAGAATAATGTATAGCAAGAAATAATAATCATCAGTGAGCTTTAATATCATCAGTATTATCATTACCATCAGTGTTTATCATTTATTCTGTAAGGGTCCAAGGCCACTCGTGACCATGAGCACGGCTGATATACCAGTTTTACACTCTGCAGAGGTTGTACACTTTCACTGTGAGTCGTGATTTACCCTTTCGCCTAAGGTGATCAGCCTCTTGACCCACTACCAAGGAAGAGAAACTAGAGCACTATAAAAAACAGCCCAATGCTCTAGCCCTCTTGAGTCATGTTTCTATAAAAGCATCTTTTATACGTTTATTGCATATACCATTAGTCAAGTTACAGATCATGGTTATTTATCTTGAGCACTAGCATAAATACTATCCAATGTGATGTTCCACCGGTGTCAAGGTATAAGATACAAAAGCTAGGATATCCTTAGGGGTAACAAGGTAGACACATGCACATGAATTAAGTGTATTAAAGGTGAATAGGAAACAAGGATGATCCCATGCTATACTTGCCTTTTCCCAAAGTTAGCTGCTCAGAATCTCTAGTTGCTATCTTCTAGTCTCAAATCCTTTTGCTTCGACTGTCGGTCCTCAGCTCCTCGTCTTCGGTGCTAATTAACCAAACTTCTTCTACTCACAGCAAGCACCAAGCAGTTCGAGCAACATATACGAGCAAACAAGATAGACTAAGAACAATACACCAATCAAGTAAAAACTTGAAAACAACGTGCTAAAAGAGAGGGCTCGTTGCTACGGTCACGGGAACGCAAGAATCATCGCGAATGGAGCTACGATCAAAGAGGACACGCAACTATCGAGGAGTTTGCAACAAATCGGAGAAGACATATACGTTTGATTTATTTTGGTTAATGAACCAATTTACATTGAATTATAAAAGATGAAGTTAACCTTATTCATATTTTATTTATAAATATTTATTTAGTGTTTAGGTCATTTAAACATTTATAAATTAGAAAGCATAAAGAAGGTGATAACAACTAATCGAATCATTATATGTTTCTAACATAAACTAAATAAGTTATATTTAAGAAGCACTTAAGTTCTTATTAATCATGATAGCATTTGGTTATTTATAAAAGACAAATTATAAACCAAAGTTACTTTTAATTTGAAAAGACAGTAGATAAATATTAGTTAAATTAACTACATGCTTCATGTTTAACTAAACTAATTATGATTAAGAAACATTTAAGTTAATATTAATCAAGTTAACATTTATTTAAGAATGTTCTATGTATGAACCTAAGTCGCTTCTAATTTAAAAAGAGCATGACATAAACATTAATCAAATAAACATAATTTAATTTGTAAACACATAACGTGATATGGTAAACAACGTTGCTAATGCGTCTCTTACGCCAGCACAGTCACGAAGCAACAAGAACAAAATTATACCCCTATGTTGCTTTTAGTTAGAAAGTTGTTAAATAAATATTAATCAAGTTGCATTTAAATAGATAAATTCATACTTGAGTGACATCACAAAAACTATCACTACTGTATAGAGCGCGACGCTATGAAACTATCGCAACAAGAACAGATTTACAAACCTAGATTGTTTTTAATCATAGAACTAATTGCATGTCAATTAAATTAATATTTAATTTATATATGACTAGCATGTAACACGTCTACGCCCATAGCATATAGCTTCGGTTGGCATGATCATAAAATCACAAGAACGAGTTACTACACTAGGTTGCTTTTAATTAAAAATGCATTAAATAAATATTGCACATAAATCAATAAATTCATAATTAGGTGACACGATATACGTCAGCACTACTACGTAGAGCGCAACTAAAACGGAGTAAAACGGAATTAAAACGAAGAAACGACAAAGATATTCGAACTAGTGGTAGAACCGTAAATATTTCATCTTCTACCTCCATCCATCTGAAGGGCCTCGGCCTGGGGGCGACACAAGAAGGAGAAAAAATATCTAATTTACTACACGAGAGATTTCCCAAACTAGGGCTCCTCTTACGGTAGTTTTGGTGTGCTTTGCCCATGAGATAGGTACATACTTATAGGGAGGAAAACTCTCCACCTTCACATCAACTAGCAATATGGTACTAATTGATGTTGCACCCTCCATCTTTACTAATAGGCCTAATTAATTATTAAAGCTCATTAGTAAATAAATGTATGGGCCTTTGAGATTTATTAGGATTATTGCACATGGGCTTTGAGTATTAGGAAAAATGAGACATTTATTTATTTTCGGAATTAATTAATTTCATGGATAAAATAATTCTAGAAAAGTCTAAAATTATTATTTAAGCCATGAAAAATACTCCGAAAGCTCTAAAAATTTAGGGAAAAATTCTCAGAGACATTATGGAACATAAGGAACCAAAATAAAGTATTTGAAGCTCATGAAAAGATATTTTGGAGCATCTAAAAATTAGATAATGCTCGCAGAAAAGCGTGAACTAGCTCTAGAAAAAGACAGAACAATTCCTAAAGAGTTCACTTAGATTGATTGACACATGAGGAACTGAAAGGAATAATTTGCGTTATAAAGAAAAGATTTTAGGAAACTCACAACGAGAACTTAAGATGAAAAACAAGGAATATTGATTGCGAAAAAAGATAAAGACGTGCTGGAGAAGAAAGATCGATCCACAAAACGCATTTTGAAAGACTTTGTTCGCTCTTAACACACAAGAGTTAACGAGCAAACATCACATCAAACAATAGCCGTTAAATTAGTTTAGAAAAATTTAAAGATTCTTATTATTTTTTTTCATTTTTTATAACTAATTGATGCTATCATAAACTAAACTTAGGAAATTTTATCCAAATATTAAAACATTTATTTTATTTAGTGTTTTCTATGCACAACCTAAAATTAGAAATTTTGGGGTGTGACACTTTTGCATAGCCACATGTCTCTTCTCTGCAACAAAACTTTTGAGAGATAACAACAAGAACTTGGAGCATTTATTTGGGATATATCCTATAGGATATATTTTTGGTGTTTACTCCCAGTGTAGGAGTAAAACATTTTTGGGTGGATCTAGATAGAATGGCATGTTTCTGTGCCCACCCCCAGTGTAGGAGTAGTGCATATGTGGTGGTGTGTACGTGATCTTGATTTTAAGAGCATGACAAACCTCTCGTAAGGCATCAACAAAGCTTGACTGAACTCAACGCAAAAGCAAGCAGCATGTATGAGTGGAAGTTTTCCTAATCTAAACATCACACATGGCTCTGGCAGGAATTCAAGCTTTGTCATACAGGAGCTCATCATGAAAGATTTTATGTTTTCAAAAGATAAATCTCCGGAACTCTAGTATCGCTAGGAATAAGATAAACAACAGTTCAGACCTTTTCATATCATATCCGTCAATTACCTAGACTTAGATCAAGCATATGCTACCCATGAGTTTCAAGTTCAGAGTAAATTCATATATCAAAACAGTCGTATCCAAAACTCGGGAGAATTCAAGGCTGAAAACTAGGTACTTGAAAGGAATTACAACAAAGCAACTATTCATCATTTCCATTGTAAGAGTTTACCTAGACTCTATTATTTATTCACCTCTAAAGAATAGAAAACTAAACACACTTTTTATGTTGCTTTCAAAATTTTAAAATCACACCTTACTAATATATATAACTTACTAAGAGAAATTTTTATTTTGTTTTGATTTGTTATGCACCATTTTATTTCTTTAGCAACCATATAGCAAACTCAAAAATAGTAAAACTAAAAAGAAAGAAATACTTAGCTAGATACATAGGAGATGCTCCTCCCCCAAGCTAGATGTTGTCGTGGTCGGTTGTTGAATGTTGAGTGATCCTTCTTAGAGCATGGTTTGTCGACGGATGTCCTTCTCACCTATGAGTGGAATGAGATGTCTACAGCCGAGTGACTTTACTCTTGATCATTTGTACCATCCTGCAAAATACTCCAACAAGAATACCAAAAACTCGAGGCTTGGATTAGGAATAAGGGTTAGCGGTCAACCATTCAAGAATTTGTTCTTCTTATGAGTTTAGACAAATTTTCTAGTGGCAAAATTTTAGCAGGAGGTCTATTTGATATATTTTTAAATTTTCTATTTTTATAATGTAGAAAGAAAATATGTATGCATGGAATATATATTTTTTTATGCCACCACAGTGAATACTCCCACAAGCTTTTACACGCCGTTGATTTACTCACATGGGGCTTAAGGTTTTTATGATACAATGATGGAAAGCAGTAGAACTTTTTATTTTCCTTTTTTAATATGCAACAATGATGATATGCAATAAAGTAACTTCTTATTTTTTTCTTTTCTCTAATGTAGTGCTAATGCAGCAAAGTAAATATGCTAAAGTGAAAATAATTTAATGCAGTGCTAGAAAGTAAACATGGATAACTACCGATATCACCTCGCGGCAAGGGTTTGGATTTTTAAACTAGGTTAGAGAGAGTACTTACTTTTTAGATGCATCATCTGGTCTCAGTGATGGAGACTCAGATGACTGCTCCTCTTGTGATTGTGATGATATTATCTTCTCTTTCCATACCTGTTTAGTCTGTGGGCTTGACTTTGGCAGAGTTACTTCTTCTTTGGTTGGTGCTTTAGGCTCTTCATCGTCTTATTCGTTCCATCGGGGTTGCCCCAAGTCCTTCTCAACTTCTCCTTCATAATGCCCCATCCATTCCTAGGGGTTGATCCTCTCATTGGTGGGATGATCGACGTCTTCTCCTCTAGGAGCGGGTCTTCTTCGGCTGCTCATAAGTAGTATAACTGTTAAAGTAACAACGTACCTTTTCTCTGGGGAACTGGAAGTGGATTTGTCCAGATCTGACATAGATGACTGCATTAGTAGTGTTGAGGAACATCTTCCTAGGATGATGGGTTAATCATCTTCTTCTTCCATGTCTAGGATGATAAAGTCACCGAGAGCGTAGTGATCTTGTATCTGGACCATTATGTCCTTTGTTATGCCCTCCGGGAATTGGATTGATTGGTCTGCCATATGTAGCTGCATATATGTTGGGTACAAAGGTTCATTAACAAATAAATATTCATATGTTACCTTGGACATTATGTTGACACCCGATCCAATGTCGCAGAAAGTCTTGTGGAAGATCTTCTGACCGATGGTACACTTGATCGTTGGTACGCCAGGGTCATCCTTCTTAGCAAGGAATGGTGGAGTGAGGAGGTGGTCATACTCTGGTCAGATGGTGTTAATTATGTTGATTGTGTCTTCAGGTGACTGGCTGGTCTTGTTCTTCCTCCTTCTGTTCTTCTTCTTCTTGGTCACTGTTGTTGTCTCTTCGGGCAGGTATGCCTTCTATGGATGAGTGGGAGAATATAGTATACGGTCCTTGAACGAGAACTTCTCCTTCCTATCCTTGATAGTGAAATAGATCTTGGTGGTGTCCGCGTAGATGATGGCCTTCGCGGTGCTCAGGAAGGGTTGGCCCAAAATGATGGGTGCCCTTTCATCTCCACCTATTTTTAGAACCACAAATTCTACGGGAACATATGATTGTCCCACTCGAATAATGGCATCTTCTAGAATTCTTTTGGGGTAGCAGAGTGACTGATCTTCAAGCTGCAAACGCATATTTGTGTACAACAAAGAATCTCCTAGAATCTTATCATAAATTACCTTAGGAATGATGTCACACTTGCTCTAAAGTCACAGACAGCTTCCTGAAAGATGTGAGGTCCAATGGCGATAGGAATGACAGGTCTCCCGGGATCACCTTTCTTGTCAGGGAGTGAATAATCTATCCACCTTTCTTCTGACGGTTGAGTGTAGTAGAAAGATGCATTATGAATATCGATAAGATTTACAGTTTCTAAATCTTTTGGTTATCCTGGAATCTTACCTTTGTCGGACGGAGGAACAGCAGCTGTCAGCTGAGCTATTTGTGATTCTATCATTTTATTAAAACTATACTAATTCTTAATGGCAGAAGCAAAGGTATCCATTCTAGTACTTATGTTCTCTAGAATTTTGTCATTGGAAGCTATTTTCTTAGACATCTGAAGTCTAGATTGACCAGTAACTAATTCTCTCAAGGGTGGTTGATTGAAGTTATTATAATTGCTACCTTGAAAGTTACATTGGTAGTTACCTTGGTAGTTTGGCCTCTGTTGCTGATTCCATCCCTGATTCTGTTGAGGACGATAATTGTTGTTATTGATGTAGTTCACATCCTCTTGAGTTTTACGACAGTTGTTCCCTGAATGCCCAGTGTCGCAATACACTTCACACGTCATGCAAGAATCATGAATATGCATGACTTCTTTCTTCTCACTAGCTCGGTCCTCGAGCTTCTTCATCAGCAAGTCCATCTTGACAGACAACATGTCTACCTCCTTGAGTTGATGCATTCCTCCTCCTCTCTTGTGAGGCTAAGTACGTTCTTCATTCCAGCTTTGGTTGGAGGCCATCTTCTTAACAAGAGCTATTGCATCTCTAAGGTTAAGTGACAGAAAAGCACCTACAGCAGCAGCATCCATTGTCTCACGGGTACTAGTGGTCAACCCGTGGTAAAAGATCTGCATGAGTAGCCAATTCTCTATCCCATGATGAGGACATTCTGCTATATAATCTTGAAAGTGTTCCCATGCCTCAGGGATAGATTCATCATGATGTTGCTAAAAACTTGAGATTCTCCCACGCAGAGAATTAGTCTTGCCTGTGGGAAAGAACTTTGCTAAGAAGGCAGTGGAGCAGTTATCCCATGTGGTGTTTCTTTCTTTGTTGGTGTAGAACCACTGTTTTTCCTTCCCCAAGAGTGAAAACGGGAAAAGGTGGAGTAGAATAACATCCTTTGTTACTCCCTTGATAGTGAAGGTGCTGCAGATCTCCAGGAAGTGTTGGAGATGTGCACTAGAATCTTCATGTGTCTTTCCACAAAACTAGCTGGCTTACACCATATTGATGAGAGCAAGCTTGAGCTCGAATCCATTGTCTCCAACACTGACCTCAGGTCCAGTACGGATGTTGGCTGTAGTTGGAGCAGAGAATTCACGAAGACTCTTGTTAGCCATGGCTTCAAATTCTGGTGTTAAGCTTCGCCTTATACGGTTGTCCTCTGACTCTAAAGCTGATACTCTCTTAAGTTTAGCCTTAGTTCTCTTGAGTAGCGCTTCTGAATAGTCAATGAAGTTTGTCGGTAGGTTAAAACCAATCATACATTACCCTGCATAAGATACACAAGTAGACAAAACAAGGTTAAGCCTGTTTGAGCAGAGGTCAATGGTTATTTCAATCACATCAAATAATATAAGTTTATCAATACTTCCTGTGCTAGCTACATTCCCCGGCAACGGCGCTAGAAATGCTTGTTGGTATTTATTAACTCCTCACTTGTTTTAGTAGTCACCTATTAATTACATCTCTAGCATTACTAAACTAGGTTGTCATCCCTAGTGATGGTGCCAGAAATGTTTATTGCTATATCTAGCATTACTACAAGAATAATACTAAGTAGATGTTAATCATTTTATTTGACTAGAAAGAATATAAAGATATGAATGAAAAGGATTCTGCAAGCAGACTGATAATTATACCATTATAGCACTTCACCCGAGAGTATACCATGTATCGTATTTATATTTTACCACAGGGAAGGTGTAACTTTGGACATGTATTGATAACTTATAATATTGATGGAGAAATAAACCATAACCAATCACTCTACTCATAATAGGGGTAAGTCATGAGATAAAATATATATGATAAGCATTGATCAAGCATTATAATAAGTAAATCACTCAGAGCACTCCTATCTATGGTAATAGCATGGTCAAGTTAGAATATTAGAGGAATAATTCCTAAGTCATCCTTAACTACAAGTCAGAGCATACGTTGATTAGTGCAATTACACCTAGTAATCATGGCTAAGATCATCATGATATCCACACATAAGGGACATTACTTAGGGAAGTTTGAGTACAGAAACCTCTTCCTTCCTTCATAACCGGGCCCTACTTCTATGACCTATATTCGGGGAGTGGACTACAAAGGACTCAACGAGAGTGTCACATCTGCGATCTACCACATGACCCATAATGTAGAGTGTATTCAAAGGTAAATAGCATATAAGCACCATGCTTATATGATCTCTACCACCCACCCTGTATACATTGGGGTGAATGCCATAGGAACTTATGCATAAACACAATGATAAACTAACTATACTAAGTATATAATCAAAGTAGACAATGAACATTGCAACAAGAACATGAATAAGATGAATATGAATGTCATAAAATTGTACCAAAGCATATAAAAATAATGGAGATACAACGAGAGAGGGGTACAAGAATTATACCGAACCAAGCTCTTAAGACGATCGGGAATCCAAGCGAAGATCTGCTTGCCTCCCTCTAGACGTAGCCTAACTAGCTAATGCCCTAGAAACTAGAGGAGCTCTGAGGATATTAGGGTTTCTGGCTCTAGATGACTTGATCTTCACTGACTTATGCCTCAGGGGGCTGGGGTCTTCTTATATAGCCCAGAGGGTCCAACGTGAGCCCTTGGATCAAACCAACTTGAAGAACAACATAGATGCAGTCTAGGGAGGCGGTGGAGGAACATTCCAGAAGCTGACAAGCGGGGGCCATTGCCAGGGACCGGGCGGCACCTGGGTGGGGCCGGTCGGCCCCACCTGGCAGCCCCTCAGGGTCCACCGTGGTGTGGTGTCCTCTAGAACCTTCTAGAGTAGTTTTCGTTGTGGTTAAGTTAAATTCTTTTTGATGTTTTGATCCCCCCTTTCCGGTTTTTTGAATATACCCTGCAGAAAATACAGATTCACCAAAACTTGTGGAAATTGTTAGTTTAAACCCCTAAGTTTCTATTGGTGATCCATTTCAAGCAATTATTCAAGTTATGTTGATGGTTTAATATGGTAGATAACTACCATCAACAGACACCAAGTGAATGCCGATAAGTCACGACCGTGACAAGGGAGGCCCGAAAAGCCCCCCAAGCCCATGTGCAAGGCAATCGGTCGTGACCACGACCCGATGTCGTGCTTAGGAAACCCACTCCTAGGCTGGTCCTTAGAAGGGCTCGAGGCCACAAAGGGATAGGGGTAGGGAGGAGATGAGCCCTTGCAGCTCTAATCGGTGGTGCGGAGCCACACGACCGTCTCTCCCTGTGTTCGAGTCGTTCGCTTCAAAGTCGCCCGGGTTGACCCCCTCTAGGGGGAGGCATCTTGCCCTCTGACCACTGCGGAGGCGGTCGGGGACCAACAAGTTTGATGGCTGATGATTTATGGGACATCTCTCGATGAGGCACAGCCGAACTCCACGTTGATTGGGGAGGATATCGGGTCCCGCTCGAATTACCCATCGACCCCAACGAGGCGCACCGCTCTGACCACGTGGTTACAGTGGACGTGCCTCTCCTCGCGTGTGGCGAAACCAAAACTTGCCTGTAACAAGGCATCATGACCCCTTGGGTCAAGAGGGGCATTAGGGAAAGAAGGAGGTGGGCGCCAATGGCCCACTATCAGGACGAGACCTAGCCTCAACCGACTCCTCCCTGAGCTTCGGGTTCTCGACCCTCAAACGGATAGCAACGCATCCAGTGAGGGCTACAACCCTGATGACACCGGGTCCAGACAGCAACCCTTGGTCAGGGAAGACGACTTAGAAACCCCGGTGCCGCCTGAAAGCATAACTTGAATCCCACAAATCAAGAAATAATCCTGGGCAAAACCTCAGGAAAAATAACCCAAATACAAATGAACTCAAGCCGAGCACCGCGGCATTCTACAAGCAAATCTTTCCTCCATCCAACATGGTAGAAACGACCCAAGCCCCAAAAGCTAAGATGCTAGAAGGGGGCTTGCGGGACGCTCCCCTCCACCATTGCGAGCAAATGCAATGGAGAGGAGCACCTCGCAAATCTCCTCCCAGCACCACAACTCCTAGAGCATAGAACGTAGGGGAGAGAACGGCATCAGCCGTCATCTCACAAAGATAGGGATGGTATGCTGGAACCATCCATAGCAAGGACCACCTTGCACATCCGAGCCAAAGGGCCTCAGAAGGCAAGGAGGTAGCGAAGCTACAGTTCCAATAGCCATACTACCCCATCCTACCCTACTCGTAAGACCCCTTCTGGCACCAGCCGATGGAAGGGGTAGCAATGGCTTTCGTCCACCATAGACAACCCACAATAGGACACATCACAAGAATGGCACAATCCTCCTCACACTTCTCTCCCAAGGTTCTCTCCTTTCCTCACTCTCAACATCTAACCGCTTAGAGAAGCAAAAGAACAGTTCATAGTTACGGTCATAGGCGCCTCAAATGGTAGGAAGGCCTCCATTTATAGGCCAGGAATGAACTAAGTAGCCTAAGATCCTCGCGCCGCGTGGCGAACCATGGGAGGTCACGGCCAATGTTAGATGCCCGCGTAAGGTAGGGAAAATCGAGACCCTCCCAAAGGCAGAGTCGGTACAGCATCAACGAGACCACTCGGCCCCGCCTAGGTCACGAGCCCCGATACATGGCACACTGACATGGCAGATCTCAGCAGTCGTGTACCACATTATCAGGGCATCCTGACGGGGTGGAGCACAAGGCCACCTTTCGCATTGAACGCACCAGCCCGCAAGGGATCGAGCGACGAAGCTCGACGAAGTCACGACTACGAACCCACACTCATCGAACACGCATCTCAGCGCTTTGACGATCACTTCGTGATCGCAAAAACGCTCAGGGGCTACTGTGGGGTTATAACCTCGGGGTGTCTCAAGGCACCGATTAACTAGCAGGCCGAGCAAACCACGACACATCAGCTAGCGAAAGCCTGAACGATCAAGGCCCAGCTAAGCAAAATGAACCAGGCCGGACGCTAAGGCCAAGGACAGCTACGACCCCTTCCTCCTACCTTAGCCGAACGGCGCTCGGGAGACGCACGACCTCTCCACTGTCACGATCCCTAGGAGGAACGGAGAGAGGTCGAGCCCAGTCAAGTGTGTCTGCTCTGACAAGAACAAGCATGCCACACTGACCCCGCAAGGACCGAGGGGACAGCAGTCACCTTGGTCCAGTCAGACGCCATCCCTGTGCCACACAGCTCAGACAAGACAACACCACCCAAGGCGGTGACGGCCAGTACAAAGCCCACTGGCCAGATATGGCCTGACAAGATGCATGTATGATTCTACCCACTACGTGATGGGATTGATGATGAGGGCCTTGACTTAGAGGTCATCTAGACTAGCGGGAGCCACGACCCTATCAACCGGGATCATGGCCCTTAGCTCCTCAAGCCAACACAGCGATCGACGACCCCGGGGCAGCTACCAACTCCTGTACGACGCCCCAGGAAACCAGGAGGCGATGACAAAGACCATGGCGGAGATCACGTCGCGAAGGATGGCTGGCGAACCACCACCGTGCCTACAGTGCCACCACGATCGGCACAATAGCACCATGTCACACCATGCAACGACATGGTCATAGGACCGTGACGACAACCACGCCCAGACGTGCACCACAAGACGGCGTAGCTTGCAAGCCAAGTTAGCTACAACCTCCCTCAGGCTCATGACCCTTCGGTCGGGAGAACCTTCATCTTTGTATATGCCCTGGCCCCGAACTCTGTATAAGTGAAGCCAGGGCACCCATCTTGGGGATCGAACTGATTCCTCATTCTTACTCCGTAGTAGGGCTCCTGAAGCTTCTCTTCGGGTAGCCCATCTCATAGCTCTAGCTCTCCTACCTCTTCCACCATTCTTGCACCCCCATTGTAAGAACTTCAGAGCATTCAAGCGAGGAATACGTACTCGATCATTTCTGAGACTGGACGTAGAGCTCCGGCTTGAACCAGTATAAATCCTCGTGTCTTTTGAGTGCTACCTTCGTCTTCCTAGAGCAGCGCGACAATCGTATAGTTTACTAGTCCGGTTTATGAAATACCGACAACACTAAATCTGGTCAACACACTAGCAAGAGCTAGATCGCATAGGCTTTACACAGCCGATATACATAGAGAGGGAGGTCTAAATGACGAGGCCATCTCTAGCCGGTCGGCGAGGCCAATTCGACACTTGTTCTTCACTGGAAAGACCCACGAACGCCTCCCGAGAAGACCTATCGAGGAGAAGCACAACAGGAGCTAGGATTGGCAAGGCCACCGACAAATCTTTTCGATAGAAGTGTTGGATTGCAAGCGGGTTGAAAAAGTTTGATGTAGAAGATAAAAAGTAAGATAGATTGGTTTTTACTGGCATGTGCAGCTTCTATGCCAAAACCGACATGGACCAATTTGCCCTGGCTTCGACCTTCCTCTACTCTGTTGACCGCCAGGCTTCACCCTAACCGGACTAACCGGACTATAGGCCAGTTTGTCCAATTCAATCCAAATTTGATCCTTTTTGTTTGCATATGATTTTTCAGTTCATCTTTGATTCTCTCGATCATACTAATAGTTATTAATCATGATAGTTTACTCAACATCAAAACATGCAGTACGACGACCTTATCTGTTATCTGGTCTACCTTGCATCGAATAAATTATCTGAAATTTGCAATTGTTTGCATGTTTATAGTTGCAATATCAGATCAATTACGAGTCCAACAATCTACACGATGTAGATGTCCCAACCATCCTGCAATAAAAATATAGCCGTGCCTATCTGGTAGAAAAAGTAGTTCAAATGTCGTTCTCTCAGAAGTTCTCCAAAGCAACAAAATCTGACCGGAGAAGGAGGCTGTATTTCATCCTTGTCACCCCACCCCACCAACACACCAAATACCGACGACGATGGCAGCAAAAGTGTTCAAATGTCGTTCTCTCAGAAGTTCTCCAAAGCAACAAAATCTGACCGGAGAAGGAGGCTGTATTTCATCCTTGTCACCCCACCCCACCAACACACCAAATACCGACGACGATGGCAGCAAAAGTAGTTCAAATGCCGTTCTCTCAGAAGTTCTCCAAAGCAACAAAATCTGACCGGAGAAGGAGGCTGTATTTCATCCTTGTCACCCACCCCACCAACACACCAAATACCGACGACGATGGCAGCAGCGGCAGCGCAGAAGCTCCTGGAGGCGAGCACGAAGATCATCGGTGTCAGTACCAACTACATGGTCCATGTCAAGAATCCCGGCAACGTTCCCAAGGTGCCCACCCTGTTCCTGAAGCCTACGTCGTCGTTCCTCCACGCTGGAACGGCCAACGCTGCCATCGAGGTGCCCGAGCCGCTGGAGTCTCTGCGCCATGAGGCTGAGTTTGCCATCGTCATCTCCAGACGAGCGCGCGACGTCCTAGAAGCATCTGCCATGGACTACGTTGGAGGTAACCAAGAAATGCTTTTGCAATCAGCAACAACTTTTCTCTGACTATTTCCAGCCCTTCTCTTCGGACACAACTCATATAAGTCTAACACAACTCTGCGGACATATTACTTCAAGTGATGAATGGGTTGCCATCGAGATCACCAAAACCACAAAATGACGAATATGTTTAAAAATTAGCATGTTTGGATCTATTAACACTAAAAATTAGCAACTAAAATTAGTAGTACTAGATCCAAACAAAGCTGCTAATAAATGTGCTAATTGTTAGCTGGAGGGCTGCTAACTATTAGTTCCATTAGCTGGTTTGAGTTTCCTAATAGGTGCTAATAGTTCATATGCACCTTCAATTCTCTATCTAGACACCTATTAGTAGGTAGATCCAAACATGCCCCTGCTAAAAATTACCTAGCTAAAAATTAGCAGCTATTAGCTATTAACTAGCTAATTTTTAGTGCGCATAATTTTTACACCTACAACATACCAGCTCTACTTGATAAAACACAAAGCTTTTATTGTGTTCCCCTAATTATATGGTGTTAGAAGGGCAGGCCTGGTGCAGTGGTGAGAGCTGTCTCCCTGAGTTGGTCGTGGGTTCGAAGCAGCCTCTCCGCAGATTTTGCGGGGGTAAGACTTGCCTCGGTTTTTTTCCTTCCCCACACCCCACTCATGTGGGAGCCTTCGGCACTGGTCTGCCCTTTTTGCCCTAATTATATGGGGTTGGATCGGCACCAAGTTACATGTGTTGGTTTGTGAGAACCGAAACAATTTGGTTTCTCATAAGATTCGAAAGAATCAGCTCCAAACACTATTTCTGGTCAATGTTTCAAAACTGGAACGATTCATCGTTCCTACATATGCACGCAAGAGGTTGGTTTTGCACTGATTCTCCTCTAGCCGATTCCTACTTCTCTTTGATATTTTTGCACTGAATCGTGCAACAAGTTAAAATAGGTTGTATTTTAATTTGTACCTCATCCATAAAAGTTTTAGAATTTTTTTTGAGCATATTGTTATTTCTATGATTTCATTGAACTGGTTTCTTAAAATGATTCTAATTCATCATGTGAAATATTATTGAGTGAACTCAAATCTGAAAATTTTCTACAAGAATCTGGATCGCTGCCAAACACACCCTTAATAACATCTACAACCATAGATTCATTTATAATTTAAAGAGGAAGTTCATGATTAATGGAGGACAACGGGATCTTTTCTCAAATCTATATAAGCTAATGTATCCAAAACTAAATTGAAACTGATTTTTTATTGGATGTAGTAGCTTATAAGGGTATCAAAGATTTGGGAATTTTACGCCCAGCCAGACCTAGCCCATAGAACATACTCCCTCTGTCCCATAATAAATAAGATTTTGAGGTTCAAAATTTGTAACCAAAATAAATGACATTCTACACAAACATGGGACATCGTCTCTTAATGCGGAAGCTAATCATTGGTGCATGCAGATGATAAACACCAAACCCAAGAGGAGACGGAGCGTCTTTTGCCAATGTCCTTAATCTGTCCGAAAATTTCTAGAAACTTATTTATAATGGGACAGAGGCAGTAGTAGACAGGGCATAGCAGGAGAAATACAAACAAATAATGATGTATTTATTTGAAATATTCCTATAGTTAAAACTTGGGGGGGGGGGGGGGCACGGCCAGGTCTAACCACAAACTGATGACTTGACACAGCCCGTATGATGGTCATGGGCACAATTGTTTAGCCCAAAACGAACCAAACTTTCTTTTTGGTCTTGGTCCAAAAAAATCTCAGGTCTAGAACAGAGAGTATAGAATATTCAATAAAAAGTACATGCACAAGCATACCTGATGACACAACTACGATAAAGGTAATAATAGTCATGGTCTATGAAAAAAATATGTAAAATACAAACACATTGATTAGTAAACTTTTCGGTGACACCATTCCATAAAACCAAGATCTCAGTGTTAGCTGCCATATAGTGACAAACCTGTAATAAATACCTCCATACTGAAATATAAGGTATCCAAGCATTAAAAAAAACTTGTCCCTAATTATAGGGGTAACTATTAGTAATGTCTTCACCAATCCAAAAATAGTAATCCCTATAATTAAGGAAGGGTACGTACATGGACCATTTGCTTTACATTATGTTCTACAATTCCTATGATATTTAGTATTTCAAAACAAATGGAGTAGTATACTATAACAGTTCTGTATGTCAACTGTGGCATGCATGCTTTACTAACATTGAAACAACAATTTCCAGGTTATGCACTTGCATTGGACATGACAGCAAAAGAAATTCAAGTTGCTGCTAAGGTAGGTATTACTACATATAGTAACTGTGTGCTTTCTTTTTTGTTAGAGTTTTTTTTTCTTAACCGGCAAATGTTATCCTGGTGATTCCTGAAACATACTCAGGAGCAAATCAGTCTCATAGTTTTATAAGTCATTTGTTTTCTAATATGACATATCATGTCTATTAGAAAAAAAATGCAGCAAGACCTCAATGATCCAGTACGTATATGTTTCATTTCAAATAATGGTTTGTTCTCATATCTCCATAATAAGAGTTAAATGTATGAGTGGCCCCTAAACTTGTCAAGGAATGCCATTTAAGTTCATAAACTTTGAAAACGCATTTTAGGTCCCTAAACTTTGAAAACACACCCTTTCTCAAGATAACTCTTTGTATAATCTTAGAAGTAAGCACAATGACTTGACGTAAAACTTCTATCTACCTTGTATTTACTTATACTTATTATATGATATATTTGTAGTCTGCTGGTCTTCCATGGGCTTTGGCTAAAGGACAGGACACATTTACTCCAATTAGCGCAGTGGTAAGCAATAGTTTTTCCCATGTTCTGTGAAATCGAATTAAGCATAGTTGAGACATTAACAGATATTTTCCTTATTTGTAATATTACATACATGTTTCGTATTGAAATTAACAACAGAGTGCATGGAATTTGCAATAGGTTTTCTCTATAGGCTCATTATAAATAACATGTGCTTCTCTAGACTTATAAAAATCAATATCATGGAAAAAGGGTGTCTGTCAGAGAGGAACAAACTGAAACCTCATCTCTGTTTGCACGAAAGTGGTATTTGTATTGTCCCTATGATCCATACCAATCTTATGATCTGAAATCCATAATACCATTGGGTTGTCTCTTCTATTCTCACAAAGTATAATATCTCCACCAAACAGGTTCCAAAATCTGCTGTCACTGATCCCCATGATCTGAAGTTCTGGTTAAAGGTAATTATGCATAAATGGAGCGAACATATTTTTGCAAGACCTATTTTGATTTGGGAATAAGTTTCACAAGCATATTTGGCCTTTCATTTCTCTTTTAGCATACATATTATCAATTATATTACTTTGAAGTAAGAACCAAGTGATATGTTAGATTAAAATTTGAACCTAGTTCAGTTAATTAGTTGTCAAAGCTTAGGAAGTTTTCCTTTTCATTTGGGAATAAGTTTCACAAGCATATTTGGCCTTTCATTTCTCTTTTAGCATACATATTATCAATTATATTACTTTGAAGTAAGAACCAAGTGATATGCATTTTAGATTAAAATTTGAACCTAGTTCAGTTAATTAGTTGTCAAAGCTTAGGAAGTTTTCCTTTTCACCTAGAAATAAGCTAGCTAAGGGAGTATATGGTATGGTGTTAGGTTGATAAGGAATTATATGACAAGCTGCTGGATTTTGTACACATGGGGGATAGTTCGTTACCCACCAAGCAACAATGTCAGAAGCAAGCCCAGATTCATCATGAGCCGACAATTTTGGGATGAAAATTGCAGTTAGCGGGTCTTACTAGTGAGGTCATATTTTCTGAGAGTAAGCGATGTTAATGTTGGGCTTCGAGATGATCATTTCTCCCATGTCTAACAAGTAATCACTTCATTGCAAAATGTATATCGTTTTTGTTTCAAACTAAGCCAACTTCTCTAAATTTGACTACTTTGTAAAAAATGGAATAAATTATACTATTATCAAATGGTGATATATAACGGAGTCTCCACATTAATCGTCATGAGACGCGCTAAAAAAAAGATAAAGTCCTAGAAATTCTTGCTTCTGGATTGGGCGTCCGAGAAATTCTTAATAAAAAAGCAAAAAATGAAACAATGAACTCTTTGTGGTTTAATATTAATTAGTAAATGTGTTGTATGTTGCAACAGAACCCCATACGTATAGGAATCGGACTTCGCATCATGCTAGATGTGAGTTGTATATGAGCGTGCGTCATAAGTCCGTGTGACATACGAGATACAGAGGATGCAACCCAGTACGTATTGGAATCAGACTCTGTATTCATCAACATTAGATGCAAGTTGTTCTAACTCGTACGAGTATGAGTCATAAGTTCGGATATACAAGTAAAAAGAGTGGGACAAAAGAAACCCTTCACTTTTTGGATAGGGAGAGGCCGACGAAAAAAATAATATGAAATTTGGTATAGATGTATATTCTAAAAACCTGATTAAAGTTAGAGAGAAGACTGATTTATTATTAGCAAATAAAATGAAAAAAAAAGGTCTAGGTTCGGAATGGAGGCAGTAGGGGATTCCGCTCCTGTTTCTTCAAAAAAAAAGTTCGGAATGGAGGGGTTAACAGCTTCTAAGTTGCTGGATTGCTCTTTACGGGTTGCTAGCTGCACGTGGGATTGTATGAATGTGTGCTGTTTAATTTGCTGACTAGAGTGTGTTGTTGACATGAGCGAAGAGAAATGAGAGGGCCAGACGCAGAGAGGGTAGTAAAGTAACTCGTGTTGTTGACATGTACCCATGCTAGGATTTTATTTGTTTGGACAGTGTGGGCACCGGTGCCTACTGAGCTTGTGTCAGACATGCATGTACGGAGGCTGGTTGGGATACCTCTGTTTGTGACTGAGGCCGGGTGGGATAAATTTTTTTATTCTTCAGGCATCGGCTCACCTACATGCCTCGGTGCTAGGAATTGTGAACTCCGCACCGCTCCCTGCAACGCGATGATCCGATGCTTGGAGACTCTCTCTTCTTTCAGCACCGGCAATTTCATAGGTTATGGCCAGTCTAACGGCATAAAATGCAGGTGGACGATGAACTTAGGCAGAAGGGCTCGACAAGTGATATGATATTCAAGATTCCTTATATCGTGAGTTATATCAGTTCCATCATGACGTTAATGGAGGGCGACGTGATACTGACCGGTAATGAAAATTTTGTGTATCCACAGCTCGTGCTTTTAATTTGCATCGCAAAACTAATTAATACGGACTTGTTCTTGGATTATACATTCAGGCTGTGTTTAGATGCACTGAAAAGTGCACTATGCAAAATAAGATTCCCCGTCACATCAAACTTGCGATACATATATGGAGTACTAAATGTGGATAAAATCAAAAACTAATTGCACAGTTTGGTTGTACTTTACGAGACGAACATTTTGAGCCTAATTAGTCAATGATTGGACAATTATTACCAAATACAAACGAAATGCTACAGTGTATTTTGGCTATCCAAATTTTGGATCTAAACACAGCCTCATGTGTTCCTCTGCGGCTCTGCAGGTACTCCGGCGGGTGTAGGTCCTGTCCGAGTAGGCCAGAAGATCAAAGCTGGCATTACTGGCTTCGTTGATATGGAGTTTGATGTTCAGAGGCGCAAGCGGCCGTCTTCTACCTAATGCAATTAATTAATATACAAGCGCGAGAGACAGAGGGTAATAATGGTATGTGACACCTTTATTTTGGAGCATGTGGTCACTTATGCTGTTGCACTGGACATGTTCTTAGACAAACGATTTTTCGATTTATGCTCTCTGCAGGTGAATATGGATGCAGATCGAGCACAGCCGTCCTCAACCAGTGCAACTTCCTGGGGCAACTGCTGGAGATCGTTCTCTTGTGCCTCCTTGTTTGTATGTACCTATTATTATTATTTATATATTTGTGGTGAACTGGTGATAGAATAAGCCGCTGTGCCTATGCATACATGAACTTGGTTGTCCCCCATGGATGGAGATGTAATCTCTCAACACTTTGTGTGCAATATCATAAGGTAAAGGTGCGTGATTACTGAGGTATAGTTCCTCTCTCCCTTTATAAGTGTCATCGTGGAAAGCGTGCCAGTGGATTTTTTTAATTTTAGCAACATTTGTATCTTTAAATAAATTTATTATTAATTATTTTTTTCATATATTCAGTCAAAGTTAAGTATATTCGACTGCTCGGAAAGTGAAAATGACACGTAAAAAAGATTGAGGGAGTATGGGCATGTTTGCTTTTCGGCCACAGGATGCCACATGAGTTGTGGCAGCGCCGAACTTGTAGTGGCCTAAAGGGACGCCACAACTTTGGCGGGATTTTAGCACTGAGAAAGCTGTGGCTGCCGCATGCATGTAACGATCCAAACAGCAGCCTTTGAGTGTGTGGCTCGCCGCATGTTAGGTGTGACAGGACGATGGCTACGAACCAAACACCCCCTACATGTTATGAAATTACAAATCGTTCCTGTTTAGTGCTTTGCTTGAGCACATGCGTCCGAGTAGGCAGTAGTGGATTCAGGGCTTAAATGAAACCCGCGAGAAGCTCGAGGCTGCCTACGAGATCGTTTATTTGTAAGCTTCTATAGAGCGCAAAATTACAAATTCCACAGGATGTGCTAGCGACGGAGCCCATACAGCTGCCCAGATCTTGCAAGAATTCCTAGAATTCTAGCATATATTTTGGCCACGTGGCTGTCCCCAGCCGAAGCGAACGTTAAGGCTGCAGGACTGCAACAAGCAAAAGACGACCCAGACGCATCGTACTCTGGATGCACAAGGTGACGTAAGTCTAGCTCGGCCCAATAGTGGCTATGAAGGACTGGAATGGTAAAAGCCCACTGAGGAGAAATGTCATGTAAAGGCCTCTTTTGTATAACTTCTTCATATTCTCTGTGGAAAGGTGATTCTAAAAATGTTTCCCTAGGTTCAACTTTATGCATATAGTGACTCTTTGTGTGAAGTGAATTAGGAGAAGCTACTTGTTTTAGTCCACAACCCCCAAGATCATTTTAGAGAATCACTCCACAGAATCAGTATAGAAAATCACTTCTTAGTAAAGAACTATTTAGCAGAACTTTTCCTAAATTTAGCCTAGAAGCTACTCTAGGAGCTCTGGCAAAGAGGCCCTAAAATAGAGAGAGATATGGGAGGGTAACTTGTAATTAAACAAACTTTTCACAAATCCAATCCATCCTCTGGATTGAAACTATTCATGGTCTTCCCCTTCTTTCCTCTATTCCTATTTCTATATCATTTTACCAATCTAATAAGTTGTTAATATCTAATATCATAGACTATTCAATCCACTTCTAGTGTTTCTTCGATTCTCACAATTCCATCTTTTGATTCGGCACTAGATTATTGGGTTCATGAATTCAGTTTGTTTCTAGTGGGGTGCTAGGTCGTGCTAGAATCCCCATAATTTTTGTCTTTACTGTTTAATTTGTGGGTAAATTGTTATCCTGGATCAAATTCCACATACGAGCACTTTACCCAGTTCCAGCAATTCCTCAACGCCATAAATCACAAGATTAAGCTCCGCGACAAGATCCAAAAGCACTTCGCTAAGGAAAAGTTTGTGTTGGAGAAACACTGCAATGACAATTTTTTTTTGACCGAATCAGCAGGGGAGAATTTTTTTTATTTTTAGTCCAAATTTGAAATAAATTTTAAATTTAACCCGGGTTTAAAAAATTTTTAAAATCTAACCCGTTTGGCCCCGCCACCATGCATGGCGGGGCAAATGCACTGAACCCCGCCATGCATGGTGGCGGGGTGCAGTTCTCACGTGGCACGCTGACGTGGCAGTCACCCGGGCGTACCCCGCCATGATGGGTGGCGGGGTAGGCCAAACCCGCCACCCATCATGGCGGGTTGCACAGTAAAGTGCAGTAACGAAAGGCAGCAGAATTTAATATTCCAATCAGACACTCCAGCGCGGGACCGCAGCATGCAACATCAATTTTGTCGCTGGAGCATTGAATGCACAGTGAGTGCAGATGGAATTGACCTGTTGCCGGTGGCAATCATCTGGAATAAATATTGCGTCTTGCATGCAAGACCGTGGCCAAAGGACAGCGTCATTATATTTTATTATTATAATCAACGGATGCAATTTCCAATTTCCCAGGTGCATGTCTAATATCCATACACATTTTTATTATTATAATTATCATCTTCTTCCCTAAATAATTTTGGATAGGCCCATGCGAAATAAATGTGGATACACGCGTCTCAATTCGAAAAGCTTTTATCCCTGGCGTCCAGGATGCAATTATTTACATAACAAAAAAAATTGGTGCAAGAAGATGACCAAAAAAATATGCTGTGAATTTTACCGCTCATAGATCAAGATGTAATTATTTAGTTAACACAATGATACTATCAGTAATTAAAAAAAAAGTCTGATTGGCGGCGTAAAAATACACTGGTAACTATCTCAACCAATTTTTACTACTCTTCAGCCTAAATAGAATTATTTATAGACCCAATAATACTATTGGTAACAAAAAATACTGTCCGAAAGGAATTATTTTTGCTACCAATTTTATTACCGACCCAGAGACAAATGATTTCATTGCTCACGAGTGTAGACGGAATTATTTACCGACCCAATTGATACTATTAATAATAAAAAAATACCCTCTTCTGAGCGGGACGTCTCGATGATCTTCGTTGCCAATTTTATTACTCACGGGTTCGGAAGGAATTATTTATAGACTCACTTGATACTATTAGTAATAAAAAAATACTTTTGTTCATAGTTTGGATGCCTTTGTAAATATCACAACAAATTTTACTGTTTATGGGTGTGGTCGGAATTATTTACCGACCCAAATGGTACTAGTAGTAATAAAAAAATTTCTTGCCCAAAGACAAATGATTTCATTGCTCACGAGTGTCGACGAAATTATTTACCGACCCAATTGATACTATTAGTAATAAAAATTATCTTTGTATCATAGCCAACTTTGTATCATAGCAAGACGCAATATTTATTCCAGATGATTGCCACCGGCAACAGGTCAATTCCATCTGCGCTCACTGTGCATTCAATGCTCCAGCGACAAAATTGATGCTGCATGCTGCGGTCCCGCGCTGGAGTGTCTGATTGGAATATTAAATTCTGCTGCCTTTCGTTACTGCGCTTTGCTGTCTGCTGTCTCCGGCCACCAGCGCGCTAAATACTATTCACCGGCCAGCGCTCTAATTAGTGGCGTCCCGCCATGATGGTGCAACCCGCCATGATGGGTGGCGGGTTTGGCCTACCCCGCCACCCATCATGGCGGGGTACGTCCGGGTGGCTGCCACGTCAGCGTGCCACGTGGGAACTGCACCCCGCTACCATGCATGGCGGGGTTCAGTGCATTTGCCCCGCCATGCATGGTGGCGGGGCCAAACGGGTTAGATTTAAAAAAAATTTAAACCCGGGTTAAATTTAAAATTTGTTTCAAATTTGGACTAAAAATAAAAAAATTCGCAGGGGAGCCCCCTATCTATTTCTTTGCTATTCAATTAAATGAAAGAATAAGACTTACAGGAGTACGAAAAAATAAAACAGCAAAGAGAAAAGTACAAGGCACCAAGGCCCAAAAAGAAAAGAATGTGCATATTTACATGTAACTATCTCTCAAAAAACTATGTTTAACCTACCTAGCAGCTTTGGCCTTGGTGCAAACCAACCCAAATTCTTCTTTGAACTGCCTCTTCCACAAGTGAATATTAATTTGACCAGTGTCAAATACCACATAATTTCTGGTATTCCATATTACCCAGCAGGCAGTTATAGCAATTTCTCTGAAGATAGCATTCTTGAAATCAGCTCTTGCTTGTAAGACCATATCCAGAGGGGTGAGGTTTAGGTTCCAATCTATAGGAATAGTAGCCCACCAGTCTCGAC
This sequence comes from Saccharum hybrid cultivar R570, assembly GCA_038087645.1. Taxonomy (NCBI): domain Eukaryota; kingdom Viridiplantae; phylum Streptophyta; class Magnoliopsida; order Poales; family Poaceae; genus Saccharum; species Saccharum hybrid cultivar. The sequence continues at coordinate 1,338,692 of JAQSUU010000392.1, forward strand.
TGAATGGGCACTCAAAGAAGAGATGGAAACTTGTTTCTTCACATCCCAAGTTGGACAGCACACAGTTATAGTCATCCAAATGCATGTTTTTCCTTTTTAATATGTTCCTTGTATTCAATCTGTCTCTAAGAAGGAGCCAGAAAAAGAATCTATGTTTCCCAAGGTTACTTGAACCCCATAACCATTTGAAAAGAGGAGATGCTGCAGTTGTACCAATGAGTGACCCATATGCTCTTTTACTTCTGAATCTTGCTGAACCCCATATGTAGCTCCAAATATCATTAACATCTTCATCCCAAACTCTAGATTGTATAGAGTTTGTATTTCCATCAGTTGCGTTGCAGCTTGTTAGGATAAAGGTAAGCTGAATAATCTATCTTCCCCTTGCTCTATGAAAAATCTGATGGAACACTTTAGTTTCCTTGCAAAGGAGAACAATTGAGGGTGTTTATCTTTCAGAGCTAGGTCTGTCCATTTGTCTGACCAGAATAATAATGAGTCACCACTGTTGGGGTAGCATGTGGCTAGCTTCTGATATTTGGCAAACAATTTCAGAATCTCCTTCTACCGAAAGGATCCAACTGGGCTTCTGGCCTGTGGTGGTGTTTGTTTGTTGGAATAGAATCTGGACCATGTGAGAGAGACCCAAGGTATGCCAGCCTTGTTAAAGAATTTATCTAAATATTTCATGAGTAGGGCATCATTTTGACTCTGGATGTCAATTATGCCCAGCCCTCCTTGGTCATTTGGTTTGCAGGCAACCTCCTATGCAGCCAAACATTTTCCTTTTCTATTAATATCACCTTTGCTCCACAAGCAGTGCTTTCTGAAAATATCAACCTGCATGATTACTTGGGGAGGGATTTTCAGGCTACACATATAAAAAGTTGAGAGAGCGGAGAGAACAGAATTAACCATTATCAGTCTACCATTATATGGCAGATGTTTACTGATGCCTGGTAGCCTTCTTCCAATTCTTGTTAGAAGAGGAGTGAATTCAACGGGAGTAGGTTTAGTAGTACCAAGACGCAAGCCCAAATAGGTGAATGGCATACTACCCACTTGACATCCAAAACTATTAGCAAGGTGTGTGGCTCTGTCATTACTCATGTTAATAGGTACCAAAAAGGATTTTGCAAAATTAACATGCAGCTCTGTAGAATCTTAAAAGGATCTGAGCAAACCTTTGAGATTGAAAAGAATTCTTGCATCTCCTAGAAGTATGAGTAATGTGTCATCAGCATATTGCACAATGGGGAAATCATCTTGGTGAAAGCATCTAGGCCCCAAGGTTTTGTTTCGGCAATTAATGACAACATTTTATTACCATGACTAACGTGTGTTTTGCAGAAACATTGGTAAGTTAGGTCATGGAGGTGTTAACTGCTTTGGGCACCATGGTATTCGTGTCCCTTGATGGAAATCATTTCGGTTTTCAAAAGAGTGACGTCAAGATTAAGGACGGTTAGTTCCGGATGTCAAGGTGTTGAGACACATTCGGAATAGTCGTTAGGATCTTCGTTTTTCTCTTTTGGCCGTACTATAAAGGGGGGCATGAATGGGTAGCTTGACCTAGGCGAGTCCTATGTTTAGGTGTGGTGCACACTTGTTAAACTTGGCGCTAGGCAACCCTAGAATAGCTCAAAGTTCAGTTGGAAGCAACTTGGTTGAAGTTGCGACGCGTTTCGGAAAGTTTCGGGCTGTCTTCGGGAGCACCGGACGCGTCCGGTGTGTACGTTACCGCGGCTAGGGTTCGGCCCTGATCACCGGACGCGGTCCTCGCGAGGACCGGACACGGTGGTCAGCGACCGACACGTGTCACCTGGGGAGAACGCCCGTCGGACGCGACCTGGCTGTGATCGGCGCGTCCGGTCACAGTCCAGTAAGGTCCAGAGAGGACCGGACGCGTCCGGTCATCAGCCACCGGACGCGGCCTCGCGTCCGGTGCGAGTACAGTAAGCACCCTTGCACGATCGGACGCGTCCGGTCACACCTGACCGGCGCGTCCGGTGGTTCAGTTCAAAATCGCGTTTTGACCGTTACGGGCGACCGGCGCGTCCGGTCAGTTCGACCGGCGCGTCCGGTGAGCCCGTGTCAGACAGTAACGGTTCGTTTTCGTTGAGGGGTGTATAAATACAACCCCTCCACCTCTTTTAGAGGTCTCTTGCTCATTCAAACATCTGAGAAAACCCTTTAGAGTGCAAGGGAGTGCAAGAGCTCTAGTGAGGATAGAGATTTGAGAATCAAAGTTTGAGTTTCCTCACTAGTGATTAGAGAGTAGCAAGTGTGCATCCATCTCCTCATTTGGGCTCGTTGTGGTCAAGTGAGAGTTCTAGCTTGTTACTCTTGGTGATCGCCATCACCTAGACGGCTTGGTGGTGATTGGGAGTTTGGTGATCATCCGGCGGAGCTTGTGGATGACCCAACTCAAGTTGTGAGCGGTTTTGGGTGATTCGCCGCGACGGAGTGTCGAAGAATCAACCCGTAGAGAGCACTTGATCCTTGCGCGGATCAAGGGGGAGCGACACCCTTGCGCGGGTGCTCCAACGAGGACTAGTGGGGAGTGGCGACTCTCCGATACCTCGGAAAAACATCGCCGTGTTCCTTGCCCCTTTACATTCAAGCAATTACTTTCTCGTATTTACTTTCATTGCTTGTTTTACATTCCTAGAATTGCCATGCTAGACTAGGATTGGAAACTAGGGTGCAAAACTTTTTATCGGTAGACTCTCTAGGAACACAAGTAGGCACTAGGGGTGAATTCCGGCTTGTAGGTTTTAATTCTTGCAATTAATTTTTAGAAAAGCCCAATTCACCCCCCCTCTTGGGCATCTTGATCCTTTCAATTGGTATCGGAGCCGTGTTGCTCCTAATTTAGGCTTTACCGCCTAGAGCAAGATGTCTAACGGGGAAGGACCACCTCCCACCTTTGAGGGGGATGATTTTCCATATTGGAAAATCCGCATGGAGGCGTATCTCGAAGCCATAGATGTCGGGTGCCTTAGAGCCGCAACCCAAGGGCTTCCCGCTATCAAGGATCCCGCAAACCCCATTGGTGACGAGGAGAAGTACGACCGGTGGAATGCAAAGGCTAAAAATGCACTCTACCGGGGCTTAGGCAAAGATATCTTCAATCGTGTGCGTAATGCAAAGAACGCTCATGATTTGTGGGAGAATCTTTGTGCTCTCCATGAGGGAACTAAGAGTGAGCGTGAGGAACGCTATCATATTGCTTTAAAGAAAATTAATTCTTTTGAGATGCTTCCCAAAGAAAGTGCTAATGACATGTACACTCGCTTGAATGTTCTTGTAGAGGACCTCAATGCTCTTGGGCTCACCCAAATGAGCCAATCGGATGTTGCAAGGAGGATCTTGAGTGTTCTTCCCGTTGAGAAGTATGGTCACATTGTCACCGTGCTTCATCAAAGTGATCTCTCCACCGCAACTCCGACACAAGTATTGGGGAAGATCAATGCTCATGAGATGTACATGCACATCACTCCGGAAGAGGGCTCATCATCTTCCAAGAAGAAAGACTTGGCCTTCAAAGCTAGCCATGACAAGAAGAAGAAGAAGGGCCAAGCCATGATTGTGCAAGAAAGCTCAAGTGAAAGTGATGTCGATGATGAATCACTTGCACTCATGGTGAGAAAGACCACCAAGATGCTAAAGAAGCTAAACAAGAGTGGCATCAAGTTCGATGGCAAGAAAAAGAAATTCTTCACAAGTAGCAAGAGAAAGCCCATCTCGGAGATGGATTGCTACAATTGTGGTGAACTTGGCCACCTAGCTCATCAATGCCCTAGACCACCAAAAGACAAGTTCAAGAACAAGAACAAGGGCAAGAAAAATGATTCAAGTGATGAAGAAGATGAGAAGAAGAAGAACAAGCCATACAAGAAGAAGGATGGCAAGAAGAAGGAGTTCTACAAGAAAAAGAAGGGTGGAAAGGCATATATTGTTGGTGATTGGCTCACCGACATTGAATCATCTTGTGACTCCTCCGGAGATGAGAGCGATGATGAGAAAGAGAAGGTTGCCGCATTTGTGATGGGGCCATCATCTTCACCGACATCTTCACCACCACCTTCACCGCCTTCTTCACCATCATCGTCCACTACTCACCTATGCCTTATGGCCAAGGGTGAACGAAAGGTACAAAACCATGATAGTGATGATGATGATGATAGTGATAGTGATGATGAATATGATGCACCCTCTTATGATGAACTTGTAAAATTGCTAAACAAATACACTAAAATCATAAGAAGGACAAGAAGTGAAAATGATGATCTTCAAAATGAAAATGAATCACTCTCATCTAAGCTTGAAAATGCTCAAAAGACTAGTGGTGAGCTTAGAGATCAAAATGAAGTTATGTCTTCCACTCTCAAGGAGCTCAAAACCTCAAATAAAGAGCTTAAAGATCAACATGATAAACTTGAGAGGAAGCATGATGAGCTCATCACTAGACATAGCTCTCTAAAAGACAAGTACACCACATTAAAAATTGACTATGATAGTCTTGTGGTAGCAAATGAACTTGCTCTTGAGACACATGATGCTACTAACAATGTTGTTAAGTGTGATATAGCTACATCATGTGATGATTTGATCATTGAAAGCATTGAGCAAGGTTCTAGTAGCAAAGGCAAGAGTGTGGTTGAGTCATGCAACCATGATGATTATGCCAAGATCAAGTGTGAGAATGAGAAGCTTGCAAATGAGAACAAGAAGCTAAAAGGTTTGATGGCTCTTGAGAAGCAAACAACAAATGAGTCACTCATTGAAGAGAACAAGAAGCTCAAGCAAGAAAAAGAGCATCTCAAGACCGGTCTAAGCAAGTTCACAAGAGGCCAATATTTGCAAAGTGAGCTCCTCATGAACACCGTAATGAAGATGGATAGAAGTGGTATTGGGTACTTGGCAAATCAAGAGAAGAAGGCAAAAGCTCAACAACAAAGCAAGTCAAAGCCCAAGCCAAAGAGATGTGTTGAGTGTGGTCAAGAAGGTCACTTTGCTCATGAATGCAAAACTCCACCACCACAACCCTTGCCCAAGCATGCTAGACCCTTTGCCTTCAATGCTCATTATATGCTAAGAAAAGATTCAAATGGAAAGATGAAAGTCATGTTTTTGGGTCCCCCAAACAAGAATAGGCCAAAGAAAATATGGGTTGCCAAGTCACTAGTTGAGAAAGTCAAGGGCCCCTCTCAAGTTTGGGTCCCTAAACAAAAAGCTTGATCACTTGTGTGTAGGTGAACTACAAGACCGGTGGATCTCATTGGGTTATTGATAGTGGTTGCACTCAACATATGACCGGTGATCCTCGTATGTTCACCTCCATTGAAGAGAATGGGATATGTCAAGAGAAGATCACATTTGGGGATAATTCAAAGAGCAAAGTCAAGGGTATAGGCAAGATTGCAATATCAAATGATCATTCACTCTCAAATGTGCTCTATGTTGCTTCATTGAGTTTCAACTTGTTATCCGTTGGGCAACTTTGTGACCTTGGCTTCCAATGCTTGTTCACACCAAATGAAGTTGAAGTTTCAAAGATAGATGACAAGCAAGTGATATTCAAAGGCTTTAGATACAACAATCTTTATCTTGTTGACTTCACCTCCGAAGATGCAAATTTGATGACATGTTTGTTCACCAAGACCTCACTTGGTTGGCTTTGGCATAGGAGGCTTGCACATGTTGGAATGAGCACTCTCAACAAGCTATTGAAGAAAGAACTAGTAAGAGGATTGAAGGATGTGAAGTTTGAAAAGGACAAACCTTGTAGTGCATGTCAAGCGGGCAAACAAGTTGCAAACACTCATCCAACCAAGGCTTTCATGTCAACCTCAAGAGTGCTAGAACTTCTTCACATGGATTTGTTTGGACCTACAACATACAAGAGCTTGGGTGGTAATCTCTATTGTCTTGTGATAGTGGATGACTACTCAAGGTATACATGGACCTTCTTCCTTCATGACAAATCCGAAGTGGCAAGTTGCTTCAAGAAGTTTGCAAAGAGAGCTCAAAATGAATTTGAAGTCAAGATAAAGAAAATTAGAAGTGACAATGGCAAAGAGTTTGACAACACCAACATTGAAGCTTATTGTGATGAAATTGGAATCAAGCATGAAGTCTCTTCAACCTACACTCCTCAACAAAATGGTGTAGTTGAGAGAAAGAACCGGACTTTGATCACCCTTGCAAGAACAATGCTAGATGAGTACAACACTCCGGAAAAGTTTTGGGCCGAGGCAATTAACACCGCATGCTATGCTTCAAATCGCCTCTTTCTCCAAAAGTTTCTTGGCAAGACCCCCTATGAGTTGCTTAATGGGAAGAAGCCGGACGTCTCATTCTTCCGGGTGTTTGGTTGCAAATGCTACATCTACAAGAAGCGTCAACACCTAGGGAAGTTTCAAAGACGTTGTGATATTGGTTTTCTTGTTGGTTATTCATCAAAGTCCAAAGCATATAGAGTATTTAACCATACCACCGGTTTGGTTGAAGAAACATATGATGTGGAATTTGATGAATCTAACGGCTCCCAAGGAGCAATTGAGAATTGTGATGATGTAGGTGATGAACCCTTGAGGGAGGCCATGAAGAACATGCCGGTGGGAGACATCAAGCCAAAAGATGATGATGACGATGTACAAATTGTTGATCCACCATCTTCATCACGTGTGTCTCAAGATGATGACAAGAATGAGAGAGTTGAAAATGAAGATACTTATGTCTCTCATGAACAAGCCAAGGCACAAGCTCAAGATGTTGATGCTCCCCCTCCACCTCCTCAAGTGGTTGATAGAAGAAATTCACCTCTACTTCAAGCACATCCACAAGAACTCATCATAGGGAGTCCTACAAAGGGAGTAATGACTCGATCTCAAAAGCTAGCTTCTTTTGTTGAACATCACTCTTTTGTCTCTTGTGTTGAACCTAAGAATGTAGAAGAAGCTCTTCAAGATCCGGATTGGGTGAATGCCATGCATGAAGAATTGAACAACTTCACCCGCAATCAAGTATGGACACTTGAAGAGCATCCAAAAGGTGCAAGAGTCATTGGAACCAAGTGGGTGTTCCGAAACAAGCAAGATGACCAAGGCATAGTAGTGAGGAACAAGGCAAGACTAGTTGCAAAGGGGTTCTCTCAAGTTGAAGGCCTTGATTTTGGAGAGACCTTTGCACCCGTTGCAAGACTTGAAGCCATTCGTATCCTCCTTGCATATGCATCACATCATGATATGAAACTATATCAAATGGATGTGAAAAGTGCATTCTTAAATGGCTTTATAAATGAACTAGTCTATGTCAATCAACCTCCCGGGTTTGAAGACCCTAGATATCCTAATCATGTTTATAGGTTGTCCAAGGTGCTATATGGGCTCAAGCAAGCCCCTAGAGCGTGGTATGAGCGCCTCCGGGACTTCCTCATTGAGAAGGGCTTCACCATTGGGAAGGTCGACACCACACTATTCACCAAGAAGCTTAATGGGGAGATCTTCATTTGTCAAGTTTATGTTGATGATATCATCTTCGGGTCAACAAATGAAGATTATTGCAAGGAATTTGGTGAATTGATGTCGAAGGAGTTCGAGATGTCAATGATTGGTGAGCTCACATTCTTCCTTGGTTTTCAAGTCAAGCAAATGAGAGAAGGGATTTTCATCTCTCAAGAAAAGTATACCAAGGATCTTCTCAAAAGATTCAAGATGGAAGAATGCAAGCCAATCAAGACCCCAATGCCATCAAATGGACATCTCGACCTAGATGAGGGAGGTAAACCGGTTGATCAAACTCTCTACCGTTCTATGATTGGTAGCTTGTTGTACCTTACCGCATCTAGGCCCAATATCATGTTTAGTGTGTGCATGTGTGCTCGCTTTCAAGCATGCCCTAAAGAACCTCACTTAAGTGCCGTAAAAAGAATCCTAAGATATCTAAGCACACCCCAAGCATTGGTCTTTGGTATCCCAAAGGAGCTAGATTCCAACTAGTTGGCTATTCCGATTCGGATTATGCCGGTTGCAAAATTGATAGAAAAAGCACATCCGGAGGGTGCCATTTGCTTGGGAGATCCTTAGTATCTTGGTCATCTAAAAAGCAAAATAGTGTGGCTTTGTCCACCGCCGAGGCGGAATACATTGCCGCGAGGGCTTGTTGTGCACAAATCTTATATATGAAACAAACCCTCCTAGACTATGGAATTGTTCTTGAAAAGGTGCCACTTTTATGTGACAATGAAAGTGCCGTTAAAATTGCTTACAATCCGGTACAACACTCTCGCACCAAGCACATTGATATCCGCCATCACTTTCTAAGAGATCACGTTGCTAAAAATGACATATCACTAGAAGGTGTACGAAGTGAAAATCAATTAGCGGATATCTTCACTAAACCTTTGGATGAGGCTACCTTTTGTAGGCTAAGAAGTGAACTTAATGTGCTTGATTCAAGTAACTTTAAAAAATGAGCGCGTGTTGTCCCTTGCATTGCATTGTATTATATGTCACGTTTTTTTTATCGCAATGCATTTAGGGCTTGGCTAACACGGTTACGATAACCCTCCTTCGGAGGAGTGAAGAAGCCTAACCGTGGATCAAACTTGACAAGCAACCTAGTTTTACTTTCTTGTATTGCATTGCATATGCATGGTTGTTTGTTTGCCGTTTCTTTTCGGTTTAGCTTTGAGCAACCTCTGTGTTCGTCCATGAATAGAGAGAGCATTTGACGCTCCTAAAGGTCCAAAACTCTATTGCATGGCCATACGTTGCTCCTCGGGTGTTTATTGCCTATTTTCGTAAAAATAATACTAGCCTAAGGCAAAATATTTTGAAAAATTTGAGGGTTTGAGTGAGGTCACTCATATCAGGTTCCAATTGGTGTTTATTTGTGTCTCTTTGAATTGGAACTTGATTGGGAGAAGTCGCGTCGAAGTTCGGAACGAAGAAGGGCGAAGAACAGCGACCGGACGCTGGACCGGACGCTGCACCGGACGCAGTGATGCTTCACCACCGCGTCCGGTCCCGGCGTCCACCAGCGCGTCCGGTCATCCAGAAGATCAAATTCCAGACCTAGCACCGGACGCTGCACCGGACGCGCCTGTGTCGACCACCGCGTCCGGTCCCGGCTACCACCACCGCGTCCGGTGCTCCGCGATGAATTCCCGAGCTCTCAGCGACCGGACTCTGACCGCGTCCGGTCAGTCCACACCGGACGCGTCCGGTCACTCCAGGCGCTTACTGGAGTGTGACCGGACGCTGCACCACCGCGTCCGGTCATAATGACCACCGCGTCCGGTGATAGCGTGTCGAGCTGATCTCAGCCCCTCATAAAAACCGATTCGTCTTCTCTGTTTTTCCTCTCCCGTTCGCATCCGCCGCCGCCGCACAAGTACCTCGCCGTTTCGCCGAATTTCTTCACCGCCGGCGACCCCCTCTGCAGCAGCGCCGCTCCACCCTCGCCTGCTCGCGCCTCCCTGCCGCGCCGCGCCCCGCTGCCCCTCTGCTCGCGCCACCGCCGTGCGCCGCCGCCGAATTCGCCCGAGCATTCACCTCGCCGCCGGCCACTAGCCACCGCCGTGGTCTTCACCAGCACCGCAGCTACTCCCCCTGTGCGCCCTAGCTCTCCGTACCCGAGGCTTCTAGGGTTTTCACCCAAACCCTAACCTAGGGTTCCTAGGGTTTGCCCTAACCCTCGCTCGAGGTATCGTCGCCGATTCGACTTTTCGTTCAAGTCAATTCTTTTTCATCGTTAGGGCTAACCTTGACCGATTTCATCTCTTGCCTATCTCGCTCGGTCGTTTCAGTGCTCGATCGCCGATCTCGGGGGTTCTCGCGACCTAGGTCACCGCTTCCTCTCACTGCCGTCTCGCCGATCCGAGGTAGCTTCGCGTCATGTTTTCTCTTCGTATCTCACATGCTTGCTATCTAGGGTTTCGTATCTCTAGTTATATACGTGCTTATAGTATACCTTTCTATTCCATACGTGCAGCGAGTCAGTCGGTGTGTCAGGGTCAGATCTGTTCGCTAAATCCGAGGCCAAGCCTGCGGATACGGATTGAGGCCAAGCCTCTCGAGTGTCAGTTCATCATCTCACAGAGGTTTTCAGGCAGTCGATCAGCATGGTGCGTTGCAAGAACGCCGGTGGTGCTCCTGGTGACGGGGACAACAGTCCTCCCCGCCGTGATGAGATTGCGCGTGGTAAGCGCATCAAGATTGCAGCCAGGAAGAAGAGGAAGACACTTTCAGAGGCAGAGGTTGCTCAGGCCGTAGCAGACGCTGCAGAGCAGGCAGAGAGAGGTGGCAGACGCAGTGGCATACACATAGGCGAGCGTCGCTTTCACCTTGAAGGTCGACAGCTCGGCACTGAGGCCACTGAGGGTACCGAGGCTACTGGACCTTCCGAGCAGATGTCAGTAGATCCACCCACAGAGCAGACAGAGGCTACACAGGCTACTGAGTCTACCCAGGCTACTGAGGCTCCACAGGTCACTGAGGATACAGAGGAGCAGGCAGCTCAGTCTCCACCACGTCGCCGCTCCACGCGTGCTCGTACTCAGGTGACACCTAGGCCAGAGGGCCAGCGTCATGGTGCACGACCTCCTCCCAGGGTTAGAGGGTCACCCCCAGTTGAGCACTTAGACCTGAGGGGTGCTTCAGCACGTCAGGTGCACAGTTTGAGGTTTGTGGAGGTCAGCCGATGGTTTCCACCTGTCAGAGATTCCAGAGCTTCAGAGGGTTTCTATACCCCACTTCAAGAGGACTTCTACAGGGCCCTAGTTGACAGTGGCATTGCTTTCAGACCTCAGAGGGTGTGTCGACTAGAGGCATTGGTTGATGTTGTGGGAGAGCAGCTCCGTCCGCACCTGTCCTATATACCTGGCTTATCAGATCTTCTTGGACGGACAGGTGCATACTGCGGCACATGGGTCAGGGAGTTCTATGCTTCTCTTTGGATTGATCCTGCCCATGAGTTCATTCACTTTGCTTTCAGAGGCCGCGATCACAGATTATACAGCTCCAGAGCTCGAGAGATCCTCAGACTACCAGCTTCTGACACAAGGATCCATCAGTTGTGCTATGGTCAGACTCCTCCTCCCAGACGCCCTCACGGCGGTTCAGTGCCACCCACCGACCTGGTTCGACCCTGCTTTCGCGAGCCTTTTGGCGAAGGGTCACGTCGTACGCCTGCCAGCCTGACACCACTTGCCAGAGTCTTGGATGCTATACTCAGACGCACTTTACTGCCCAGACTCGGCTACAGAGAGGGACTGACGAGGATGCAGCTTTGGGTTGTTCACCACCTCCTTTCACAGCGACAGTTTGATATCTAGGATCTTATCCTTAGTGAGATGGAGGACACCATTGCTGAGGGCTTCAAGGGTAACCGTCAGCTTCCCTATGCACACTGGATTTGTTTTATCATCAGATCTTCTATCCAGATGCCACCAGAGATCAGGGCCGAGATAGCTAACACTACTACAGCTTTCCCTGAGTATGATATCAGACATCTTTGGGCCTCTGTTACTAGAGATCAGGCCCCAGCGCCAGGACAGCGTGAGCGCCCAGACGTTCCTGAGACAGCAGCTGAGCAGGACGCCAGAGTTGACGAGCTTGCCGAGGCAGAGCTCGCAGACCTTGAGACTCAGACTGCTGACATACCTGAGGATGTCACTTCAGACAGCACAGATGAGGACTATCAGCCCATCCCTAGGTACCGGTCCCCTCGGTCTCACGACCACGAGGCCGGTGGATCTGGCTCAGCCTCCCGCTCAGACCCAGCCATGGTGGCTATCCTTGAGAGGTTGACCCATGCTCAGGAGCAGCAGCAACAGCAGATACAGCGCCAGGCACAGGATACAGCTGCAGCACTAGCACAGATTCAGGCTCGTCAGGACGAGTTTCAGAGACAGCAGCTTGAGATCCAGAGGCAACAGGTTGAGATGCAGCGACAGAGTCAGCAGCAGTACATGGATCTCCTGCGCCACCTTATCACAGTTGGGGTTCCTCCGCCTGCATCTATTATGGCTCCGGCTTTGCATTCCAGTGGTCCGTCGAGTCAGGGACAGCCGAGCTTCCAGTTTACATCTCCACAGCAGTAGGTTCCCCAGTCTTTTCAGTCCCCGAGCTTCACTCCTATTCATACGGGGTTTACACCGTCAGACCAGCCTCGCCCGCACCTCCTGACAGGCACACCTATTGGTGATTACAGTGCTACTTACAGTGAGTTAACTGGTCAGCCGACACCCTCGCACACTACTACGTTTCACACTTCGTCAGGGTTGTCAGCTCCCGAGGCAGTTGTTCCACCAGTGACAGGGACAGGGACTACAGAGACCATCCCTTCTTCAGTTGCCTCGACAGATCCCCCAGCTATTGGCACACTACAGGCTCAGGTTACTCAGACAGATCCACTTGTTGCTACACAGTCAGTACCTGCTCCTGCTCAGACCCAGACCTCTTCGCAGCCACGTGCTTCTTCAGAGGGTCAGCCAGATAGCTCAGACTCCGAGGGCGATTCGCTTCACTTCGTGATCACTCCGCGCACCTCGGCACCCGACACGACTCCGTCTGTCCCCCCGTCAGATTAGATTAGTTTTTTGGCGCTTGATGCCAAAGGGGGAGAGAGAGTAGTTTCAGGGGGAGTTTGTTAGTGGGTTTTCATTCTTTGTGTGCTACATTCATGCATATCATGTTTACTTTTCAGCATTGCATTCGTGTGACATTGTCGTCGAGTCGTAAACCTTGAGTCTTAATGTGTTATTCGTCACAGTGTTTAATATATGTCACCGTTTTAGCTATAGCTCTAAGGTTGTGCTTCCGTGCCTTACTCCGATTTCTTATGAGCTATATCTTTATGTGTACTAACGCCTTTCTGTCTTATCTTATGAAGTACACTCTTTTGGCTTGGGGCACATAAGCAATTTCTAACCTTTTATGCTTATTGTCTTTTGCTTATGTGAACCAAGCATGCTCGAAAACCTTCACTCTAATCCATTGAAACTTAGTGTTGTCATCAATCACCAAAAAGGGGGAGATTGAAAGCATCTAGGCCCCAAGGTTTGGTTTCGGCAATTAATGACAACATTTTATTACCATGACTAACGTGTGTTTTGCAGAAACATTGGTAAGTTAGGTCATGGAGGTGTTAACTGCTTTGGGCACCATGGTATTCGTGTCCCTTGATGGAAATCATTTCGGTTTTCAAAAGAGTGACGTCAAGATTAAGGACGGTTAGTTCCGGATGTCAAGGTGTTGAGACACATTCGGAATAGTCGTTAGGATCTTCGTTTTTCTCTTTTGGCCGTACTATAAAGGGGGGCATGAATGGGTAGCTTGACCTAGGCGAGTCCTATGTTTAGGTGTGGTGCACACTTGTTAAACTTGGCGCTAGGCAACCCTAGAATAGCTCAAAGTTCAGTTGGAAGCAACTTGGTTGAAGTTGCGACGCGTTTCGGAAAGTTTCGGGCTGTCTTCGGGAGCACCGGACGCGGTCTTCGGGAGCACCGGACGCGTCCGGTGTGTACGTTACCGCGGCTAGGGTTCGGCCCTGATCACCGGACGCGGTCCTCGCGAGGACCGGACGCGGTGGTCAGCGACCGACACGTGTCACCTGGGGAGAACGCCCGTCGGACGCGACCTGGCTGTGATCGGCGCGTCCGGTCACAGTCCAGTAAGGTCCAGAGAGGACCGGACGCGTCCGGTCATCAGCCACCGGACGCGGCCTCGCGTCCGGTGCGAGTACAGTAAGCACCCTTGCACGATCGGACGCGTCCGGTCACCCCTGACTGGCGCGTCCGGTGGTTCAGTTCAAAATCGCGTTTTGACCGTTACGGGCGACCGACGCGTCCGGTCAGTTCGACCGGCGCGTCCGGTGAGCCCGTGTCAGACAGTAACGGTTCATTTTTGTTGAGGGGTGTATAAATACAACCCCTCCACCTCTTTTAGAGGTCTCTTGCTCATTCAAACATCTGAGAAAACCCTTTAGAGTGCAAGGGAGTGCAAGAGCTCTAGTGAGGATAGAGATTTGAGAATCAAAGTTTGAGTTTCCTCACTAGTGATTAGAGAGTAGCAAGTGTGCATCCATCTCCTCATTTGGGCTCGTTGTGGTCAAGTGAGAGTTCTAGCTTGTTACTCTTGGTGATCGCCATCACCTAGACGGCTTGGTGGTGATTGGGAGTTTGGTGATCATCCGGCGGAGCTTGTGGATGACCCAACTCAAGTTGTGAGCGGTTTTGGGTGATTCGCCGCGACGGAGTGTCGAAGAATCAACCCGTAGAGAGCACTTGATCCTTGCGCGGATCAAGGGGGAGCGACACCCTTGCGCGGGTGCTCCAACGAGGACTAGTGGGGAGTGGCGACTCTCCGATACCTCGGAAAAACATCGCCGTGTTCCTTGCCCCTTTACATTCAAGCAATTACTTTCTCGTATTTACTTTCATTGCTTGTTTTACATTCCTAGAATTGCCATGCTAGACTAGGATTGGAAACTAGGGTGCAAAACTTTTTATCGGTAGACTCTCTAGGAACACAAGTAGGCACTAGGGGTGAATTCCGGCTTGTAGGTTTTAATTCTTGCAATTAATTTTTAGAAAAGCCCAATTCACCCCCCCTCTTGGGCATCTTGATCCTTTCACTTGGAAAGAGTCACTAATTGGATGTGTGAGAACCCCACTGTGCCAGGCCTTGTTGACCACTATCTGGAGTAGATCAGCAGCAAGTACAAAAAAAAGAGGGGAGAGAGGGTCTCCCTGTCTCACACCTCTCTTACAAGTGAAAGGTTTCCCTGGGATACCATTAAGCAACACAGAAGATGAACCACTGCTTAGGAGGTTGTTGATCCACCGAACCCACTTTTCTGAGAAACCTTTGTGCCTAAGAACCTGTAGGATCACCTGGTGTTCTAATTTATCAAATGCCTTTTCAAAGTCAAGCTTTAGTATGATTATTTCCTTTTTTGATTGGTGGCACAAATGAAGAAACTAAAAGGGCCATGCCAAACAATCTTGAATGGTTCTCCCCTTAATGAAGCCATATTGATTAGAATGAACCAGCTAGAGAATTACATTTTGGAGTCTCATAGAGAGCAGCTTGGTAATGCATTTAAGTGAATAATTCAATAGAGAGATAGGCCTGTAATCATCAACATATTGGGGATTATCCTTTTTTGGAATTAGAGCAATAATGGAAGAATTGATGCTCTTCAGATATATATTGTAATGACAAAAGTCTCTGAGTAGCCTGATAAAATCATCTTTGACAATGCTCCAACATTTCTTTATAAACAATCCATTAAAGCCATCTGGTCTTGGTGCATGGCTGTTTGGCAGGTTTTTTATCACTGTGTCAATCTCATCTTGACTGAAATCATCATCCAAACCACACAAACCATGAGCTATCAGCAAATCACTTAGATTGTAAGCCATTGTCGGAGATTCACTAATACCAAGTCTGTTCTTAAATGCTACCCATAAAAAATTGCTTTCTGTTCATGCTCAGTGAAAATGATCCCATCAGCATTGACAAGGGAAACAATGAAATTTCTTTTGTGTGAAATGGTTGTCATGGTATGGAAAAATGAGTATTTTCATCACCAAAATTTACCCATCTCATTGTATTTCTTTGCTTCCAATATGCTCTTTTGGCTTCAAGAAGGGAGGCTAGATGAGATTTGACTAGGGTTCTAAAAGCTCTTTCTAGCCTAGACAGAGCTCTTTGATCCTCAAGCCCATCAAAGAGAAGCAAGACCCAATTACTGTTATAAATTAGCTTAGTTAGGTTAGACAGCTTCTTGCTCCAAGATTTCAAACCAGCCCTGACTTGTTTATACTTTTCTGACAGTGTTCTAGCTGCATTGGCATGGTAAGGAGAAGAGTTCCAATGGAGATCCACAGTGTCAAGAAAACTAGGATGATCAACCCAAAAGTTTTCAAATCTGAACAACTTGGACTTTGGGATGCTACTACCAATGTGCAGTACATATGGAGTATGGTCAGAAATAGGCCTGGACAAAGTCTGGACAAAAGTAGCTGTAAGGTCCAAATAGGCTAGAGGGGGGGTGAATAGCCTAATTAAAACTTCTACAATAATTACTTAACCACAAGTTAGTACAAAAGGTGGCGGAGCAAAATGCACTAGCTCTAACTAATTAAGCAAGCCACCTACACAAGTCTAGTACAAGGCTAATCACTAAACACAACAACAACAAGCTAGAAACAAGATGTAATACGAGAGAAGAGCTTCGAGAGATTATACCGCCGTGTAGAGATGAGAAGTACCAATCAAACAATCACACAAGAGAAATCCTCGGCAAAGAGATGACACAAGATTTTTACCGAGGTTCACTTGCTTCCCGGCAAGCTACTCCTCGTTGTGGCGATGCACCCACTTGTCGGTTCGCAAGCTAATCGACTATCAAGAGTCGAGCCCTCGGCGGGCGCCGCACAACCGCACACAAGATGGGGATCCTCCAAGCCACGAGCTCCACTAGAGTATCCAATTCGCGAACTCCCGCGGGGAAGGATCAAGAACCCCTTACAACACTTGGCGAGGGCTCCAACAATCTCCAATTGCGAGCTCAATCACCTCCGCTGCTCCAAGCCGTCTACCGTGTCGGGAAACACGGAAGAGTAACAAGAAATCCGCAGCAACTCGAAGATCAAGTGCCTCTAGAATGCAACTCTCAAGCAATGCACTTGAATCTCACTCAATCTCACTCAAGATGTGCAACCAAGCAAAGAGATGAGTGGAGGGGTTGTTCTCTAGCTCAAAGGATGTCTCTATGTCTCAAAATGTGCAAGAGATGCCCTCAAACCCCGGCCAACGTCTATTTATAACGAAGGGGTACGCAGCTAGCCGTTACGGACGACGCAGCGAAAATCACGCTGACCGGACGCTCCGGTCAGGGTGACCGGACGCGTCCGGTCACTACACGACAAACGTGAATAGTGCACGTCAGAACTTGCCGTTGCCCTGACTGGACGCGCTCCTTCGATCGACCGGACGCGACAGTGCCAGCGTCCGGTCGCGTTCCAGTAAGCACCCGACGCGACCGGACGCATCCGGTCGTACGTGACCGGACGCGCCAGCCACGTCCGATCGCGCTTCGCTGTGCTCGGTTTCTCTGGACACTTGACCGGACGCTCCGGTCCCATGGGGCACCGGACGCGCCGGTCGCGCGCTTTTCTTTTTCGCCCGGTTGAACTGACCGGACGCGCTGGTCAGGCCAGACCCGCGTCCGGTCACAAACCCTAGCAGCACCCGCGCCGCGATGAACTGACCGGACGCGCCCCGCGTCCGGTGCAGCGTCCGGTGCAGCGTCCGGTGCACGCAGTGACCTCCGTTCGCCTCCGTTTCTTTTCCGACTTTCGGCGCAATAGAAAATAGGCATTTCACTTCTCTAAAAAACGCCGAATCCCACCTCGCAAGCTCGGCGGGAGGGAGAGAGGAACCCAAACCCCTCTCTACCGCTTAAACTCTACCGCCTTCGCAAATGTGCTAACACCACCAAGTGTACAACACCATGTGCATGTGTGTTAGCATTTCACAAACATTTTCCAAGGCGTTATGTTAGCTCTCAACTAGATCCTAATGCATATGCTCAAGACATTGATCTAGTGGCACTTGATTCCCGAGCTAACCGTGATTGCCCCTCTTGATAGTCGGCTATGTATCCTAAATCCGGTCAATCACTTCTCTACTCATCTTAGACCGGCAAAAGGAAAACCCTATGGTTTTACCTTTGCCTTGCGCTCTTAGATCCTTCTCCTTCACTTGATCATCATGTCCATCATTTCATGTGCATCTCTACCATGATCATCATTTCATGTCTATGCACCATCTCTTTGTGATCTTGTGGCCACCACTCCTTGCCACGTACACCTTCATCACATGTGTTGCTTATGCCTAACTCAAAACACTTAACACATGGCATTAGCAACTTGGTGTCATTAATTACCAAAACCAAACTTGGGCTTTCAATCTCCCCCTTTTTGGTAATTGATGACAACCATCACAAAGATATGAAATGAAATCAATTTTCAATTTCGATAGTATTAGCTCCCCCTACATATGTGCTTCTATGAGTTTGGTTCAATTGTGCACATATGTATGGATTTGAATTTTGGGAGAGT
The DNA here is from genome assembly GCA_038087645.1 of Saccharum hybrid cultivar R570. Lineage (NCBI taxonomy): Eukaryota > Viridiplantae > Streptophyta > Magnoliopsida > Poales > Poaceae > Saccharum > Saccharum hybrid cultivar. The sequence continues at coordinate 1,356,834 of JAQSUU010000392.1, forward strand.
TACTACTATCTAATTGATGCTAAGGTATATAGAATGGACCTTTGAAGCGTGATACCAATTGGAGTTGCCTTTATATACCATCCTTAGCATCGATGTAGCTAGACACCACTTGTAATACCTCGCTTGTAAAGATCACAAACACTAAAGTACCCCGTGAGATCAACATTATAAGCAAAGGTGTCTAGATACTACTTGTGAAGCTACTCTTAACAAAACATCATTCAAGTTCTATTTCTAGCATACACCAAACAATCATGAATTATGAATTTAAGCTTTGCAATGCAACAATTCATTATGTTAATGCACATACAAATGCAACAAACAATTCATGAGCTTGCTCCCCCTACTTGTGTGCTCAAATTTTAATTGATCCCTTTCCAAAGTCTTGTCTTATGCTTTCTCTCCCCCTTAGTAACTTAATTTTTTATCTTTGTGACTTTTCTATCTTTGTGACTTTTCTCTCCCCCTTTGTCAACAATCACCAAAAAGGTGGCAATTTTAGTGAGAGTTAAGTCAATCAATTATGAGGGAGTCCAAATTATGGTTCAATCTAGATCACTTGCCTAGAATATGTAATTCGGTTTGATCCAAGGACAAGCTTCTTCACACCTCATAAAGTATAAGGGTTATCTTGACCATGTTGAATTACACACCATGAGCTCATTTTCTAGATTCAACACTAGGTTTGCAAGCCCACAAATATGTCATATGCTACCACTAGATCAATCAAACATAGAAGCAATAGTGGTATCATATATACATTAAACTCATTTGATTTTCATGAATGAGCCTATTTTTCATGCAAACATGTCTATATGTACTAAACGTGTCCTTAGCAAAGTATGAATGATATGCCAAACAACTTTACCTTGCTATGTCGGAGGAGAGGCATGTCATATAAGAATGTGGGGGTGCACTCATTTCAAGTTGGAGAAGTCAAGTATGTTCAATTCATTCTTCAACTTGTAAAATCTCTTCTCATCAAGTGGCTTTGTGAATATGTCGGCTAGTTGATCTTCGGTGCCAATGCTCTCAATGCTAATATCACCCTTTTGTTGATGGTCTCTTATGAAGTGATGCCTTATGTCAATGTGCTTCGTTCTTGAATGTTGAACCGGATTTTGTGTCATCTTGATAGCACTCTCATTGTCACAAAACAATGGCACATTCTTGAACTTAATTCCAAAGTCATTCAAGGTTGCTTTCATCCAAAGCAATTGTGCACAACAACTACCGGCACTAATGTATTCGGCCTCGGCGGTAGATAGTGCAACACTATTTTATTTCTTTGATGACCATGAAACAAGAGACCTTCCAAGCAATTGACAAGTGCCACTTGTGCTCATTCTATCAATCTTGCATCCACCATAGTCGGAGTCCGAGTATCTAATCAACTCAAAGTTAGACCCCTTTGGAAACCATAATCCAACATTATGAGTGCCATTAAGATATCTCAATATCCTCTTGGTTGCTTTCAAGTGACTTTCTCTAGGTGAAGCTTGATATCTTGCACACTTGCACACACTAAACATAACATCCGGCCTAGAAGCGGTGACATAGAGCAAACTTCCAATCATAGATCGGTATTGCTTTTGATCTACCATGTTGCCACTAGCATCAACACCTAATTGATCATTTGTGCCCATTGGTGTACTCATTGGCTTAGCATCTTGCAATCCAAACTTCTTGATCATGTCCTTGATGTACTTCCCTTGACTTACAAAAGTGCCATTCTTCATTTGCTTAATTTGAAGTCCAAGAAAGTAACTAAGCTCTCCAATCATAGACATCTCAAACTCTTTTGCCATCATATTTCCAAACTCTTCACAAAAGTCTTGCTTAGTTGATCCAAAGATAATGTCATCCACATAGATTTGCAGCACAAACAAGTCATTTCCAATTTTCTTGGTGAAGAGAGTGGTGTCAACCTTTCCCATCTTGAACCCTTTAGAGAGAAGAAAGTCCCTCAACCTCTCATACCATGCTCTAGGTGCTTGCTTCAAACCATACAATGCCTTCTTTAGCTTGTAAACATGGTTGGGCTTCTTGTCATCTTCAAAACCGGGAGGTTGCTCAACATAAACTTCTTCAATGATGTAGCCATTGAGAAATGCACTCTTGACATCCATTTGATAGAGCTTGATGTTGTGTGCACAAGCATATGCTAATAAGATTCTAATTGCCTCCAATCTTGCAACCGGTGCATATGTCTCTCCAAAGTCAAGACCTTCAATTTGTGTGTAACCTTGTGCAACTAATCTTGCTTTGTTCCTCACAACTACACCATCTTGATCTTGCTTGTTTCTAAAGACCCACTTAGTACCAATCACATTATAGTTCTTCGGCCTTTCAACAAGTTCCCAAACTTGATTTCTAGTGAAGTTGTTTAGCTCCTCATGCATGGCATTTACCCAATCGGAATCCTTCAAAGCATCTTCTATTTTCTTAGGTTCTTCAAGTGACACAAATGAGTAGTGCTCACAAAAGGATGCTAATCTTGATCTAGTTTGAACACCACTTTGAATTCCACCAATAATTTGGTCCAATGGATGATCTCTTGCAATGCTAGTAGGTTGGAGTATTGGGAGTTGATTACTTTCACTTGCTTGACCTTGATCTTGCACTTCATCATGAGAACCACTAGAGCTTGCTTGATTTGTATCATCAATTTGTACACTTTGGTTGATCATATGAGTATCATCATCATCATCAACTTGCCTCGGCCTTATGTCACCAATGTCCATGTTCTTCATTGTATTTGACAATTGATCTCCTCTCACATCATCAAGGTTTTGATCTTCATTTTGAGACCCTTGGGTTTCATCAAACTCAACATCATGAACTTCTTCCAAGGTGCCATTTGTGAGATTCCAAACTCTATATGCTTTGCTTGTGGTAGAATAGCCAAGTAAGAACCCTTCATCACATTTCTTTTCAAACTTGCTCAATCTAGTGCCTTTCTTGAGAATATAGCATTTGCAACCAAACACTCTAAAGTATGCAATGTTGGGCTTTCTTCCATTCAATAGCTCATATGGTGTCTTCCCAAGCTTCCCATGGCAATAGAGACGGTTGCTACAATAGCAAGCCGTGTTGATAGCTTCACTCCAAAATGAATGACTCACATTGTATTCACTAAGCATTGATCTAGCCATATCAATCAAAGTTCTATTTTTCCTTTCAACTACACCATTGGATTGAGGAGTGTAAGTTGGAGAGAATTGATGTCCAATACCAAGATCATCACACAATTCCTCAATTCTTGTGTTCTTGAACTCACTACCATTGTCACTTCTAATCTTCTTGATGGTGATTTCAAACTCATTTTGCACCCTTTTGACAAAAGACTTGAATAGATCATGTACATCACTCTTGTCATAAAGAAAGAACACCCAAGTGTATCTAGTGTAGTCATCAACAATCACAAAACCATACTTGTTGCCACCAATGCTAGTGTATGTTGTTGGCCCAAACAAGTCCATGTGCAATAGCTCAAATGACTTTGATGTGCTCATTTCACTCTTACTAGGATGTGTATTTCCAACTTGTTTGCCGGCTTGACAAGCACTACATGGTTTATCCTTTTCAAAAGTCACATCTTTCAAGCCTCTAACTAAGTCATGCCTCAAAAGTTTGTTCAATTGTTTCATTCCAACATGACCAAGCCTTCTATGCCACAACCATCCCATACTAGATTTACTAAGCAAGCATGATGTCAATTGTGTCTCACTATCATTGAAGTCAACCAAGTATAAGCTACCATGTCTAAATCCTTTGAATATCAAATTTGATCCATCAACACTTATGACTTCAACATCATCACTACCAAATATGCACTTGAAGCCAAGATCACAAAGTTGTGCCACCGATAAAAGATTGAAATCCAAGCTCTCAACTAGCAACACATTTGATATGCTCATGTCATTTGAGATAGCAATTTTACCAAGCCCCTTGACCTTGCCTTTCTTATTGTTGCCAAAAGTGATAGCATCAAAACCACCATTTTGACTTGTATCAATTGATTTGAACATACATGAATCCCTGGTCATATGTTGAGTGCACCCACTATCAAGCACCCAATGCCTTCCTCCGGCTTTGTAATTGACCTACAAGATAAGATCAATTCTTTTTAGGTACCCAAACTTGTTTGGGTCCTCCAAGGTTAGTGACCAAGCTCTTTGGTACCCAAATGGCTTTCTTCTTTGAGCCCATCCATGGTGCACCAATGAACTTAGCATGAACACCATTTGTACCCTTGGTAAGTATATAGAAAGAATCAAACTTAATTGAGGATACTTTAGCATTGGATTTCTTGTTCATGCAATGTTGCTCTATGTGACCAACTTGCTTGCAACTTTTGCAATAGCTACCATTGTTCTTCACAAAACGAGTCTTGTGAGGAGCAAAAGCGGCCTTGCCTTTCTTGGGGTTATAGCCCAATCCCTCTTTGTAGAGAGAAGCTCTTTGGCTACCCAAGCACATAAGCAAGCGGTCCTCACCACCATAAGCCTTAGCTAAGGTGTGATTGAGCTCTTTTACCTCCTTCTTGAGATTTTCATTCTCAACTATAAGTGTGGGATCACAAGTGAAACCATCACTACTAGATGAGGATGATGTAGATGCGCTACATGAAGGGTTAGTGGGAGCAACAACAATAGGCTTATGACAAGATTCATCAATTATATCACAAGATATGCCTATGTTGCACGTTTTAGCTTTCTCAACATTAGTTGGCATGTTTTCACATTTTTCAACTAGAGAGGAATGAGCTTCTTCAAGCTTGGTGTGAGACTTTTGAAGCTTCTTATGGTCTACTTTTAGACACTCATAAGATGCCCTAAGCTCATCAAGTTCTTGCATAAGGTTTTTCTTATCCTTAAGCAAGCTCTTGCACTCCTTTCTAGATTCTTTAAAATGTTGAGTGCAATCTTCTAGCATAGTGATTAGTTCATCTTTAGTGAATTCTTCTTCATCGCTATCACTATCACTAGCATTATCATGATCACTCTCATCATCGGATGATACCTTAGCGGCCTTAGCCATGAAGCACGATGGAGTGTCGAAGAGGGAGACCTTCTCTTGGATAGCAATGCTAGCATGTCCCTTCTTCTTGCTCTTGTTGTCATTCTCATCATCACTTGATGAATCATCACTATCCCATGTAGCAACATGAGAATCATTCTTCTTCTTATGAGAGCTCTCCTTCTTTTCTTGCTTCTTCTTTTGCTTCTTCCTCTCCTTCTTGATAGCATCTTCATCATCACTATCATAAGGACACTTTGCAATGAGATGATCTTTGCTATGGCATCTAAAGCATCTCATGGTATGCTCATTCTTCTTAGATGAGTTCTTCCTCCTCCTTGCACGATAGCCCTTCTTCTTCATGAATTTGCCAAATTGCTTGACAAAGAGAGCCATCTTCTCATCAATGTCATCACTATCACAAGAGCTTGAGTCTTCTTCACTTGATGATTCAATCTTGGATTTGCCCTTGGATGTGGTGGCTTTGAATGCCACACTCTTCTTCTTTTCATCATCTTTCTTCTCATTCTCCTTCTTCTTCTTCTTGACCAACTCATCCTTCTCATCATCTTCTCTATATGAATCATCGGTCATCACTTCTTGAAATATTTGTTGAGGAGTTGAATCCTTCAATGTAGTCCTTACTAGCACGGTGATCAATGTATCAAACCTCTTGGGCAAGCTTCTCAAGAACTTCATGGAGAATTGGTTGTCCTTGACTTCCTCACCAAGTGCCTTGAGCTCATTGACAATAACTTGCAATCTATGAAACATCTCCGGTACACTCTCATCATCTTGCATCTTGAAGCTTGAAAATTTTTCTTGCAAGATATATGCTTTAGCGGTCTTTGTGCCTTCGGTGCCCTCAAATGTTTCTTCTAGCTTGGCCCAAGCATCATGTGCAACTTCTATGTTCTTCACTTGCTCAAATGTCTTGTCATCTAATGCCTCATGAAGTGCACTAATGGCAATATCATTGCATTGGAGCTTCTTCTCTTCCACCGGTGTAGGTGCTTCCGGATTAGCAACCTCAAACTTTGTTTCGGTGACCTTCCACACTTCTCTATTGATTGACTTGAGGTGTGCGGTCATTTTAACCTTCCAATATGCATAATTTGTACCATCAAAGTGAGGTGCCTTCTTGGTGTTGTTGATGTGCAAGCTTAATTGAGCCATTTCTTTTTCACCGTAGGTTGTTAAGCCTCAAATAAACGGTGCCTCGGCTCTGATACCACTTGTAAGGTCCAAATAGGCTAGAGGGGGGGTGAATAGCCTAATTAAAACTTCTACAATAATTACTTAACCACAAGTTAGTACAAAAGGTGGCGGAGCAAAATGCACTAGCTCTAACTAATTAAGCAAGCCACCTACACAAGTCTAGTACAAGGCTAATCACTAAACACAACAACAACAAGCTAGAAACAAGATGTAATACGAGAGAAGAGCTTCGAGAGATTATACCGCCGTGTAGAGATGAGAAGTACCAATCAAACAATCACACAAGAGAAATCCTCGGCAAAGAGATGACACAAGATTTTTACCGAGGTTCACTTGCTTCCCGGCAAGCTACTCCTCGTTGTGGCGATGCACCCACTTGTCGGTTCGCAAGCTAATCGACTATCAAGAGTCGAGCCCTCGGCGGGCGCCGCACAACCGCACACAAGATGGGGATCCTCCAAGCCACGAGCTCCACTAGAGTATCCAATTCGCGAACTCCCGCGGGGAAGGATCAAGAACCCCTTACAACACTTGGCGAGGGCTCCAACAATCTCCAATTGCGAGCTCAATCACCTCCGCTGCTCCAAGCCGTCTACCGTGTCGGGAAACACGGAAGAGTAACAAGAAATCCGCAGCAACTCGAAGATCAAGTGCCTCTAGAATGCAACTCTCAAGCAATGCACTTGAATCTCACTCAATCTCACTCAAGATGTGCAACCAAGCAAAGAGATGAGTGGAGGGGTTGTTCTCTAGCTCAAAGGATGTCTCTATGTCTCAAAATGTGCAAGAGATGCCCTCAAACCCCGGCCAACGTCTATTTATAACGAAGGGGTACGCAGCTAGCCGTTACGGACGACGCAGCAAAAATCGCGCTGACCGGACGCTCCGGTCAGGGTGACCGGACGCGTCCGGTCACTACACGACAAACGTGAATAGTGCGCGTCAGAACTAGCCGTTGCCCTGACCGGACGCGCTCCTTCGATCGACCGGACGCGACAGTGCCAGCGTCCGGTCGCGTTCCAGTAAGCACCCGACGCGACCGGACGCATCCGGTCGTACATGACCGGACGCGCCAGCCACGTCCGATCGCGCTTCGCTGTGCTCGGTTTCTCTGGACACTTGACCGGACGCTCCGGTCCCGTGGGGCACCGGACGCGCCGGTCGCGCGCTTTTCTTTTTCGCCCGGTTGAACTGACCGGACGCGCTGATCAGGCCAGACCCGCGTCCGGTCACAAACCCTAGCAGCACCCGCGCCGCGATGAACTGACCGGACGCGCCCCGCGTCCGGTGCAGCGTCCGGTGCACGCAGTGACCTCCGTTCGCCTCCGTTTCTTTTCCGACTTTCGGCGCAATAGAAAATAGGCATTTCACTTCTCTAAAAAACGCCGAATCCCACCTCGCAAGCTCGGCGGGAGGGAGAGAGGAACCCAAACCCCTCTCTACCGCTTAAACTCCACCGCCTTCGCAAATGTGCTAACACCACCAAGTGTACAACACCATGTGCATGTGTGTTAGCATTTCACAAACATTTTCCAAGGCGTTATGTTAGCTCTCAACTAGATCCTAATGCATATGCTCAAGACATTGATCTAGTGGCACTTGATTCCCGAGCTAACCGTGATTGCCCCTCTTGATAGTCGGCTATGTATCCTAAATCCGGTCAATCACTTCTCTACTCATCTTAGACCGGCAAAAGGAAAACCCTATGGTTATACCTTTGCCTTGCGCTCTTAGATCCTTCTCCTTCACTTGATCATCATGTCCATCATTTCATGTGCATCTCTACCATGATCATCATTTCATGTCTATGCACCATCTCTTTGTGATCTTGTGGCCACCACTCCTTGCCACGTACACCTTCATCACATGTGTTGCTTATGCCTAACTCAAAACACTTAACACATGGCATTAGCAACTTGGTGTCATTAATTACCAAAACCAAACTTGGGCTTTCAGTAGCAGGGAAGGTGAGAGTCCAACTAGAAGAAGTGAAAACCCAGTCCAATTTAACCAGCAGTGGATCAGTTTGCATATTACTCCAAGAGTAGTTTCTTCCACTGAAAGGGATGTCAACAAGATTCAGATTAGAGATAAGCTCATTGAACATATTCATCTCAGCAATGTCCCCTCCAGGTTTATTTCTATTATCTGGGTGCCTAATGAGATTAAAATCTCCCCCCAAAACCCAATCATCAAAATCACTGGTATCCAAATTCATTAGCCATATAACAAAGCCCATTTTTTTAGGAGAACTAGAAGGACCATATATGTTAGTCACATGAAAAGATTTGTTGTCAAGCTTGCAAGTAAATTTGATTGTGACTGCATATGAATTAATTTGAACCATAGTACCATCAAAGAGACTGCTATTCTAGATTGTAATAAACCCACCAGAGGCTCCATGGGAAGGAGAGAAGGAAAATTTGTCTAGATTTCTAGGACATAATTTTTTGATGTAAAAGCTGTCAAAGTTTTCTCTTTTGGTTTCTTGTATGCAAAGAACTTGGCAAGCACTTTCACTTATTTTGTCTCTCAAAGCATCCCATTTTTCCTGAGAGTTTATGCCTCTTATGTTCCAAAAGAGTACCTTGCTAATTTTGTTATTGTTGTTATCCATGGAAAACATGTGTATGAATCTCATTAAGTTTGGTCAGACAAGGGCCAAACCAAGTGATAAAGTGATACCAGAAAATATAAAGAGAATTATGCAACAAGATCTAGGTCATAGTATCAACAATCACAAAGCTCATAGTATCAACAGTCACAAAAGCAGAAAAGAGAAACAGTATAAGAAACATAACTGATATTGCATAAAGGTGATAGGATAACAAAGTTTGATAAAAAGCTCCAAAGGGTGTTGTGGCACCAGTTACAACATTGCAGAGTCTTATTATAGCAGTACACACACTGGTTTGAGGATCTTAGACTAACAGCAAAAGAAAGGTGAACTATCATCAGGACTAGTGCACAGGCATCAACTGATAAGCAACTAAACATCTATATCATCTTCTTCTAGGAGGGCAGCAGAAACAGTCTCAGACTGTATCTGAAGGAAGCCTTCACCAATGCCTTGAAGGATATTCTTGGGGAGATGTGGAGCAACATTCTTGCCAGATGGAGGAATCATGGCAAGTGGCACTGGTTCTTCTTCAGCTGGTGCAGCCTCCTTGGACTTCTTTGCACTTTCATCATTCTTGTATCCTTCCAGCTTCTGGGAAATCCTTTTGTTGTGCCTTAGGAAGTTGTCATCAATCTTCTCTTTCACCCTTGTGGCCTTGTTCTTCCTAGGACTATTGAAGACAGGGGGGCACTTCCAGCACTTCTATATCCACATCACTTTCAGTCTCCTCCTCCTCATATTCCAGGTAATCAAGGGCTAGCTTTTCCAGGGCATGACAACCACCAATCTGTGGAGACAGCAAAAGGGCAAGATGTACCAGTATGAGATTGTCATTGAAGTAAGATGGTATTAAGGTGTCATGATTAATATCCAACATGCTTAAATTTCTCAGAAAACTGGAAGATGGATAAGAGAGGAGCTGATAGATTACCTTTTTTAGGATAGATGGCACCACTGTAACAAGGGGATCCTCTACATTTGATGGGCCATAGGATGGACCAGCAATGACTGACTTCAGGTAGGAGTGGGAGCCTGTATAGCCTCAAGCACTGGGAATTTTTCTAGAACAATGATGGGCCTTGCCTCAGTTCCAGTGGCCTACATCAAACCAACATGCACATCACCTGCATCTACCACATTCTGAACTTCATCTTGCAGTGTAGCTTCAGCATCCATAGGGGCCAGCTATTCCTACCAGCGGCTTGGGCCTCCACCATCAAGATTCATGGCTGATCCATTGTTGGAGCCCACATGTGTTGCATCTGAGTTTGCTGGTGGAATTAGGCCCATCCAGCGAGGGGGTTGAGGAGGTTGAGGGTGTAGTAGACCAATAGTCACAAAAGCTTTTTCATCCTGTAACTCAATCACACTCTATTTCTTTAGAACAAAACATGGCACTGTCCAAGACCTACCTTTCTGGGGAGGCCAGCATTGACCTTCACTGAATCAGGAATATTGGCATCATCATTGAGGTAAACTTTAACAACCACCCCAGCAAGATTACCAGGTTCATGCCAGTGAACCATAATGCCAAAGCCAGAGACTGCCTTTGCTATGCCTACTGCATTTTTTCAGATCCTTAGGAAAACCAACAAGCAAAACCCAAGCCTCACGATTGTTGATATTTCTTAACGACTATTGGAGGATTCCGCAAGCGCACAGAACAATCGCGTAGCACTTCACTCAGTGAGTACCGAGTGTCGAATTTATATTTTTTCGCACAGGAAGATGAAAGGCTAGAATTTATATAGAACTAGGATTTGCTAGAGGAAAGCTTTAAGTTGATCCTAGGTAGGTGAACGATAGTGAAGGATGAGTGTGAACTGCCTAAACTAACTACTACTAACAAGCTAACCTAGAGATAGCTAGGTGGGAGAGCGAGCGATGTATCTTTCTAGTAACTAAGGATAAACAAATAAGTAGGAGAAATGTGATAGTACTTCGGGGCACAGCCTGCCTACCAACTAGGAGAGTTAAATAGACAAGGTCTGCCACGAGCCCTACGATTTAATAACTAGACCTATCGTGGTGGAATACAGAGGATGGACAAGGCTGTCACCACTTGCCACCACTGTTCGCCTAAATGGCCGTTTAGTCCGTTTAAACACCGTTTAAACGGTAAACAGAAGTCAGTCGTGTTGTTTAGGCCCTAAACAGTGAATTAAACGGTTGGGCCGTTTAAACCCGTTTAAACCATTCAATCCCGTCTAAACGGTCTAAACAAAATCAGATTAAATGAGCTAAACAACCATTTAATCCATAATTAAGTGAATTAAAGGACTACGTCTATCACAATCAACATAAAACTAATTAACATTGTAATTATATGAAGTGTTGTGGGATTTAGATTTCTTCCAACAAGATTATTTGGTAGAATATTTGATTTTTATATGTGTAAATATGTATGGGTTCTAGCAAATTTTATTTTTACCTAAAGATGTATATTTTATTGTTATTGTACAAAACCGTTTAGGTCGTTTAACTCCATTTAAACACCGTTTAAACGGTCTAAACGCTAAACGAAGGGTGACCGATTGTTTACCGTTTAGCGTTTAGGAAAACATTGCTTGCCACCTACTACAATCTATCCGGAGGCCTAGCTGTATCCACAGGTAATCTATAGCCTAAGCACCATGCTTAATCTATAAACTTACTACTTCGATCCGAGCTCCGATGAAATGAGATCAAAGCACCCTAACCAGATGGTGGACCCGGTTCTAATGAAAGACTACTAATGATAAGATAACCTATGCTACTAATGCCAAACAAGAAGTACCTAAGCTCACTAATGATGAACACTAATGACTTAGTACTTAAAGTAAAGCAAGTAATACTAGAATAAAGTAATGAAATAAATACTAAATAAAGTAATGCAGAAATGAAAGAATTACAAAGGAGCTATAGCAGACCTAGAAGACTCTTCCGGACTCCAAGGGTAGCTCTGCTCTTGCTCTACTCCACTACTAGACTACTACTGTATAGCTAAAGCTAAGCTAGAAAGCTAAGAGAGCTTGGAAATGAATGAGGCTGAATGGGACTGCTTTCCACCGAGCTCCACACCCTCTATTTATAGTGTAGAGAGGCATGGGGGTATTTGTAGGCAGTGGCAAGGTTGGTGGAGGACCTAAGGTGCTAGGCGGCGGCAGAGGGGCGTTGGCCGGCCCTAGGATCCACCGCCTCTTGATTGTAGCGCCATGGTTGCTCCTCCAAGTCATTTACTAATCCAGCACATGTCAAAATTTGGCAGGTAAGTCAATTGGAGAGGCTCCAAGCCTATGACAATGGGCCCATGGATCCATGGCCTCTCCATCGTGACCCTTGGTTAGAACCGACTTGGATCAACGCTTCTCCTTGGCTCTGGAGGACCTCCCACGGATCGATGACGTGGCAAAGTGCCAAGTTGGTACATGGTGGGGCCAGGCGGCTCCTAGGTGGCACCGAGTGGCGCTGCCCAGTGGGCCCAAGTGGCCCTGCCATGTCCACTTTCTCCTTTGGTCCATGTTTGTCACCATTTTGGCCAAAATTTGTCATATTTCCTGCATACAAATAATTCTACAAGCACAAGTGGAACTAGGTGAAATTTAAACATAATTCTTCACATGTGATGATGATTTTCCATACTTTTGGGTGGAATGTTGAGGGTCAAAATGGGTATTAGTGACCATCAACAGCGATCCAAATTAAAAGACCTAGCGTTCTCAGCCTCATTGTTGATGGTTGTTAATGGCAATCATAAACCGTCAACATATCCTACATATACACTTAATTCCATCACCAAACATAGGTATAGGGTTTTAAACTAATGAATTCCATGAGTTTTGGTGAATATGTGAATGCAGGAGGATTTGTTCAGAAAACAGCTCCCAGGACCACTGTCGTACACTCCAAATAAGCAAATTGACGACAACAAGTGATTCAACTCACGAAAACTGCAAAAGGCAACTCAAGACGAAGTCAAGGACCCACCGCCAGAGGGGGAGGCCCAACCGCCACGAAAGTGGGCCGGCCGGCCCAACCACTAGGCCGGCCAACCCACTCCGGAGCTCATTCGCTCTCCGCCGCCTCGTATACGTTTCTAAGATCGACACTGTTAATTTTAAGGCGGTTTAAGTCGGTTTATCCAACGGTGATCAAGGGAGTTGACGCGGATCAATGACGTGGCAATGCCTTGCCCCTACTCAATCCCCCGTATGTAAGGCGCCCTCTACCCCCTCTAGGAGGCCATCAATCCTTTGAGAGCCATCTCTCATTCGGATCAAGATACACCACAAGAGAGAAATCTCCTTAAAGCTCTCAAGATGTAGAAGTAGAATAGTTCAATTGAGAGTTAGGGAGAGTAGAGTTATGCTCAGGTTCTGGGGAAATCTTCAGAGGTTGGGTATATCTTTGTATCTTACCTTTGCAAGACTTATGCTTTAATATAGTTATCTTCTCTATTCACTTTTATGCCTTTCATGTGTATGGTTAGTATAGTTATCATATCTTAGCATGTGATCTCTGATCGCATCGAGTGCTCTAGTTATCGTACGTGGCTAGAATAGTAATCGGTAGTATAGACATGGTGTCTAGACTATAGGTTACCTGAGATTGCGTCCAATCCTACGGTTAGTTAAGGTAGCCCCAGAGGTGACAGCTCTATTAGGCCGTTGTAATCCACCACGTTTAGATTGGTGTTCATAGAGCTTTAGGCAGCCTTCCCCCAACTATGCTTTCTCTCCTCCTCGAGAGTTGGAAAGGTACTGTTGCTCCAAAGTGTTATTATGTGTGATCACTATATCTACCCATGAATTAGTTATACCCTATAGAACTAAAGTAATAGAGAAGTATTATAGGAACCTTAAACTCACCAGTTGTCCTCTCAATTTAGCTAGACTACTCATTTATGGAATTCTCTTATGTGTGTGTTATTATTCATAACTCTTATCATATAACACTTACCCCTGCTTTAGTTTAGTTGATATACTAGTTAGTAGATACATGATAGTGAATTATCCACTTCTTTAACCATTGTTTCCCTGTGGATAAATACGATATTCTGGAATACTCCTGGGTGAAAGCTACAACAGTATCTGTGTGCTTGCGGATTTATCCGTGTGCGTTTAAAAATACCAACAAGCTTTCTAGTGCCGCTGCTGGGGAAACAATTGGTGTAAAGATTTTGATACTAGCTTGATATCTGCTAATCTAGTTGTGAATAGCTTTTGTGAGATTACCCCTATTCTGTTGAATTGTGGAAAAGATAGGACATCAGTTGCCGTTGCGACCTTCCGGCAAGTTTCCACAAGAAAAAAGAAGAAACATTGAAGAACCCAAGGTGTCTGAACATTCATCAACACTAGAACCCTGCCATCTCATAGGTTTGTATAGCCATATATATCTTATTCTAACCATGTGTAGATTGGAGAAAAAGGTCGCTGTCACAAGAATTCAAATCGCATTCCATGTGATGAACATAGACGCTGCACTACTCACAAATTCCATCTCAAATTGTGAGTCATGGTAAGTATGATCAAGAAAGGTGAGATAGTCTCGCTCATATGGACTTTAAAATTGATGAGCAGTTATCTTTTAATTTTGCAATCCACTGCATGTTTACTTTGAATAATTCTTGCATCTGCTTTCGTTTAGTTTAAGTTTTCCCATGTTAAATGCATAGCATGTTTAGTTCCTTGCATGTATTTAGTTCATTGCATGTATCCATATCACTTGCATTTAAAAAGAAAAAAAATCTCTCACCATGATTATGCTCTTTCATCTTTATTTGAATAAATCTCTGTAATGGTTTCATGCTACCTTTGTTTGCTATAGTATGTTTAGGTTTGGAGTATCTTCATACACCTTTTAAATTAAGCATGGTGCTTAGTTTAAGTTGTTTTCTTAAGTTAAATTAGACATGGTGTCTAGTTTGATTTTTGAACCAATAGGTGTGTTGATCTTACTTCCAAAGGATTTTTAAATTAAGCATGGTGCTTAGGTTAAAATGCTTTCCTAAATTAAATTAGACATGGTGTCTGGTTCAATTTTTGAACCAAGAGTATGCTTTAGTAGATACTGTTTATTTTGTTGGACTAACCCCTGTAGAAAACCCTCAAATTCAATTTGAGAAAGTCTTGAGATGAATTCACATCAGAGATGAATCAAGGCATATGATGAACTCCAATAACTTTGTGCAAAGAGGACCCAACTCATTCTTCATGGAAGGAAGAACTATGAGTATCAAGGTTTATTCACTTATCTTTTGTAGAAAGTTATCTTTGCCTTGAACCATGCTAGAATGCAGCAAACACATAAAACATGATAAACAAAATCTATGCTAAAGTAATCCTAAAACTATCCTTTCATTAGCATAGAGAAAAATCATAAAAATTATGGACAACAACCCGTGTTTCAAATTCGTTATATTCCCTCAGGTATGTGTCTATTAACAGTTTGTAGGAAAGAATGAATATAAGCTATGCCTGTCCAAGGTTTGGTATGAACCTACAAACCCCAAACCAAACCACCACTACAACTGTGGAAGCTTGCCAAATGCTTATATAAACCAAGCATGTTGAAAACCTCACCCATCTCTTTTACACATACTCGATGTAGTGTTGTCATCAATCACCAAAAAGGAGGAGATTGAAAGCATCTAGGCCCCTAGTTGGGTTTTGGTGATTAATGACAACACAAGATTATTATGACTAACGTGTCTTTTGCAGAGGCAAATTGAGTTAGGTCATGGTAATGACGTTTGATTAGGCAATTATGGTTTTTATGCCCCTGTCGATGGAAATCATTTCGGTTTCAAAGGATGGACGACAAGGTTAAGGACAGACTAGTTATAAGTGTTGATTGGCATTAGAGAGACACTTAGAGTAGTTTTGGACTTTGTTTTTCCTTTGGCCGTACTATTAAGGGGGGTGTGAACTAGTAGCTTTACCTAGGTGAGTATAATGGTTTAGGTGTGGTGCACACTTGTCAAACTTAGCACTAGGTAGCTCAGGGTTTGCCCTAAGATCGGTTGGAGACAAACTCATTCACGAAGATGTTGAATTGGTACTGACTGGACACTGAAGTAGGTGTGACCGGACGCTATGGCGTCAGGTCTGGTCAGTGGTGGCACGTGCAGCAAAACTTCAGGCATCGACCGAACACTGATGCAGAAGGGAACCAGATGTGTAGCTAGGTGCTACTATAGCAGCAAGGTCTCGGCTCTATGTAGGATCGGACGCTGGACAGGTAAGGACCGGATGCTCGGCTTGTGGAGTCTGGTCAACATCAGTAAGCATCCAGAGAGGAAATTTGGGGACCGGACTCGTCCAATCATGAAGGACCGAACTCGGCCCTGTGTCTGATCACTCTAACGGTCAAGTCTGACAGCCTGACGTACTGTAGTCATTGGCTACTGACCGGCGCGTTCGTCATTACGAAAAATGCTGAGTTGGACCTCAATGGGTATGTTTTGAAGTGGGGAGTATAAATACATCTCCTACTCGTCCAATTCAACTCTCTTACCCATTTGTTTAGCTGAGAAACACCTTTGGAGTGCAAGGGAGAGCAAGAGCCTAGTGGGGTGATTGAGATTTGAGAATCCAAGATTAAGGACCTCATTAGTGCATAGGGAGTAGCAAGTGTGCATCCACCTTTCTCACTAGGCTTGTCTTGGTCAAGTGAGAGTTTGTGCTTGTTACTCTTGGTGATCGCCATCACCTAGATGGCTCGGTGGTGATTGGAAGCTTGGTGATCATCCGACGGAGCTTATGGATGACCCAAGTCGTCTTGTGAGCCGTTGTGGGTGATTCACCGTGACGGAGTATCGAAGAATCAACCTGTAGAGAGCACTTGATCCTTACGCGGATCAAGGAGGAGCTACACCCTTTTGTGGGTGCTCCAACGAGGACTAGTGGGGAGTGGCGACTCTTCGATACCTCGAAAAAACATCGCCGCGTTCCTCTCCCTCTCTTTACTTTGAGCATTTATATCTGAGCAATTCAATTCATGTCTTTACATTCTTAGAATTGTCATGCTAGAGTAGGATTGGAACTTAGGGTGCAAAACTTTTATGCAGTAGAACAATAGAAACACTTTTAAGCACAAGAGGGTGAAATGGGCTAAGTGTAGGGCTTAATTATTGCAAGAAATTTAGAATTAGTCCAATTCACCCCCTCTCTTGGGAATCTTGATCCTTTTAGTGCGCATGGCATGCATGGCACTCGCTGGCTTCTATACAACAAGTTTCTACATGTTTCATACCCATGGATTCCGAAATTTGTAGCCTGGATAGAGAAATTTCATATTCGCTGCTTGGTCAAATATGTAAAAGCATTCCAATCAGCAAATAAGTCTCAAAATGGTTCTATTCGCTACTACAAAAATCTTAACTGAGGCGGGCGAAATGGCTTAACTGAGGCAGGCAAGGCAACCACCTTGGTCCAAAGTTCACGGTTAATCATGGCCTTAAACGAGGCGGGCACATTAGAACGCCCGTTTCGGTTAATATATTAACGGAGGCGAGCACATTAGAACGCCCGCCTCTGTTAATCAATGAAAAATAAAAAAAATCCACGAGCCCACTGGCGAGCCTGTTCTTGAGGCCACTAGCGAGCCCGTTCCCAGCCCACTAGCCGCATCTGGCCCCCTCCTCGCCGGCTCGATCCAGCAATCCAGATCCCTAGGAGAAAGAGAGTGAGGAAAAGAGGAGAGATGGAGAGAGAACGAGGAGCTCACAGATGCAGAGGAAGGGTTACATACCTCTAGCTGATGCCGCGGATTGGGACCGCCCGCGTGCTCGCCGCATCGGGCTCGCCCGTGCGCTCCACGGCCTGGCCCCGCACCACCCTGCCCTACGCCGCGGTCACCGTGCGGTCCCGCGGTCACCCTGCACCACCCGGCCCCACTGTGGAGGAGGGGCGCCATCGCCAGCTGTGGGGCAGGGGCACCGTAGCCTGCTGTGGAGGAGGGGCACCATGGCCCTCTGCTCGGAGGAGGCCGAGGGAGGAAGAGGGAGAGAGTGGAGGGAGGGATAGAGAGAGAGTGGGGGAGAGAAGTGCGCGTGCGTGGGAGAGAGATGGGTGGGAGTGGTGGCTGGTTGAGGGAGAGGTGGAGGGTGAACATAGAGGGGGCTGCTGAGTGGGCCTCGGCCTATTAACCGAGATGGGCCTCTTAAGAGGTCCGCCTCCAAAAATGGACTATTTTTTTAGGCGGGCCTGTTAAGAAGACCGCCTCAGTTAATGTATTAACCGAGACGGTTGCGTTAGGGCAACTGCCTCGGTTAATAAGCATTAACATTAACCGAGGCGATTGCTTTACAGTGCCCGCCTCGGTTAATGCTTAACCGAGACGGTTGTTGGCCTGGTTGTCTTGCCTCGAATAACCGAGGCGGGCAACTAGGCCAATCGCCTCGGAGACCCAAAGTGAAACGCTATGCAATAGATTTTCTGTAGTAGTGATTATGATAAATAAAAACCAACACTAATTATTTGGTCAACTATGCATGCCAATTCATCAAAAGTGCCACTTTCATTGAGTGAATTGCAATATATGCATATATCATGCCCCGGGGCCTTGAAGCCATCATTGTTATCTCTATGGGGCCATTCTCATAGCAAGATGATAAAAAAACATTCATCAACCATATATTTGTGCTAACGGAAATACTAAGGTACCATATGAATCAATCCACAAAAGTATATATGTGAAGCCAAAATAAATGCCTAAACATAATGCAAATGCAAGAACATAACCATCTCTAGATCCCAAATATTTTGGCTTTTGTAATTAATGGAAATTTATTGATAAGCAAAGTAATTTGGCAGTCCTCCATGATGTAAAGACCCATACGAAGGATGAAAATAAGAAGCTAAGGGATAAACTCTTTATAACGTGTGCTGCAATATAGATCTCTCTCGAAAACTCTCGACGCATACGACACACAAAAGATATAGCCACATGCACTGGACCTCCCCAAGAGGGCTTGAACTAGTATAATCTCTATATAACGTGTGCTACCATATAGATTTGCTAAGCTCACTAGCCCACAATCCATTGTTCGGTGACAAGAACATCGACATGAGTGAAGGGTGTTACCTTATATTATCTTTTTATGAAATATTTTCATAATTTAGATGCAAATTTAAGATTTACTTTACATTGTTTTAAATTATATGGGAGGTTGGTAAGTTATATGCAAAGTTATTTTCAATTATCTTTTTATAATGGTGATTTAGAAAATTTACATATAAATTTAGGGACTTATTTTAAATTATGTATCATATGGTAGAGGTGGGAAGTTTACATACAAAGTTACGGGTTATTTTATGTATTTTTAATAATGGTGGAGATAGGTATTTTGTATAAAAGATCATATAATTATTATTAATGATGATGATTAGAGTCTACCAAATTAAATGTCAAATATTTTTTTATCATTGAGTGAATTTCTATGTTTATTATATTTTTCTCATAGTGTGTGTTGTGAAAATTAATGTGCAGCCTTCTTTAAGTGTAACACCCTAAAATTTGCTTCTTTGGAAATAGACCTAAAATGATTTAATTATGTATTTTTATGCTCATAAAAACATAGGAAAATAAATTTTTTTATTAAATTAAAATTCATCTTAGGATGTAGCAACATTGTTGTGCATACATGCTAATACATTTGTGTTTTTGTATTGTTTGGTTTTGACCAAGGCACAAAATCAATTCAAGATGTTTTTATTAAAATACGTTTAGTAGGTCCATTTTCCTTCTCAGGTATATCTTTATCCTTTTTCTACAATCAAATTCCTTATCTCTCAGCTCAAGTTTGATTGGAAGCTTCTTAAAATATTTTCTTTGTAACCCAAATTACTCATTTCAGTTCCTCGTCCATCATTCAACCTCTACAAACTTCTCAGGAATTTTTTCGACTTTTCTATAGCTTGTTTCCACTTGTCTGTAAGCATAATCTAATTTTTAGATGCTCCAAAATATCTTATCATGAGCTCCAAATACTTTATTTGGGTTCCTCATATTCTATAATGTCTCTGGATTTTTAGAGCTCTCAGAGTATTTTTCGCGGCTTAAATAATAATTCTGGACTTTTCTAGAATTATTTTATCCATGAAATTAATTAATTCTGAAAATAAATAAATATCTCATTTTTCCCAACGTTCAAAGCCCGTGTGCAATAATCCTAAATGTCCATACATTTATTTGCTAATGGGCTTTGATGATTAATTAGGCCTGTTAGTAGAGGTGGAGGATGCAACGTCAATTAGTACCGTATCGCTAGTTGACGTGGGGGTAGGGAGTTTTTCTCCCTATATATATGTACCTATCCCTTGGCAAAGCACACCAAAACTACTGTAAGGGGAGCCCCTAGTTTGAAAAATCCCTTGTGTAGTAAATTAGATTTTTCTCCTCCTTCTCATGCCGCCACCGGAGAATCGTCTCGTGCACCTTCCTACATTCGATGTCGTTGTTGCAAATTTCAGGGCGCCCGATCCGTTCCGAGTTCATCATCACCATGCTTTGGTAAGAAACACCCACACGATGGTCGCTCTTGTCTATTATCTGTTAGCTTCTTCGGTTGCTGATCCTATTGCTTCTGATGATCACGTACACTAACCATGGAGCCTACATATCTGTCCACATACGTGATATACATGCTGAATATCTGCTGATCTCCATCTGCATGACTGCCGTCGCCCAGTGATGGACCATCACCGATCTGTCGTTGGAGGAGCCCGCTTGTGAAACCCGATCTCGCCGCTCTCTGCTTCAACACCGGCATCGCTGTTCCTCGTCTGAGATCGGTGGGGACCTCTGCACGCCTCCTGTTAGTCTCCCCTCCCTGACATGCGCCCTGCTGGTTCTGTTAAGCCTATACGATCATCAGTTGTTCCCGTCTGCGCAGTTGCCCAGTAAAAACAATCGGCCATGAAGAGGCAAGCCATGCTGGCTGCTGGTCATCCTCGACATAGATGCATATATCTTCTTTTTCTTGCATGAAGAGTCATTTGCCGGGAAAATGTCTTCATCTATGTCTATTCGTGAGGTCTGTGCGACCTATGCCCTGTTGCTTTATCAGCTAAATATAAATACACTCCGCTGATGTCATCCCTTCATCATACGTGTGCAATATTTTGCCTTTGTTTTTGGACACGTGGAATTTCCTTTGCCAATATATTCATCACGTATACACAGGACCTTGTGTCTCACGTTGCATGTGCGAAGCAAACCCTCCTGTGTAAATAATACAGTTTCAGCTTTTTGCATCTTAAATCTTCCACTGATTCACCATCCTAGCTCCGTTTAGTCTGGTTGCATTAGTTTCTTGTTGACGTAATTTAAACGTTAGAAGTGACCTTTACCATGCTAAATATTTCTGAATTTAAATTGTAATGTGATTAATGTTTATGTACAACTCTAATTTAAAAAAAGCCATATAGGTAAACATATATATTGTGATGCTTTTTACACAAATATTAATATGGTTAATAGCTATCACCAATATGTTTTTAAATTATAACTTGTTTAGTTTAAACCATCTCATATGCAGTTCGAGTGGGTGCCTCACGTGCCCTTTTATTTTTGCAAAGTAAAGTTTAACTTGCTTAAATCATATGGCATTGTTTATAAATAAAACATGAGTAGTTTCAACCTGACTTTGAATTAAATTATGTTTTTAATAATCTGATCTCTTAATAACTTACACATGGTTTTGCTAAATTAAAATACAAGCAAGTAGTCTTTTCTTTTCTTTTATAATGTAAAACTTCTCGGTAGTCGTGCTTTTAATCGAGCTCCGTTCTCGGTGTTTCCTATGATCTTGTGACCATCGCACTTAACTTTCTTTTAGTAACACTGTTTAACATATTTTGTGCTTTCAAAAAAAAAGTTAATTTGATCAGTCCATATGCAATTGATTTTCTAATTAAAAGCAACTTAGCCTTTCCACTTCGATATTAAGTAAAAATTAGATTAGATCCATTTTAGTTTTCCAAATCAAATATAATTTGGCTTAATTCAATTCAAATACTTATATGAAATATCCTATACACGATTAAAATGAAGATTGAAATCTTCTTTTTCTATTAAGAAGTAAATTTTACGATAGACGTTTCTTGCTCACCGTAGCTCCGATTAGAGTGCTTTTCACGTCTATGTGTTCATACCAATGCGTAGATTAGTTTTCAAGTATTTTTATTGATTACTGTTCTAATTTAGTTATATTTGTATGCTATGCATGTCTGTTTGGATGCTTATGTGGTGCTTTATGATCTTGTCTAGTCGGTGAGCTTTACGTGGTGATCAAGAAGCAGTTCATCGAGGTTTGGACTTGAAGAAGGATCTAAGTTAAGGCAAGTATAGCATGAGATCATCCTTGTTTCCTATTTACCTTTAATACACTTAATTCATGTGCATGTGTCTATCTTGTTACCACTAAGGATATCCTAGCTTTTGTATCTTGTATCTTGACACTCATGGGACATTGCATTGGGTAGTATTTATGCTAGTGCTCAAGATAAATAACCATGATCTGTAACTTGACTAATGGTATATGCAATAAACATTTAAAAGATGCTTTAAAGCAACATGTCTCAAGAGGGCTAGAGCATATTGGGTTGTTTTTATGGTGCTCTAGTTTCTCTCCATAAGAACTCATCTGTAAGCGAACATCCGGGACTTACAGTACAACTGTGAGGGCTATATGGCTCTGGCTTTAGTCAAGTATGAGGACCTTTTCTAGCTTGTTAGTGGTAACCTTTATGGCGTAAGAATGGCTTGACGAATCGGGTATAGTGCGGCCTCTGTCCTTATGTGTATAGGTTGTGTGTTATTGTGCCATTTGGAAGGGGTGCTCTACATCTGTTTGCCGAGTGAATCTAATGGCCCTAACTTGTTAGACGAACCTTTGAAAGACTTCATAGTGAACCCTGCCGACCTTCCTTGGAAGTGGGTCAAGAGATTAACTACCTCGGGCAAAAGGGTAAATCACGACTCACAGTGAAAGTGTACAACCTCTGCAGAGTGTAAAACTGTTATAACAGCCGTGCTCACGGTCACGAGTGGCCTTGGACCCTTACAGAATAAATAATGAACACTGATGATAATGATAATACTGATCATATTAATGCTCACTAATGATTATTGTTTCTTGCTATACATTATTCTCATTTACATGATCATGAGGTTATTTGGGCTTTTTGGTAAACTTGTTGCTACTCAAATGCTAAAAAGATGACTCAATAAAAGCTAATCGCAATAAACCAGTGTCAACTTTTGAGCCTCATGAACCCCATGATAAATTTGCTGAGTTCGATATGGACTCACTCTTGCTATTTCCCCCACATCTCACGAAAGGTACCAGACTGCTAGATTCTGGAATTGTTAGGCTTTTGATCAACCAGTTAGTTTGTTCCTGGAGGGAAGTCCACACCCGGTGTTCGGAGTTATCTTTCCGCTGTGTTGCTCTCTAAGGTTATATCTTATACTATTGCATTATGTTTATTAAGCATTTGTCTCTTGATATTACACTTATCTGCGACTATATGTGATATTTGACTTCTTTATTTCACATATGGTGTATGTATGGTTTTGTCCTTAAAACCGGGTGTGACAGAGTGGTATCAGAGCAATGCTGACTGTAGGACGCAAGCCTATTTAGAAATCGGTCGTCTTAAGGTTTTAAAATTGCTATAACTTCCTTGGTCTATAAACCTTGATATTTCTTCTCCACTATATCCCCACCCTTGATATTCCTCTTCTCCATGATGCTTTTTTAAGCCTTTGATCTCATCTACACTCCTTGATTTGACATGCTTTTTAGAACCATTCCTCACCACCTTCTTGCGTCATCGAAAGAGGAGCTTTAGGATCTTTACCCTTGGTATGAAGAGAACGATAGTATCGCAAGTTGAGTCAATGATTGTTTTGTGCACCTTTATTGCTTGTTGAATTATCATATGCTTTTGCTTGATTTGGAGCTTTGTAATGATTGTGATGAATTTGTGGAGCCCACAATTTCATTTAGATATAGGCTTAAGACATAAGGATTAATGAATAGATAGTAGGGGTGGTTTTTCTCATCTCTGCAGTTTACTGTTTTTCTGAACGGTCTGTGTTCATCATGAGATATCTCCAAGTCTAGAAGTCCAAAGATCATGAGAATTTTGTAAGAACAACTATGCTTCTTTGTATTTCATTTGCCGCCGGAATCACCCTGATAGCTATTATGGTTTGGGAGTTATGAAAATCACAAGATGATGCAACTATGCTGCCTGAACCCTGGAACAGTTTCTGTTGGGCACTGTGTTCGACTACCTTAACTACAGAATATGGGAAAGTGTTCTATACAAAAGTTGCTGAGGATTTCATAAGCTTTTCAACCATGTAAGGCGTGTCATCATATGAATTTTGGAACTCGAGATATAACTGTTCCAAGATGCCGCATCTGTGCAGCCAGACTTTCTGGACAGATTTCATGTCTCACTCTGAAATCATATTTTAAAATCGGAATCTGGGGAGGTGATCAATAACAAAGTTGTTGAGAATTTGATAAGCTTTCAAACGGTATAGGCCATAACTGCATCGGATTAACGGAATTGGAGTTAGAGCTGTTTTACTAAGCTGTTGTTCTTCATCTCGCGAGGAAATTTCAGATTACTTGTTTATAACCTTGCTTATGAGTTTCATTGGGATGTCAGCACGCCTTTATGGTAGTTAACTCATCTAGAAGGAGGTGCAAGCTACCCTTTTGAGTCCCCTAGTTCATCTCATCTTAAGGGGGGTAGCCGAGTTAAAGAAGTTGTAAGTTGTTCAAACATTCCAGCGCTTTACTTGGAAGAATCGGTTATCCCCACGGTGGAGAAGTCACTATCGAGTGCAGACATCTTTTCTCAGGATTGATGACTAGTTGGATCGTTTACAAGGAGCCCATGTATTCAATAGGATTGATCCTAGGTTCGAGCTTTCACCACTTGGGAATTCAATCTTCACCATACCCAGGACGAGTTGGTGGTGATGACATAGGAAGGAGATATTGGACATCTACAGTTGGTTCTACGAAGACTCAGAAAACCTCAATGTTACACCAAGCATGACGAGTAAGTTTTGACTGAGGGAAGTTCTCTTCTTGGTTAGTTTATCGCTAATGGTGGAATTATGGAGAACTCAAGAAGGTTGTGATGTGTTGAATTGGAACCCACCCAAGGATGCAGGTGTGACTCGGAGTTACCTTGGAGTAGTGAGATTCTATTAGAGGGTCATTGGAGGCCTTATAATCCTGGACATAAGAGTGACATCTATGTGGATCGTAAGAATCTAAAGGATATCTTCACAAAGTTGGTTTTGAGCTTGTGGCTCATCATCATTGGATTAATTTTTTTGATGCAAATCATTGGATTAATATTGGTCAAGGATTACGACTGGGAAGTGTGTAGCCTAGAAAACAAAAGTCGTTGTCGATGCCCTTAGCAAAGGAGAGTTATGCTAGAAAATTCGGATGACACCATGGACTAAGAGTTGTGTTTAAGAGTTGGGCAACTTAACCTGAGTATAGACTCCAATGTTGTGGATTAGGCAATATGGACTATTAAGGATAACCTAAAGTGATTCGTCAGAAGAGAATATATATTGGCACATGAAGAATATATTAGGCTTTCTAGTTGGAGATTGTGCGTCTCAAGCTGGCCCTTATGAGAAGTACTAGGAATTGCGATATGAAGGATAAGTTCGCAGTTTGAAACATTGGTTTATTTATGGTTCTTAACATGAAAAGAGAAGTGGCTTAATAAATAGGGCTACCTTAAGGTTTGTTCGGAGTCCCTATCAACATCTTGAAAATGGTAGAGCGAGTTACTTGGAGAAAGGTTATTAGAGTGTGCAAAGTAAAGCGGAATCCCTATCAAGAGGATGGAACTACTCGAGGAAGAGAAGAAGATTCAATGGCGAAGTAGCCCTATCTCTTTGATCACCATCTTCTGAATCTCGAGGACGAGATTCATCTTAAGGGGGGTAGAATTGTAACACCCTAAAATTTGCTTCTTTGGAAATAGAGCTAAAATGATTTAATTATGTATTTTTGTGCTCATGAAAACATAGGAAAATAAATTTTTTTTGTTAAATTAAAATTCATCTTAGGATGTAGCAACATTGTTGTGCATACATGCTAATGCATTTGTGTTTTTATATTGTTTGGTTTTGACCAAGGCACAAAATCAATTCAAGATGTTTTTATTAAAATACGTTTAGTAGGTCCATTTTCCTTCTCCGGTATATCTTTATCCCTTTTCTACAATCAAATTCCTTGTCTCTCAGCTCAAGTTTGATTGAGAGCCTCTTAAAATATTTTCTTTGTAACCCAAATCACTCATTTCAGTTCCTCGTCCATCATTCAACCTCTACAAACTTCTCAGGAATTTTCCGACTTTTCTATAGCTTGTTTCCACTTGTCTGTAAGCATAATCTAATTTTTAGATACTCCAAAATATCTTATCATGAGCTCCAAATACTTTATTTGGGTTCCTCATGTTCTATAATGTCTCTGAAAAATTTCTCTGAATTTTTAGAGCTCTCAGAGTATTTTTCGCGGCTTAAATAATAATTCTGGACTTTTCTAGAATTATTTTATCCATGAAATTAATTAATTTCGAAAATAAATAAATATCTCATTCTTCCCAACGCTCAAAGCCTGTGTGCAATAATCCTAAATGTCCATACATTTATTTACTAATGGGCTTTGATGATTAATTGGGCCTATTAGTAGAGGTGGAGGATGCAACGTCAATTAGTACCGTATCGCTAGTTGACGTGGGGGTAGGGAGTTTTTCTCCCTATATATATGTATCTATCCCTTGGCAAAGTACACCAAAACTACCGTAAAGGGAGCCCCTAGTTTGGAAAATCCCTTGTGTAGTAAATTAGATTTTTCTCCTCCTTCTCATGCCGCCACCGGAGAATCGTCGCGTGCACCTTCCTACATTCGATGTCGTTGTTGCAAATTTCAGGGCGCCCGATCCGTTCCGAGTTCATCATCACCATGCTTTGGTAAGAAACACCCACACGATGGTCGCTCTTGTCTATTATCTATTAGCTTCTTCGGTTGCTGATCCTATTGCTTCTGATGATCACGTACACTAACCATGGAGCCTGCATATCTGTCCACATACGTGATATACATGCTGAATATTTGCTGATCTCCATCTGCATGACTGCCGTCGCCCAGTGATGGACCATCGCCGATCTGTCGTTGGAGGAGCCCGCTTGTGAAACCCGATCTCGCCGCTCTCTGCTTCAACGCCGGCATCGTTGTTCCTCGTCTGAGATCGGTGGGGACCTCTGCACGCCTCCTGTTAGTCTCCCCTCCCTGACATGCGCCCTGCTGGTTCTGTTAAGCCTATACGATCATCAGTTGTTCCCGTCTGTGCAGTTGCCCAGTAAAAACAATCGGCCATGAAGAGGCAAGCCATGCTGGCCGCTGGTCATCCTCGACATAGATGCATATATCTTCTTTTTCTTGCATGAAGAGTCATTTGCCGGGAACATGTCTTCATCTATGTCTATTCGTGAGGTCTGTGCGACCTATGCCCTATTGCTTTATCAGCTAAATATAAATACACTCCGCTGATGTCATCCCTTCATCATACGTGTGCAATATTTTACCTTTGTTTTTGGACACGTGGAATTTCCTTTGCGAATATATTCATCACGTATTCACGTATACACAGGACCTTGTGTCTCACGTTGCATGTGCGAAGCAAACCCTCCTGTGTAAATAATACAGTTTTAGCTTTTTGCATCTTAAATCTTCCACTGATTCACCATCCTAGCTCCGTTTAGTCTGGTTGCATTAGTTTTGTGTTGACGTAATTTAAACGTTAGAAGTGACCTTTACCATGCTAAATATTTCTGAATTTAAATTGTAGTGTGATTAATGTTTATGTACAACTCTAATTTAAAAAAAGCCATATAGGTAAACATATATATTGTGATGCTTTTTACACAAATATTAATATGGTTAATAGCTATCACCAATATGTTTTTAAATTATAACTTGTTTAGTTTAAACCATCTCATATGCAGTTCGAGTAGGTGCCTCATGTGCCCTTTTATTTTTGCAAAGTAAAGTTTAACTTGCTTAAATCATATGACATTGTTTATAAATAAAACATGAGTAGTTTCAACCTAACTTTGAATTAAATTATGTTTTTAATAATCTGATCTCTTAATAACTTACACATGGTTTTGCTAAATTAAAATACAACTGTAAGCGAACATCCGGGACTTACAGTACAACTATGAGGGCTATATGGCTTTGACTTTAGTCAAGTATGAGGACCTTTTTCTAGCATGTTAGTGGTAACCTTTATGGCGTAAGAATGGCTTGACGAATCGGGTATAGTGCGGCCTCTGTCCTTATGTGTATAGGCTGCGTGTCATTGTGCCATTTGGAAGGGGGGCTCTACATCTGTTTGCCGAGTGAATCTAATGGCTCTAACTTGTTAGACGAACTTTTGAAAGACTTCATAGTGAACCCTGCCGACCTTCCTTGGAAGTGGGTCAAGAGATTAGCTACCTCGGGCAAAAGGATAAATCACGACTCACAGTGAAAGTGTACAACCTCTGCAGAGTGTAAAACTGTTATAATAGCCGTGCTCACGGTCACGAGTGGCCTTGGACCCTTACAGAATAAATGATGAACACTGATGATAATGATAATACTGATGATATTGATGCTCACTAATAATTATTGTTTCTTGCTATACATTATTCTCGTTTACATGATCATAAGGTTATTTGGGCTTTTTGGTAAACTTGTTGCTACTCAAATGCTAAAAAGATGACTCAATAAAAGCTAATCGCAGTAAACCAGTGTCAACTTTTTAGCCTCATGAACCCCATGATATATTTGCTGAGTTCGATATGGACTCACTCATGCTATTTCCCCTACATCTCAGGAAAGGTACCAGACTGCTAGATTCTGGAATTGTTAGGCTTGTGATCAACCAGTTAGTTTGTTCCTGGAGGGAAGTCTACACCCGGTGTTCGGAGTTATCTTTCCGCTGTGTTGCTCTCTAAGGTTATATCTTATACTATTGCATTATGTTTATTAAGCATTTGTCTCTTGATATTACACTCATCTGCGACTATATGTGAGATTTGACTTCTTTATTTCACATATGGTGTATGTCTGGTTTTGTCCTTAAAATCGCGTGTGACATTAAGTCTCTAATTAGTATTAATTCGATCTTAACATGTATAGAAGGCACCCCTAATCTATCTTAACTATCAGAAAAAATGGTCTCAACAAATGACAACACTTCGAACATGTGGTCTGACACCAAAACACTACTGGACCAAAATCAAATGAATGGATAATGTTCCATAGAAAATGTTTATCAGGTGCATCCATAGGAACCCGCCATTCCTCATCTTTGGTGACCATCAAGCACCCTTTATTCCTTCTTTATACCATTTCTGTTGAAGGTTCTACTTTAGTGTGAATTTATCTATTTTCTCTCCGAGGATGCATACCAATTTTTGCTCTTTTTATGCACTTTTAGTTTTTTGTTTTTGGATTTATCTTTTTTTGTAACGATACACTTCTTTAGTTTTGCCCTTTTTCTAATATATATATATATATATATATATATATATATATATATATATATATATATATATATATATATATATATATATATATATATATATATATATATATATATATATATATATATATATATATATATATATATATATATATATATATATATATATATATATATATACTGCTATTGGGAGCCCAGGGCTTTCAATAGCTATTGCCCAGCAAGCCCCCCACGAAGCGGACGCGCGCGCAGGTGGGGGACCCATTGGGACCTGTAACACCCCAGGTGTTATAGTGCTAATTAATCTGCCATGTCATCATAATGCATCGCAAAGCATCCATGTTAGGTTAACCTTGTTATGCATCAACAAACACAAGTTTACTTATCTAGATTGGATGTGCTTCTCTGTGGTGTGATCCGAACCCGAAAACCCTAATTTCGAATGCCACCGCAAATACTTAGTCCATGCCCTGCGTAATTTGAGGTGTGTGACCGTGTTGCACACTAGTGTCAAATGTAGGGTATGAGCTTAAGTACAACACCTAAAATGAAGCTCCAAGGTTGAGTTTGAGTTGGAGTCCCAAAACTTGTCACGAGTTTTCCTATTCGAATTCAAATTCAAATTTGGGGAAAAATGTAAAAGAATTTCAAAAGCTAAATTGGTCAACCAAGAGTGGCATTTGGTCAACCATGTCATGTTGGTCCAAATGATGCCCTTGGATGATGGTTTGATCACTAAGTAATCACAAATCAAAGTAGCAACAAATTCCAATTGAAAATTCCTCTGAAAACCCTAAATTTCAAAACCCTGTTTTACCCCTTTTTAAATAATTCAAAATCTAAGCAAAATTTGGGAAAAAGTTTAAAACCAAGTTTGTAGAACTTTTCAAGGGATACAACTTTGGTGTTTTGAGTTTTCAAAGTTTTAGTGTAAAATGTAGAGCAATTTTGAAAATAAACAAATTTCAGATTTAATTCATTTTTGTCCCCAAACTAAGATTTCAAAATGGAGATAGAATTTGAAAATATTTTGAACAGCAAAGTTGTAGGTCTTGTCAAGATGTACAACTTTGGTGTTTGGAGATTTTGAAGTTTCAATATGAAATCAAAAGTAATTTCTAAATTACCAAATCCCAAAAATGTGTCCCCTTTTGAATTTAAACTCAAATTTCAAAATCCAGTTAGAATTTGAGAAAGTGTTCAATACAAAACTTGTAGAGCTTGAAATTCTGAAGATTTCATAGATTGGAAGTTTTTCAAGTTGTTACATGAATTTGAGAGTAATTTGAGAAAACAGTTTGAAAATTCAAAAATTGGGGGGGGGAGCTACAGTGCCGCGCCAATGGCGGCCGGCCACCGCGCGGTATGGGCGCCGGCGAGCCGCCGTGGCCGCCCAGACCCTTCGCGCGCAGTCGGGAACGCCAGCGCGACGGCGTGAGCAATCCAGCTCTGTAGTCGCGACCGTCCTCTATAAATACGTCGAGTTCACGGTGGCGATTTCTGTTTTCACCATTTTCGCCACCGCCGCCACCGCAGCTCCGCCGCTCGCTGCTGCCGCCGTCGAGCCATCTCCGGCCACGCAAACCACACCATTAGCTCCGCCTCATCCTCGCGCATCTCGTGAACCACCCGAGCGACCCTAACTCCGCCTGGATCGCCGCAGCCACCGCCTCCCGTGCCCAACTCCGGTTGGAGCACCGCCATCGTCGCCTTCCCGTGGCCAGGCCACTCCGGCTCCTCTCCGTCCTCCCCGAGACCGCCATCGTCACCGCTGTGAGCTCCTGATCGTTTTCCTCACGCTAATTTAACCACTACCGCGTTGTACCGTCGAGTCGTCGGGCACCGTGGCCGTCGAGCCGCCACCGTCGTCGGTGAGCTGTCACCGGAGCTCGAGCCATGGTGCTTTCTAGCAAAATGGAATCGTGGGGTGGTGTAGATGGTGATGGTAGGGTCGGTTTGTCGACCGAAGCTCCGGTCACCGGCCGACCATCGCGGGAGAGCGAGCGAGCACGTGGGAGTGAGCGAGGGGCGGGAGGTTGGCGATGACATACGGGGCCAGGTTGTCAGCGAGCGAGAGAGAGAGGGAGAGCGCGCGGGCGGAGGCAGGCCGCGCTGCTGGGCCGCGTCGCTGGGCCGAGCGCGAGCGCGAGCGCGAGCGGGCCGCTCGGCTGGGCCGGACCGCGGGAGGAAAGGAAGGATCGGCCCGGTTCGGATTTCGTTTTTGTTTTTCTTTTTCAAATAAATGAATAGTGCTATTATTTTTTTTATTTCACTAAAATTTGTGTAGAGTTTCAAAATTCATGAAAATTTTTGTGTAAGCTTCTCAATATGTAAACTATCTAGGAAAAATGTTAAATCATGAATTTGAATACTTTGTGCAGTAGAATTAATTACTTCCAATAAAGATTAAATGCAACTTCCAGGAATTTTAATAATTAAATTATTAATCCAAAAATTATGAAATTTATTGTAGCACTGTTTTAAATCATTCTTAATCCATAGAAAAAGTTTGAGCTTGTTTAGATAAAGTTTGATCAACTTCTAATTATGCACTAATTAATTAAATAGTAAATAAATGTTAATTTGAGAACTTTAAGTGTTGTGTGCCCTTTTGATTGAGTGATGTCCTTAGGTCACTACCCTTTGGTGATCTTTGGCACCTTAATTCCATGTTTGAGCTCGTTAGTAACTTACTTAGTGATAAAAAGCTGGTATCGCTGGAGTTGTCGCCACTAGTTAGTAGGTTTTCTGTTTGCGACTGTACCGTGAAGGAAAGTTGTACTCAAGTCGTAACTCGTGGCATGTTATCCTCAAGCATCATGTTTATCATTGAGCATCATGTTAAAGCATGTTATGTACT
This sequence comes from Saccharum hybrid cultivar R570, assembly GCA_038087645.1. Taxonomy (NCBI): domain Eukaryota; kingdom Viridiplantae; phylum Streptophyta; class Magnoliopsida; order Poales; family Poaceae; genus Saccharum; species Saccharum hybrid cultivar. The sequence goes on from JAQSUU010000392.1 coordinate 1,389,127, forward strand.
CGTGTAGTTCCCGCTTTCGAAGAAGTCAAAGTCACCGAGCAAGCTTCCGGAGAAGAGCTATCGTCGGTGGGTTCCGGACCAGACGTTGGAGTCCTCGAGTCTGAGTCAGTCGTCGTGTCAGAGCAAGGCAAGCCCCGGTGCATTTAAACCCTACCTTGAGTTTACAAATGTTTTATTATTTATACTATGGTTTATTGCATTAAGTAATTAGGAGTTGAGTGATAACCCAATTGCTGCATTATCATCCTTGATTATTGCGATATCACCCTTGATACCTGTTTTACTGAAAATGCGTAGTATGCTTCACTATGCTTACTGAATTAAGCTTTTTAAATGAGTGTTTATGTAGCCATGACGGCATACTTAATGAATATTGAAATATAAGAATGAACTTGAAAGATCGGGCGGGTGGTTTGGCCACTGCTAACATGCATTGGGAAAGGAGTCTCAATGTAGTGTTTCCGCCTTGTCAATTAAGGACCGTTCGTTGTAAGCATGTTGTGTTCGAGACTTTGCAACTAGCCTCATGCCTTGGGTAAGCCCAAAAATGTTAGTGATTCCATTACGAGAACGTCTAACCTCGCACTGGGAGTGGAGAGATGGCGGGAGTAGCGTGTACCCTCGGGGCTAGAATCGGGCCGGGTTCGAGGAGTACTGTACTCTCGGGTGGCGATGGACACATTCTGGTTTTGGGAGATCTAAATGAGGGTTGATATATGCAAGATTCGGTTCTACATATGTCGTGATGTTAGAGATCCCCAGCTGGGTATAATCGGTTCGAATCGTTGTTGCTCCTTGGTTATGGAGACTTGATCACCTGACTCGCATCGTAGTTAAGAACTTGAATTGAAAGAAAGAACGAGAAGTGTTTTGATGATAATTACTTTGATCTAGACTAGGATCACCTAGAGTTGGTTAATGAACCATCAATGGTAAAAGTAAAATATTAAAAGTAAGGACTCACTTTAGTAAGCTTTTCTGCAAAAAGAAATTTTGATTCTGGAATACCCGTACCTTGATTCCCTAAAGCTAGCATGCCCTTGAAGTCTTTGTCTTAGTCGGGTAAGTCTTGTTGAGTACTCTCGTACTCAGGGTTTGTTGAACCCCTTGTTGCAGGTGCGGTTCATGAACAAGTCTGCTTCGAGCCTTGTTGCATGACCGTCGTGGTTGAAGAAAGTGACGACGAGTAGACTAGGTGGCCTTTGGGCAAGGCATCTCGTTTGTGTGATGTAATAAAGTTACTACCAATACTTCTCTACTACTGGTTTGTAATAATGTTACATAAGGTTTGAGATTTGAAAAACTGGTTTGTAACCCTAAGTTATTGTAAGACTTTCGCTACTTTACTCTGTTGAATATTTTGAATAAACTGTTGTAATATTGCAATACTCCTATGATTGGATCCTGTTCGGAGGAAAGCAGGCCTTTTAAGTTATGGTGAACATAAGTACGGCTGTCAGAGGTCATTATGGCAATGACGGGTACTTGTGGGCCATCATAATTAGGAGGTTCTGTGACAGCTGGTACCAGAGCATAATCAGTCGAGTTATTGTAGTATTACTTTGCAAAACTTCAAAATGATTTGGGGTCAAACAAACTTAATATTGATATTTTCGTCCAAATTGCTTTTGCTTATCTAAATCTATTCTATAGTTTCCTTAGCTCATATTTGAAAGCTTGTAGTGAAGTATCATGTTATAGTGCCCTATGTTATAAATATTGCATGTGTTACTTAATCTTTCTGTTAGATCGTAAGTCCGATGCATGCATCATGTTTAATTAACCTGCTTAAGTTACCTTCCCTTTTAAAGTGGTTTGGGTTAAGTAAGGTTCAATCATATTCATGCTAACCTTCAGATCCCTCCTATCTGTTCTCATCGTCCTAATTCTATCTTGCTTTAGGATGGCACGTGTGAAGACGACTCCTCGCAAGAAAAGTGGTCCGAAAGGAGTGCCATGTCATCAGTTGGCCGCCAGAGGTGATGGAGCAAGCAGTAGTCGCAATCCGAACCCGGATTCGGAATCAGAGGTTGCAAGGCTTACATCAGAGGTAGAGCGACTGAGGCGCAACATGCGTTTTTGGAAGCAGTTCCAGAACGAGTCTCTGGAAAAGGAGACAGAAGCCAGGGCTCGTGTTCGTGAGTTGGAGCTTTATGCGACACACCTGGAGCAGTACAACACAATTCTGCATGAGGAAGTCCATAGGCTACATGATCTGATGAATCCCAATCATCAGCCCCAGGCAGTGGAAGATGATGTCGGTGCCGTGGTTGTTCCTGGTGGAGAGGACAATGAGGAAGAAGATCCGGAAGAAGATGAACCCATGATGGAAAGTGGGGACGATGCAAGTCATGTCACTGGTGCAAGTGCTCCAGAGGTTGAGGATGGAGTGATCGTGATCAGCGATGATGGTGAGGAGTGAAGTGTCGACATGGATGGTTATGTAACATAGTAGTCTTTCCTGCTTTCTAAGAACCTTAGTGGGTAGTTTCTTGCTTGCGAGCAAGTTTGTAATGAAATAATGTAAGATAAGTTTGTGTGTGTACAAGTACTGTACTAACTGCTTTTTAATTCAATAAAGCGATGTAAATAAATATGGTTTGTGTACAACAGATGGACGGTACTGGAACTTCCCAGGGAGGGGACAATACTCCGAATCCCCCACCATTCCCACCTACCTTGGCAGAAGCTATTGCCGCACTGGTTAATGCCACTACCTTGTTGGCTCAGAATCAGAATCAGAATGGAAATCAGGGTCGTCGAGGCCATAATAATGGAGGAGAAACCACTTATGTGGATTTCACCGATACCCGTCCACCAGTGTTCTCAAAGACAGATGAGCCGCTAGAGGCAGATGACTGGCTCCGTACCATGGAGCAAAAGTTTGAACTTTTACAGTGCACGGAGCACCAGAAACCCGTGTTTGCAGCACAGCAACTCAGAGGTGCCGCAGGAGCGTGGTGGGCGAATCTGGTCGCCACACGGCCTGCTGGCCACCGTGTTACTTGGCAGGAGTTTCGTGATGCCTTCAGAGCACACTACATCCCAGATGGTGTCATGGCCATGAAGTTAGAAGAGTTTCTCTCGCTGAAGCAAGGGAACCAGACAGTTCTACAGTATGTGGGCAAATTCAATCATCTGTCCCAGTATGCAGCTGAATATGTGAACACCGATGCGAAAAAGAAGAGTTGTTTCATGAGAGGTTTGAGTACCAGAATCCAGGAAGCATTGGTCACCTGTTATAATGCCACGTACCATGAGATAGTCAATGTGGCTATTGCATCAGAAGAAAAGTCTCGCCTACATAAAGAGTCGAAGAAAAAGAAGCCAGTGTTTTCTAGCCCGTCTGGCGGCATTAAGAAGCACCAGAAGTTTGTTTATCACCCTCAGAACCATTTCCGCCCAACTTATCGTCCACCGCAATACCAAGCTCGGCCGTAGACATTTTTCCATCCTGCCGCAACCCCGTAATTTACACAACAGCCGAATGCCCCTAGTATTCGAAACCAGACTCCAGTAACCTATAACTTTCCCTGTTATAATTGTGGAAAGCCAGGCCACTTTTCCAAGGACTGCCCGTATCCAAGGCAGTATAATCCTAATTATCCCAGAGCTCCCGTACCACAACAGCAACAACCTCAGAGCAAAAATAACAATCTGAATGTTCAGAAGGGTAAGGGTGAGAAGAAGAAGACCGGACGTGTATTCTACACTCAAGCGAGTGCAATTCCAGAGGGAGAACCTGTTATGATGGGTATGTTCCCTATTGCTAATCATCCAGCAGTACTGTTATTTGATTCAGGTGCATCGCATACATTCATAAATCGCACCTTTGTTGTTAAGCATGACATTCCAATTATGGGAACACAAGAAGATTTCTTTATCCAGTCGCCCGGGGGACGACTGTGTACTAAGGAGATGGTACGTGACGTACCTATAGAGTTAGGTGGGCATATATTCCCTACCTCAATGATTATATTACAGAAACAGGATATAGATGTAATCCTGGGTATGAATTGGATGTACCAACGAGGAGCCATTATAGATGCACTGCACAGAACTATAAGGTTGAACCTGCCAGATAATAAATCTCATCTTCTTATCCAACTTCCTATTCCAAAGAGAACAGTTGAAAGGTTATGTGCAACTTCAGTACAGGAGATTTGTGATATACCGGTAGTCTGTGAATTTCCAGATGTGTTTCCAGATGATCTACCAGGTCTGCCACCGGACAGAGATGTAGAGCTTGTGATTGAGTTAAAACCGGGTACTGCCCCAATATCCCGGAGAGCTTACAGGATGCCACCCAATGAATTGGCAGAACTTAAGGATCAATTGTAAGAGTTACGTGACAAAGGTTTTATCAGACCCAGTTCCTCACCATGGGGATGTCCGGCTCTTTTTGTCAAGAAGAATGATCAGACTTTAAGGATGTGTGTTGATTATAGGCCATTGAATGAAGTAACCATTAAGAACAAATACCCGTTGCCTCGCATTGATCTACTATTTGATCAGCTTGCGGGGGCAAAGGTGTTTTCAAAGATCGATCTTCGATCAGGGTACCATCAAATCAAGATTCGACCTGAAGATATCCCAAAGACTGCATTCACCACCAGATATGGACTGTATGAGTACCTAGTTATGTCTTTTGGTCTCACTAATGCACTGGCACATTTCATGTATCTGATGAACTCAGTTTTCATGCCAGAACTTGACAAGTTTGTGGTTGTGTTTATTGATGATATTCTGGTGTACTCCAAAAGTGAAGAAGCATGTTGAGCATCTCAGAGTTGTTCTGACTCGTCTGAGAGATCACCAATTGTATGCCAAGTTCAGCAAATGTGAGTTTTGGTTAAGAGAAGTGCAATTCTTAGGACATGTGCTGTCAGCCGAAGGAGTAGCAGTAGATCCTGGCAAGGTGAAAGATATTCTGAATTGGAAACCACCCAACTCAGTTCATGAAGTCCGAAGTTTTCTGGGAATGGCGGGTTATTACCGTCGATTCATACCTGACTTTTCAAAGGTAGCCAAGCCAATCACAGAGTTGTTGAAGAATCAAACTAAGTTCATATGGTCTCCAGAATGTGAGAAAGCTTTTAGAATTCTAAAGAAGTCATTGACAACTGCTCTAGTTTTGGCACAACCAGATATAGAAAAGCCATTTGATGTTTACTGTGATGCATCGGGTATTGGCCTTGGTTGTGTATTGATGCAAGAAGGCAGAGTCATTGCTTATGCCTTGAGACAGTTGAAGCGCCATGAAGAACATTATCCGACACATGATCTTGAACTAGTAGCTGTGGTTCATGCATTGAAAATTTGGCGTCATTACTTGTTAGGTAATACTTGCCACATGTATACAGATCACAAGAGCTTAAAGTATATCTTTACTCAGTCAGAGTTGAATATGAGGCAAAGAAGGTGGCTTGAGTTAATAAAGGACTATGATTTAGAAGTACATTATCACCCTGGAAAAGCAAATATTGTTGCTGATGCACTCAGTAGAAAGAATCATTGCAATTGTATGACTGTGAAGCCAATGGATTACAGTTATGTTATGAATTGGAAAGGTTAAATATTGAAATAGTTCAACAAGGTCAGTTGGCTAATGTCACAGTAGAATCAATAATCAAAGATCAGATTGTGTCTGCTCAGAGAAATAATTCCGGGATAGCTCACATCAAAGAAAAAGTTAGAACAGGTTAACAAACAGATTTTAGTATTGATGATGCAGATGTGTTGTGGTTTAAGAACCGGCTAGTGGTTCCAAAGGTTCCAGAATTACGTCAGCTCATTCTTGATGAAGCACATAGTACAAGGTTTTCTATTCATCCAGGGAGTAATAAGATGTATCAGGATTTGAAATAGAGATTCTGGTGGACCAAAATGAAAATTGAGATTGCGAAGTATGTTGCCAGATGTGATACATGTCGAAGAGTGAAGGCAGTACACTTGAAGTCAGCAGGAATGTCACAACCCTTGCCCATTCCATCCTGGAAATGGGAAGATATCAGTATGGATTTCATTACTAGGTTACCCAAGACCTCAAGAGGCTTTGATTTAATTTGGGTCATTGTGGACCGACTGACAAAGTCATCTCATTTTATTCCAGTTAAGGTGGACTATTCTGCTATAACTTATGCAAGAATATATATTGCACGAATCCTGAGTCTTCATGGAGTACCAAAGACCATTGCATCTGATAGAGGTACACAGTTTGTTAACAATTTTTGGAGACACTTACATGAGTCCCTGGGTACAAAACTTTTGCACAGTACTGCTTATCATCCGCAAACAAGTGGTCAGACTGAAAGGGTCAATCAAATTCTAGAAGACATGTTAAGGTCATGTGCACTTAATTATTCAGACACTTGGGACGAGTGGTTACCTTTAGCAGAATTCTCCTACAATAATAGTTATCAAGAGAGTATTAAAATGGCACCGTTTGAAGCATTGTATGGCCGCAGGTGCAGAACTCCATTGAATTGGTCAGAACTGGGAGAAAGATGGTTTTTCGGTGTTGATCTTGTGAAACAAACAGAAGAAAAAGTTAGACAGATCCAGAATAATTTGAAAGTTGCTCAGTCCAGACAAAAGAGTTATGCTGATAAAAGGCGTAGACCTTTGGTATTCCAAGTAGGGGATTATGTTTATCTAAAAGTATCACCCATGAAAGGAGTTAGCAGATTTGGAGTCAAAGGCAAACTCGCACCATGTTATATTGGTCCATTTCAAATCATTCAACAATGTGGAAAGGTGGCAAATAAGTTAAAGCTACCTGAACAACTATCAGCCGTGCACAATGTATTTCATGTATCACAAATGAAGAAGTGTCTGCAAGTATATGATCAAGTGGTTGATGTTGAGGGAGTTGAACTTGAACCGGATTTGACATATTCTGAACATCCTGTCCGAGTTTTGGATAAAAAGATCGTGTTACCCGAAGTAGAACAACTAAATGGTACAGGATATAATGGAATCAACATTCAGAAGAGGAAGCCACCTGGGAATCGGAAGATTATTTGTTGGAGAATTTCCCCGAGTTCCTTGCTTCTATCTAGGTTGCAATTTCTTTTTTAAACTGTAACCTATCCTTTTAAAATCTTTGTAGTGTAAAAAACCCTACCTGTTTGTAGACAAGTCTTGGACGTGTTTGCTTGACACGTTTCCTTTTCCATTACTTAACTCAAGGCTTTAAATCTCGGGACGAGATTTCTTTAAGGGGGAAGGGCTGTAACACCCCGGGTGTTATAGTGCTAATTAATCTGCCATGTCATCATAATGCATCGCAAAGCATCCATGTTAGGTTAACCTTGTTATGCATCAACAAACACAAGTTTACTTATCTAGATTGGATGTGCTTCTCTGTGGTGTGATCCGAACCCGAAAACCCTAATTTCGAATGCCACCGCAAATACTTAGTCCATGCCCTGCGTAATTTGAGGTGTGTGACCGTGTTGCACACTAGTGTCAAATGTAGGGTATGAGCTTAAGTACAACACCTAAAATGAAGCTCCAAGGTTGAGTTTGAGTTGGAGTCCCAAAACTTGTCACGAGTTTTCCTATTCGAATTCAAATTCAAATTTGGGGAAAAATGTAAAAGAATTTCAAAAGCTAAATTGGTCAACCAAGAGTGGCATTTGGTCAACCATGTCATGTTGGTCCAAATGATGCCCTTGGATGATGGTTTGATCACTAAGTAATCACAAATCAAAGTAGCAACAAATTCCAATTGAAAATTCCTCCGAAAACCCTAAATTTCAAAACCCTGTTTTACCCCTTTTTAAATAATTCAAAATCTAAGCAAAATTTGGGAAAAAGTTTAAAACCAAGTTTGTAGAACTTTTCAAGGGATACAACTTTGGTGTTTTGAGTTTTCAAAGTTTTAGTGTAAAATGTAGAGCAATTTTGAAAATAAACAAATTTCAGATTTAATTCATTTTTGTCCCAAACTAAGATTTCAAAATGGAGATAGAATTTGAAAATATTTTGAACAGCAAAGTTGTAGGTCTTGTCAAGATGTACAACTTTGGTGTTTGGAGATTTTGAAGTTTCAATATGAAATCAAAAGTAATTTCTAAATTACCAAATCCCAAAAATGTGTCCCCTTTTGAATTTAAACTCAAATTTCAAAATCCAGTTAGAATTTGAGAAAGTGTTCAATACAAAACTTGTAGAGCTTGAAATTCTGAAGATTTCATAGATTGGAAGTTTTTCAAGTTGTTACATGAATTTGAGAGTAATTTGAGAAAACAGTTTGAAAATTCAAAAATTGGGGGGGAGCTACAGTGCCGCGCCAATGGCGGCCGGCCACCGCGCGGTATGGGCGCCGGCGAGCCGCCGTGGCCGCCCAGACCCTTCGCGCGCAGTCGGGAACGCCAGCGCGACGGCGTGAGCAATCCAGCTCTGTAGTCGCGACCGTCCTCTATAAATACGTCGAGTTCACAGTGGCGATTTCTGTTTTCACCATTTTCGCCACCGCCGCCACCGCAGCTCCGCCGCTCGCTGCTGCCGCCGTCGAGCCATCTCCGGCCACGCAAACCGCACCATTAGCTCCGCCTCATCCTCGCGCATCTCGTGAACCACCCGAGCGACCCTAACTCCGCCTGGATCGCCGCAGCCACCGCCTCCCGTGCCCAACTCCGGTTGGAGCACCGCCATCGTCGCCTTCCCGTGGCCAGGCCACTCCGGCTCCTCTCCGTCCTCCCCGAGACCGCCATCGTCACCGCTGTGAGCTCCTGATCGTTTTCCTCACGCTAATTTAACCACTACCGCGTTGTACCGTCGAGTCGTCGGGCACCGTGGCCGTCGAGCCACCACCGTCGTCGGTGAGCTGTCACCGGAGCTCGAGCCATGGTGCTTTCTAGCAAAATGGAATCGTGGGGTGGTGTAGATGGTGATGGTAGGGTCGGTTTGTCGACCGAAGCTCCGGTCACCGGCCGACCACCGCGGGAGAGCGAGCGAGCACGCGGGAGTGAGCGAGGGGCGGGAGGTTGGCGATGACATACGGGGCCAGGTTGTCAGCGAGCGAGAGAGAGAGGGAGAGCGCGCGGGCGGAGGCAGGCCGCGCTGCTGGGCCGCGTCGCTGGGCCGAGCGCGAGCGCGAGCGCGGGCGCGCGCGAGCGGGCCGCTCGGCTGGGCCGGACCGCGGGAGGAAAGGAAGGATCGGCCCGGTTCGGATTTCGTTTTTGTTTTTCTTTTTCAAATAAATGAATAGTGCTATTATTTTTTTTATTTCACTAAAATTTGTGTAGAGTTTCAAAATTCATGAAAATTTTTGTGTAAGCTTCTCAATATGTAAACTATCTAGGAAAAATGTTAAATCATGAATTTGAATACTTTGTGCAGTAGAATTAATTACTTCCAATAAAGATTAAATGCAACTTCCAAGAATTTTAATAATTAAATTATTAATCCAAAAATTATGAAATTTATTGTAGCACTGTTTTAAATCATTCTTAATCCATAGAAAAAGTTTGAGCTTGTTTAGATAAAGTTTGATCAACTTCTAATTATGCACTAATTAATTAAATAGTAAATAAATGTTAATTTGAGAACTTTAAGTGTTGTGTGCCCTTTTGATTGAGTGATGTCCTTAGGTCACTACCCTTTGGTGATCTTTGGCACCTTAATTCCATGTTTGAGCTCGTTAGTAACTTACTTAGTGATAAAAAGCTGGTATCGCTGGAGTTGTCGCCACTAGATAGTAGGTTTTCTGTTTGCGACTATACCGTGAAGGAAAGTTGTACTCAAGTCGTAACTCGTGGCATGTTATCCTCAAGCATCATGTTTATCATCGAGCATCATGTTAAAGCATGTTATGTACTCGTGTAGTTCCCGCTTTCGAAGAAGTCGAAGTCACCGAGCAAGCTTCCGGAGAAGAGCTATCGTCGGTGGGTTCCGGACCAGACGTTGGAGTCCTCGAGTCTGAGTCAGTCGTCGTGTCAGAGCAAGGCAAGCCCCGGTGCATTTAAACCCTACCTTGAGTTACAAATGTTTTATTATTTATACTATGGTTTATTGCATTAAGTAATTAGGAGTTGAGTGATAACCCAATTGCTGCATTATCATCCTTGATTATTGCGATATCACCCTTGATACCTGTTTTACTGAAAATGCGTAGTATGCTTCACTATGCTTACTGAATTAAGCTTTTTAAATGAGTGTTTATGTAGCCATGACGGCATACTTAATGAATATTGAAATATAAGAATGAACTTGAAAGATCGGGCGGGTGGTTTGGCCACTGCTAACATGCATTGGGAAAGGAGTCTCAATGTAGTGTTTCCGCCTTGTCAATTAAGGACTGTTCGTTGTAAGCCTGTTGTGTTCGATACTTTGCAACTAGCCTCATGCCTTGGGTAAGCCCAAAAATGTTAGTGATTCCATTACGAGAACGTCTAACCTCGCACTGGGAGTGGAGAGATGGCGGGAGTAGCGTGTACCCTCGGGGCTAGAATCGGGCCGGGTTCGAGGAGTACTGTACTTTCGGGTGGCGATGGACACATTCTGGTTTTGGGAGATCTAAATGAGGGTTGATATATGCAAGATTCGGTTCTACATATGTCGTGATGTTAGAGATCCCCAGCTGGGTATAATCGGTTCGAATCGTCGTTGCTCCTCGGTTATGGAGACTTGATCACCTGACTCGCATCGTAGTTAAGAACTTGAATTGAAAGAAAGAACGAGAAGTGTTTTGATGATAATTACTTTGATCTAGACTAGGATCACCTAGAGTTGGTTAATGAACCATCAATGGTAAAAGTAAAATATTAAAAGTAAGGACTCACTTTAGTAACCTTTTCTACAAAAGAAATTTTGATTCTGGAATACCCGTACCTTGATTCCCTAATGCTAGCATGCCCTTGGAGTCTTTGTCTTAGTCGGGTAAGTCTTGTTGAGTACTCTCGTACTCAGGGTTTGTTGAACCCCTTGTTGCAGGTGCGGTTCATGAACAAGTCTGCTTCGAGCCTTGTTGCATGACCGTCGTGGTTGAAGAAAGTGACGATGAGTAGACTGGGTGGCCTTTGGGCAAGGCATCTCGTTTGTGTGATGTAATAAAGTTACTACCGATACTTCTCTACTACTGGTTTGTAATAATGTTGCATAAGGTTTGAGATTTGAAAAACTGGTTTGTAACCCTAAGTTATTGTAAGACTTCCGCTACTTTACTCTGTTGAATATTTTGAATAAACTGTTGTAATATTGCAATACTCCTGTGATTGGATCCTGTTCGGAGGAAAGCAGGCCTTTTAAGTTACGGTGAACATAAGTACGGCTGTCAGAGGTCATTATGGCAATGACGGGTACTTGTGGGCCATCATAATTAGGAGGTTCTGTGGCAGGACCCAACTAATCGGTTGTATAAAAATCCAGGTCAAGTTGCGCAAAAGTGTTTTGGTCGCGATGTTGCATAGAAATTAGTCGTTGGATGAATAAAATCAATTCGTTACCGCATAAAATTTTTTATGCGAGCTGGACATTTCACCTAACTGCACCTGACACAGGCTGACACGCGCTGACACAAGCTGACATATACATGCATGTATGCATCCATTCTAATCTCTTCCATTTTTTCACGATAATTCCTCAACGAAGCATCTGATTCAAAAACGGTTTTCACCATTGAACTTCGGACATTTTTGTGCACGATTCAAGATCCATTGTGAATATTTTTTGAAAAAATAAAAATTCATAAATTTGAAATTTGAATCATGGCACGTGATGGCCGATTGGATGCATAGAAATTAGTAGTTTGATGAATAAAAATTAATTTTGCTACCACATAAAAACCTCTCCGCGAGATGGACATTCCACCGAACAACTGTGATTGCCTCCACCAACATCATGCTTCCCACTATAGGGTGTATAACTAACATGGGAACCATGCATAAAACATGGAGATGATCTCGTCTTCTCTAAACTTTGAAATTTGAATCATGGCATGTGATGGCCGATTAGATGCATAAAATCAATAGCCAAGATGCGCAGAAAAGTTTTTGGCACCAACGTTGCATAGAAATTAGTGGTTGGATGAATAAAAATTAATTTTGTTACCGTCTAAATACCTCTCCGCGAGATGGACATTCCACCTTACACAACTATGATTGCCTCCACCAACATCGTGCTTCCCACTATGGGGGTGTATAATTAACATGGGAATAATTCATAGAACATGGAGACTGCAAGTGTAAAACATGAAGACGATCTCGTCTTCTCCTAAATTGAAATTAAAAAAACGAAGGGGAGGACGATTGGATTCCTAGAATCAATGGTCAAGATGCATAAAAAGTTTTTGGCGCTGACGGTGCATAGGTTGGATGAATAAAATTTAATTTTGTTGCCGCCTAAAATCCTCTCCTTGAGATGGACATTATACCTGACATAACCGTGATTGCCTTCAATAAAATCATACTTCCCACTATGGGGGTGTATAATTTACATGGGAACAATTCATAGAATATGGAGACAACAAGCGTAAAACATGAAGACAGGGAGGAAGCTAATGCGACGAGGAAACAACAGAGGAGGTAGGTGCGGCAATGGAGAGGGGAATCAGGAGAGGCGGTGGATGGGACTGAGAAGGGCGACGGTGGACTGGTGGAGGGGCAGAACCGTTGGACGTGCAGCCGGGCACGCGCGCTGGCAGCCGCCGCCGACCGATGAGTTCGCGCCAGCCCTCCTATTGGCGCATGTCGTGCCGCATCCGTGACCGGCCTAGCCCCATGAGGGGCCTGCAGCAGAGCCGCGCCGCCGCTCGGGAGGAATGTAATACCCTAAAATTTGCCCCTTTTTGAAATAGAGATAAATTGAGATAATTATGTATTTTGTGCTCATGAAACATAGGAAAATAAAATTTTTCAATAAATTAAAAATTATCATAGGGTTTAGAAACATTGTTTGTGCATACATGCCATTTGTCACACCCCAAAATTTTTAATTTTGGGTTGTGCATAGGAAACACTAAATAAAATAAATGTTTTAATATTCGGATAAAATTTCCTAAGTTTAGTTTATGATAGTATCAATTAGTTATAAAAAAATAAGAATCTTTAAATTTTTCTAAACTAATTTGACGGGCTATTGTTTATTGTGATGTTTGCTTGTTGCCTCTTGTGTGTTGAGAGCGAGCAAAAGTCTTTAAAAATGCGTTTAGTCGGTCGATTTTCCTTCTCCGATATACATATATCATTTTTCTACAATCAAATTCCTTGTTTCTCACCTCAAATTTTCGTTGAGAGCTTCCTCAAATATTTTTGTTGTAACTCAAATCACTCCTTCCAGTTTCTCGTCCATCAATCAACCTCTACAAACTTCTCGGGAATTTTTCTGACTTTTCTACAGCTTATTTCCACTTGTCTGTGAGCATAATATAATTTTTAGATGCTCCAAATTATATTATCATGAGCTCCAAATACTTTATTTGGGTTCCTCATGTTCCATAATATCTCTGGAAAATTCCCTCGAATTTTCGAAGCTTTCGGAGTATTTTTCGCGGCTTAAATAATAATTCTGGACTTTTCTAGAATTATTTTATCCACGAAATTAATTAATTCCGAAAATAAATAAATGTCTCATTTTCCCAATGCTCAAAGCCCGTGTGCAATAATCCTAAATGTTCATTCATTTATTTACTGTTGGGCTTTAATAATTAATTAGACCTATTAGTAAAGATGGAGGGTGTAACGTCAATTAGCACCATATCGCTAGTTGACATGGAGGTGGAGAGTTTTTCTCCATATATATACGTACCTACCCCTCGGGTAAAAGCACACCAAAACTACCGTAGAGGAGCCCCTAGTTTAGGAAATCTCTCGTGTAGTAAATTAGATATTTTTCTCCTTCTTGTGTCGTCCCCAGGCCGAGGCCCTTCAGATGGATGGAGGTAGAAGATAAAGTATTTGCGGTTCTGCCACTGGTTCGTAATATCTTTGTCGTTTCTTCATTTTAATTCCATTTTACTCCGTTTCAGTTGCATTAATTTCGTATAGTTGCGCTCTACGTAGCAGTGCTGACGTATAACGTGTCCTGCATCCTACCGATTAGCAGTTGCCGACCATGTGTGGCGCAGCCTGCCGACATGCCACAGCTGTACCGGCCTTCCATGGTCGCCATGGCCATGCTTGTACTGCTCGAGCCGGTGTAGTAGCCAGCGTCGTTTGCTGCCTGCCGGGTCCTATAGCCTGTGTTCCAATCAGCCAGAAAACCGGATATGTTGCTATTCACGTCAGCACATGCATGTAGGCAAGTTCCCTGCTCTCTACAAGTTCATCAATGTTCAAAGCCCGCCAACAGTAAGCATCAACGTGTTTGCAGTTAAGCTACCTATTACGTTCTGGCTTCATGCAAGTTTAATACATTATCTATTCATATGATGTCATTCAGAGCTCTCTTTTTACCCCTTAACGTGAATAACAATCCATGCTTTTACGTCAGCTTTTCCTATATCAATGATAATGTGATTAATATGATTAATATTTATTTAAAAGCTTTCTAATTAAAAGTAATCTTCACGTTAGTGGCGATGTTCACCATGTCTTATGTTTTTTTTAATTTAATCATATTAATTTGATTAATGTTTATGGAATATCTTTTTAACTAAAAGCAACTTAGGTCTTAATCATTGCTTTTTGATAAAGCAAATGTTAACTTGATTAACACCAACCTTAATGTGTCTTTGTTATTTATAATTAGTTTAGTAAACATAAAAATATATAGTTGTTTAGATTAATAGTTATTTAATGTCTTCTTGAATTAAAAGGGACTTATGTTTATATCTCGACCTTTTGTAAATAAAATGCTAACTTGATAAATAACAACTTAAATATTTCGTTGTTAATTATAACTTGCTTAATTTAATCACGAAACATGATAAACGAATAGTTGCTGTCTCATGTTCGGTGCTTTCTAAATTATAAATGTTTAAGTGACTTAAATAATATCTATGGGGAATATCGACATTAATGTCTTTTCAATTATGATGACTTGATTAGGTCAACCTCGAAACATGAAACAATTGATTAATGCTCTCACATGTTTTATGTTCTTTACGCTATAAATATTTAAATGACTTAAATGCTATAAAATATATATAAATAAAATATAACTAAGATTTAACTTTGGCTTTATAATTTTTAATTAATTCAACTTTAGAATAATTCTCTGGAATGTCTATCACATTAATTCATTAACTAAAATAAATCAAACGTATAGTTTGTCTTCTCCAATTTGTTGCAAACTCCTCGTTAGTCGCATGTCCTCTTTGATGGTAGCTCCGTTATCCGTCGTTCTTGCGTTTTCGCGATCATAGCAACATACCGTATTGTTTACTACGTTCCCTTTTAAAGCGTCTCTTTTGTTTGGAGAGTTGTTCTTAGTTGTGTTTGTTGTCTGTTTGTTCTGCTTGATTGCTGCGAGTAGAAGAAGCTTGGTTCGTTAGCGCTGAAGACGAGGAGGTGAGGATCGACAAGTACAACAGAAACCGTAGATCAGAGACAGAGGTTGAAGATTTTTGAGTAGCTAACTCTGGGAAAAAGACAAGTATAGCATGGGATTATCCTTATTGTCCTATTCACTGAAATTACTATTCATATGCATGTGTCCTCCTTGACAACCGTAGCGATTATAACATAGCTATTGATTTCCTGTTCCCTTGTCACCTATGGGATGTGCATTTGGATAGCTATTGCTAGCGCTTAATTATGAACAATGATCTTGTAATTTGACTAATGAATTATGCAACCAACCTTTTAAGATGACTTTCTTACTGTTAAAGGGTGCTAGAGCATTATGTTGTTTCTATGTTGCTCTAGTTTCTCTCCATAAGGACTCATCTGTGAACGAACATCTAGGACTTACAGTACAGCTGTGAGGGCTATATGGCTCTGGCTCTAGTTGTTTGAAAGAACTTTTCTAGCTTGTTAGTGGTAACCTTCATTGGCGTAAGAATGGCTTGACGATTCGGGTATAGGACAGCTTCTAGTCCCATGTGTATAGCCGGGAAGGAATGTGTCATGTGAAAAGGGGGTTCCTATATCTGCTTGCCGAGTGAATCTGATGGCCCTAACTTGTTAGACGAACTTTTAAATGACTTTATATGATTTCCGGTGTTTTAGGGAGTCGCGAACCCATGCATTTGGAAGTCATGACTCACAGTGAAAGTGTACACCTCTGCGCAAAGTTAAAAACTAGTATACTAGCCGTGCTCACGGATACGAGCGGCCTTGGACCTTCACGGAATAGATATACATTAATGGCTTTATGTTTCTGCTATTCGTTATTCATAATTACTTGATCATTGTTGATGGAGGGAATTGTGATAAACCTGTTGCTACTCTATCTATTAAAATGTATGATTCATAAAAGCTAACTGCAGTAAAACAGTGTCCAGCCTTTTGTGCCTCATGAACCCCATGTTATATTTGTTGAGTTCGACATGGACTCACTCTTGCTATTTCCCTACACTCCAGTGTGTAGTAACGTGCTGCTTAGAAGTAGAATAAAGGTGTAGTGGAGTTTCCAGAAGTCTATAGAAGTGCTTGGCATACGGAGCCCCCAGTCAGCCGTCCCTGAGAAGAATGGAGCCCGAGCAGAAGCTTAGCCACCATTCTGCGATACTCTGATAGTTGTAAGTGTTAATATAGTAAGTATTCCGCTTTATATAAATATTGTTTTGATGTTTCTATTCTGTTGTTGTATGTGTGGACTTCCTGGGCACACATATAACGAGTGCTTGGTCTTCTTTGGAAAACCGGGCATGACACCATTGCATTGGTTTTATTTGAGTGAGTGATTTTTATCAAAACTAAAAAAATAGATTCATTGAGTAATTGTTTGTGCATATTTATTATAGAGAAATAATATTTTATTTGAAATTAAAATCAAATATAAGGTTTAGATACATGTGATGCATTCATGCTGTTGCATATTGTTTATTGAGTGGTGTGGTTTTTCTAGAAATTAATTCTGATTTAAATCTCTTTTGAAAATGTGTTTGGAAATTAGAAAAGAAAATGAAAAATAGAAAGGAAATCCTTTACCTATTCGGCCTGTGCAGTCCAGTTACTGGCCTGCTTCCCTTTCTCGGTCTTGGGCCGCTGAACCGACCCGGCCTGCTTCTCCTCGCCGTTGGACCGCCCGAGCCGAGCCCGATTTCCCCACCCCCCCCACTCTCTCCCGCGCCGCGTGGGCCGGCCCAGGAGCCGCAGCAGCGCGCCCCCTCCTTCCTTTGTGTCGCTGCCAGCGGGATCCTCCGGTCAGCGTCATCTTCTTCACGTCGTAGTTAAGTCGGACACTGCCGACACCTTCGAATCCTGGAATCATCGGGATTTCTTCACGTATTCGGTTCATCCCCGCCCTATATAGGTTCGCGTAAGCCACCGCCCTCTTTTCTTTTCATCAATTTGCGGCATAGTTGCCCTAGTCGCGGCCGCGAGCTCGGTGAACCCTAGGATGCCGCCGTCGGCTTCGATTCGGCGAGTATGTCACTCCTCCGCCACCCTAAGCTCTTCTATTAGCTTTGTCATGGTCTTGCGAGCACGAGGGTGCCCTCAATTTGTTTGCTAATTGTTTATTGCGCCGCCACTGTGAGCAGGAGCTCAGTCGCCCGCCCTTTCGAGCCGCACGACCATCACGAGTCGCCTTCACCTCCATCTTCTTGTCAGGTGAGATCGCCTTGAGTTCCGCTTTCGATTGGTACTGGTCTCACGCCGAATAGTGGCCTGAATCGCCCGATTGCCTACTCCGGCGAGCCGCCGGCCATGGCACCGCCGCATTTCTTTCTTCTCCGGCCATGGCGCCACCTGCATCCCTCCATCTTCATTTTGAGCCGTCCATCCTCAGATCGACGCTCAAGATTAGAACATACCCCTTCGGTCTAGAATTTTGCTAAAGAAACCCTGGATTTCTTTAAGGCTTAACCCGCGGTCCTTGGCGTATTTTCCAAATTACGTTTCCTTGTTTTAAAAACGTATTTCTTCTCGGTAATTCAAAAATACGTTTTCTGATATTTACAGCTTTACCACTAAACTTGTTTTGAGCATAAAATCTCTGTTTTAACTCCGATTTGACCCGTTCAAGTTGCGTTAGATTCGTATTTGTGAGCTCTACATGTTAGTGTAGCTGTACAGTAGGTTTGGAAAATTTAATTTTTGAGTTTATATTAAAGTAATTATTTATCTATAGGAAATCTTAGAAAATTCATAACTTTCATGTTTTAAATCCGAGATCGTAGTAACGTGTAGAAGAGTTTTACAAACTTTTTATACTGTTAGTGCTACTGTTGGTTAGGTTTTCCACCTGTAAGATTCGATGTTAGATTTAATCTATTGTTTTACTAAAGAAAATCCCGTTTAATTCATAACTTATTTGTTTTCATTCCGAATTAGTTCGTTCGAATTACAATGGATTTATAACAACATGAACTACGTATTAGTATTAATGTATTCTTTATCAAAATCTCTAGAATTTCATAGTTTAGATCTAACTTGATTAATAACTGTGCAACTAGATTTATAAATAAAATATTATTGATTTCTCCTTTAGTTTTCTAAATTTAAATGTAATTTAACCTAAGTCACTTTTGAATATCTATAAAAAGTATTTTATCCTATATATATGATTTTATATAGTTAAAACAAATGAGACCTATGATTTTCTGTTTTATACAACAAAATCTTTCTGTGCATGTATCTCTTTCACCGTAGCTCCGATTAGCGTGTTTTTCGCGTTTATGTGTTTGTAGCAACGTGTAGGTTAGTTTTCAAATTTCTTTAATTGTTTGGTGTACTGTTCTAATTATTATTCGCTTCGTGTATGATTGCTCGATGCGTGTGTGGTGATTTATTGATCAAGTCTAGTCGGTGAGATTTACGTGGAGATTCAAGAAGCTATTAATTGAAGATTTGGATCAGAGAAATGATCTTGATTTGAGGCAAGTATAGCTTGGATTTTCTTTCTGTGACCATGATCTTGTGACTTAATTAATGTAAGAGCTATGATGGTTGAGAAATGACTTTTTAGCAACATAAGATCTTGTCTATACGTGAACCTCCGGGATTTACAGTACAACTGTGAGGGCTATATGGCTCTGGCTTTAGCTCAGTATGAGGACCTTTTCTAGCTTGTTAGAGGTTACCCTTGTGGCGCAAATGGGGAAAAGCAGACTGTGGATCTCTGGGACTGGTTGTATCACACAGACTGACTTCTGAAACCTAGCGGGTCTAACTTGTTAGACGAACCTTTGAAAGGCTTCATAGTGAACCCTGTCTGCTCACCTTGGGAGTGTTTTGGGGATTGGCCGCCACGGGCATATGGGTAATCACGACTCACAGCGAAAGTGTACACCTCTGTGCAGAGTTTATTAAACTGGTATACTAGCCGTGCTCACGGACACGAGCGGCCTTGGAGACATCTACATTAAAGATGATGATTCTTGTTTTGTTAAGATGTTCATTTACTTATCGATTATGCTTTATATTGATTATGTTACATTGATCATGAGTTTATGGGATCTATGCTTGCTATGCTTGCGGAGTTCGACATGGACTCACTCTTGCTATTTCCCACATCTCAGGATTGTCTCTGGAGTTAATAGGCTTGTGATCAACCGGTTAGTTTGTTCCTGGAGTGAAGTCTACACCCAGTGTTTGGAGTTGTCTTCTCGCTATGTTACTCTCTAAGGTATATTTTATACTATTGAGTTATGTATATTAAGCATTTGTCTCTTGATATTACACTTATCTGTGACTATATGTGAGATTTGACTCCTTTATTTCACATATAGTGTATATCTGGTTTTGTTCTTAAAACTGGGTGTGACAAGGAAGCAGTGGTCGCCGGACTGGATCTGCCGCTAGTGTGGTGGGAGAAAGGGAGGTGCATGCCGCTGGAGGAGGGAAGCACGTTGGGGAGAGTTGCCGGCGAGGGAGGAATGCCGTTGGGATCTGAGGGAGCTCGGCCTCCTCAAAATGAACGTGGAGAGAGAGGGGAGGCCTGGAAGGAGGCCTGGAGGGGCCTCGTGGTTGGTTTGGTTCGGTGCAACCATGTCGGAGTGGGGTTGGTCAGCTCATTGGACACTGGTTCGGTGGAACCAGTTAGCAGCAGTTTGGACTAGGGCTTCCACTAGGCTCGGTCAGTACACAGAGAGAGACACTTTTCACCACGCATGATACGAGATTACTGCTGACAAATGCCGGTGCTGGTACCTCACAGTCACACCCGGCTCACGAATCGTGGCAGTGCCTTTACTATAGTTTTGCCTTTTTTTATATGTACACTTTGGGCCAGTTTAGTTCGAGAAAGTTTTACAAAATTTTTCAAGATTCTCCATCACATCGAATTTTTAGATACATGCATGAAGCATTAAATATAGATAAAAAATAAAACTAATTACACAGTTTAGCCGTAATTCATGAGACGAATCTTTTAAGCCTAATTAGTCCATAATTAAACACTAATTACTAAATAACAACGAAAAGTGCTACAATAGTATTTTGTAAATTTTTTCGCCATCTAAACACAGCCTTTATCGCTAAAACTACCGTACCTTTTGCTTTAGGAAGGAAATGCTTTGGATTTTTTCTCCATATTATAGGAATCCGAATGGCAGCCAAATTGATTAGGGAAGGTCACGGATGGGCTTGACACTCGTGGGACTGAATCCAAACAGCCCCTGGTGTAGGTGACCAAAATTATTTCCGATTACTTACAGTAGCTACCAGAAACAAGCGAGGGCAGCAGCTCTGAATTTGCACGGGCAAGGCACAGTGGAGTGCTTCTGCATTTCGCTTTCACCGCCTGACCGTATCTCAGCAAAGAATCTTGCCACTGCATAGCCGCAGGTAAGCCACGTCGACTCCACTTGTGTTTAAATTTAGAGACTAAAGTTTAAAGGTGTTACATCGGGTGTCATATGAGAATGTTATATGAAAGTGCTCGGATAGTAATAATAAAACAAATTACAGATGTCCTCTGAAATTTGTGAGACAAATTTATTAAGCCTAATTAATCCGGCATTAGCACATATTTACTGTAGCTGTACTGTAGTGCTACATTGTCAAATCATGGACTAATTAGATTTAAAAAATTCGTCTCGTAAAATAGACATAATCTGTGTAATTAGTTATATTTTTAGTCTATATTTAATATCAGTAAGGAAGGCCCGAAAAAAACAAGGACAACCCGTCCCGTTAGGCCGTTAACCGGCATTCATTCCTCTTCCTCTTTCCTGCTGCGGCCTTGTTTAGATACCAGATTTCACCCTAAATTTTACTATGTAAAAAGAAGATTCCCCGTCATATAAAAATGCCGGCATATGTTTGGAGTACTAAATATAGATGAAATAAAAAACTAATTACACAGTTTTGTTGTAATTTGCGAGACGAACATTTTATGCCTAATTAATCAATGTTTGGACAATTATTACCAAATAAAAATAAAATTGCCTAAGTGTTGCACAGTATTTACTGTGCTGGTATCTAAACAAGCCCTGCATTTTGCGTCCAACGGGCCAATCCTGCACTGCCTGCCTGCCCCTCTGCAGTCTGAAGCGAGCGAGGGAGCGAGACGACCAGTCAGCTGCGGTCCGCGGTGCAGCCAGCAGATGCGTGCAGTACGTACGTACTGGTCAGCACGGAGCTTTTCTGTAAATCCCTACATGTCAGTGGCACATTAATCTGAGACGACAGACAAAGCGGCGCTTATTTATATATTAATTAATATTGTTAATCTGTCAGAGAATGAGAAATAGTACTAGAGATTAGAGAGTGGGGATACGTTGTGAGCAAAGCATAGCATCTGGAGAAAAGGGGGCCACTGCCAGTGCCATGGCCAGGAGCCAACAGTCGGTTGCGCGCCCACTCATGACTCATCTCTCTCACTCGCGCCGCGCCTTTTCATGGTGATGGCCTGCTGCTGCTGCTGCTAGCTATACGGTGCTGCCGCCGCCTCACCTCTGCATCCTTTTCCGCTTTGGCCGCTTTCTTCCTTTTCCTCTCTTTCCCTCTGCTGCTTTGCGGCCTTTGCTCGATGGACACATCCTTGGCGCATCGATCAGCGGTTTCTTCGTCATCAGCGGCATCTCATCTCCCCCGGTCCGGTCCCTCCTTTGCTTGCTGTTGCTTTGTTCGCTTGCGTGCGCGCTTTACTGTTTCGCAGTCAGTCGCCACCATCTCCTCCATGCTCCTCCTCGTCGTCTTCCTCGCCGACCTCTGACTGCCGCCGCTGCGCCCGCTGACATTTGTCCCCCCGGCCAACGTCGCTGGCTGGATTCGCGTTTATCTACCCCGGCATTACCATTGCTCCCCTGCTGGACCCTGCTTTGGTTGGGTTGGGTTTCGCAGTTGGCTGTTGCTACTCGCTCTCGTTCTCTCTCCTTTGCCTCTGCTCTCAGGGCCCAAGATTGCTCTCAAGGTATGACGGTGCCTGCTGCTCTTGATTAACCTTTCTCGCTCTCACTTCCATAACTGAGCTTCTCCGTCAGGTTCAGATCTTGGACCCCTTCCGGCCGGCTATTCAGAGTTTCAGACCCAATACATAAAACGCACTTGCTCCAACAAATTCAGAAATGGCCGAAGTGAAGCCTGAGGACATGGTGCATCATCAGCCCATGGACCAGCTCCAGGGCTTCGAGTACTGCATCGACTCCAATCCTTCCTGGGGTATGTATGTCATGTCCCACACCACACTCAACTGGTGGTGGAGCGTTGCTGTGTTCATTTGTGTATAGACTATAGAGGGAGCTTGCTGATTCTTCATCTCTGTGTGCGTGTTACAGGCGAAGGGATTGCGCTGGGCTTCCAACACTACATACTGTCCCTGGGCACTACTGTCATGATCCCCACTTTGCTGGTTCCGCTTATGGGTGGAAATGATGTGAGAATCCCATCCTTACCTGTACTCGTGTTGTTTCTTGATTTTGTTGCCTCATGTTCAACCTTCGAGTTCTTGGATTTCACCAATAGTGTTCGTATGAAAGAAACAAATGCTGCTTTTGCAGCACCTACCATGTAAACTTACAACTTTTGAAACTGAAGAGAAAAATGCCGCTGTATCATTCGTTTGATGGAAGAATTCATTGTGACTACAGAAATCTATTTTGTTCCTCTCCTTTTTTTTCATTACTCAAAGTATGACAAGGCCAAGGTGGTTCAAACACTGCTATTTGTTACCGGGATCAAGACACTGCTGCAGACGCTATTTGGCACTCGTCTTCCCACAATCATGGGAGGTTCATATGCGTATGTGGTTCCGATCCTCTCCATAATCCGTGATCCCTCGTTCGCACAGATAGCGGATGGCCATACTGTAAGTATGCAATGATCCTCCAACATTGTTTTTATACCCTTATAAAACAAAACAAACGGTCATGGAAGACTGGACAGCCTGATATCATGAACCGACGCACTAGTGATGAAAAATCCCATGTTTTGTACCCCCAAGCTTATCTTTTCGCGTTTGTCTTGTTTCCAGAGGTTCCTGCAGACTATGAGAGCCATACAAGGTTCACTGATTGTATCCTCAAGCATCCAAATAATTCTTGGATATAGCCAGTTGTGGGCAATATGTTCTAGGTACATGTAACTCTCCCTTTGGCCTTCGTTGATGCAAGATGGAATTATGCATCGATACCCATATCAAGTGCAAAAATTATTTCCTTGACATATCCGAAAGTACGAATGGTTCACTTAGATTCTTACTATATTGCAGCTGAGGGGCCCTTTGGTATAGATGCTTCAACTTTAGTATGACATGTCGACAGTCTTGTTATAGTGGCCACATGGTCAATACGTGGATCATTATCTGCTTATTCTTTACAAACTAGTCTGGGCCCTTTGGCTATCCATCCACTTTTGTGTCTGTCAGTTTGAATTGCGAGTGTTACTTTAGAAAAAAAAAGTACAATATGCTAAAAGTACAATATGCTAATATGATATTCAAAGGTAGAAAAAAAGTATATACAAAGGTGATAGGAATGGGTGCTACCTTCTGATCCACGGCAGGAATAAGAACATAAAATTTTGATGTGCATGTTGCAGGTTCTTTAGCCCACTTGGGATGGTTCCCGTGATTGCATTGGTGGGGCTTGGCCTTTTCGAGAGAGGATTCCCAGTGGTAAAAGCTCTAGTGGACTTACTTTTGTTATGTATAAAATAATTCCATCCACATTGTTTCCTTCAGTTTTCATACTGAAGAATGTTGTCTTGGACAGTCTTATTTCTTTTCTTTCCATTGTTAATTGTTTAGGAACTCTCTTTTCTCTTCCTTACATGGTGATATGATCTAAAAGCTTTACTATAGTTGAAGATCTCTTATCTTATAACTGAAAAATATTTGTGTGTCAGCATTTTGTTGGAGATGGAAAATTTGCATTAATTATCCTTCTATTATACGTGCGATAATTCAACTGTTAGCCAAGAGCTGGCATTCTGTTGTTATGCTACCTTTAAAAAAAAATCTGTTGTTATGCTCTACTGAGTCCTATAAAGCTAATTCAAGAGCAAAATTTGCAGGTTGGGAAATGCGTGGAGATTGGTCTTCCAATGCTTATCCTCTTTGTTGCGCTTTCCCAGTATCTCAAGCACGTGAATATTCGTCATGTTCCTGTTTTGGAGAGGTTCTCACTGCTGATGTGCATCACTCTTGTATGGGTATATGCCCACATCCTTACAGCAAGTGGTGCATACAAGCACACAGCACTTGTCACCCAGATCAACTGTCGGACAGACCGTGCCAATCTCATATCTTCATCACAATGGTTTGGAGACTTCCCTATGTCACATTGACTAATTTTAACATCCATGTTTTACATTTTCATATAACCTTCCACTCTCTTAGGATAAGCATTCCATACCCTTTACAATGGGGTGCACCAACATTCAGTGCAGACCATGCATTCGGTATGATGGCAGCGGTGATGGTTTCTTTAATAGAGGTACCATGACATACTTACTAAAAATAAACAGTGCCTTGTAGAAATTTGTTGGTCTTCATTATTTAGGATTTTTTATTCAGTCCATCTAATTCAGTGGACAATATTTGAGGGTTGCAGACCACGGGAGCATTCAAAGCTGCTGCACGATTGGCTAGTGCGACACCCCCACCAGCATATGTCCTGAGCAGAGGCATTGGGTGGCAGGTTAGTGATGTTATCCTAGCTTCCTACAGCAATCGGTCAATATCTCTGACATGGCAAATAATCTTCCTTTTATAAACTTCAGTCCAAATAATCTTCCTATAGTTGCTCGCAAAAAAATAATCTTCCAATAGTTCATGGATGTTGGCTAGAAAATTTTCTGATACTTTATTGCAGTTGTACATATGTCGAATAACCAACGTTTTGCTGAAGACAAATTAAAATATTTGCATGTACTCTGTGTTAAAGCAAGTTAAACATGTTCTCTCCTTTTTCTTCTCAAATATGCGATACATCCAGGGCATTGGCACCCTACTAGATGGCCTGTTTGGCACTGGAACTGGTTCTACTGTTTCTGTGTAAGTGCATCTTCATGCTGATAGATAATTCTTCATTCTGATATTGTTCTTTAGCTCCATGTCTAAGAGCATGCTGAATCTCTACCTGCAACACAGTGAGAATGTTGGTCTCCTAGGATCAACAAGGGTTGGTAGCAGAAGAGTGATACAAATTTCTGCTGGTTTCATGATCTTCTTCTCCATTCTAGGTAACATTTGTCCCTAGCAAGTGACATTAAGTTGCATCAATTAGTTTTTCAGAATTCTATATAAGTTCTTTCTTTTTTAAATGAATTCTAAAATTATCATGATTGCAGGAAAATTTGGAGCACTTTTTGCCTCAATTCCTTTCACAATATTCGCTGCCATTTACTGTGTTATGTTTGGAATTGTTGGTAAGCACTAAGCAGCATAGTAGACAAAGTGAAAATATCCTGTTCTAGCAATTTGTTATTCTTTAAACTGTAGAGCTAATTGATAAGGTCATGTGTTCAGCTGCTGTGGGGCTCTCCTTTATGCAGTTCACCAACATGAACTCAATGCGTAATCTCTTCATCATCGGTGTCTCACTCTTCCTGGGTTTATCTATACCAGAGTACTTCTCTCGGTATTCCACAAGTTCTCAACAAGGCCCAGCGCACACAAAAGCTGGATGGGTTCGTATTTTTTTTTCTATATACTGTAAAATTCAAATTCCATCTTAAACTTAGCTCCCAGCAAAAAGAAGAAAACATCTAGCATGATATAGTAACTCGAAGCTGATGCATTGTGTCTCGTTTAGCATTGTATTACTCTTAAAAGCTGAGTTTGAATTGTTGTGCATTTTCTTTGTTTGTTGCAGTTCAATGACTACATCAACACTATCTTCTCATCACCGCCCACCGTCGCCCTCTTTGTAGCAGTACTCCTTGACAACACACTTGATGTAAGAGATGCAGCTAGGGACCGAGGAATGCCATGGTGGGCGTGTTTCCGGACATTCCGTGGCGACAGCAGGAACGAAGAGTTCTACACTCTCCCTTTCAACCTCAACAGATTCTTTCCCCCAACTTAAGCCAAATTGCCATTGAGAACATGCTGCATGTCAAGTGGTCCACTGAAGCAAGCATTACCTAACATGAGGTCTGCTTTTGATAGAGTAGAACAACAAAAGGCTGGACAAAGGAAGAACTAATTCCCAGCTACCAATCGATTGTACATAAAACCAAATCGTTTAAGTTGGCCACCGGTGTCGAATCAGAATGTCAGATTTTGATGTAATGTGAGTTTAGAGATCTTATGAACAATCCGTTTCAAGCCTTATATGCAAGCTAGCTTTTAGTCAGTGTTTTCATGGCTTAGTGGCATGGTCTGGTGTCTGGTCCCCCAAAAGCTATAGAAGATATCCAGCTATTGCAAGAATTATTCTTCATCTCGCATTTTAGTATATGTATATTAATTAATAGTAGTATTTCAACTTTTGCATAATATATAGTTATCGATAAAAAGACTATTAACTACTACTTCCTCATATCACAAATATAACTCTACTAGGACATGGATTACAATATGACCCTTTGATAGCAATTTCTGTAGAAATATATGGTCTTAAATACAAAGGGTCATTCAAAGTTAACTTTTCATTAATCTAATAGCCAATCTTGTGTTCTGAATGTGTATAGAAATTTAAATAATGGCAGTCAAATGTAAATCG
This sequence comes from Saccharum hybrid cultivar R570, assembly GCA_038087645.1. Lineage (NCBI taxonomy): Eukaryota > Viridiplantae > Streptophyta > Magnoliopsida > Poales > Poaceae > Saccharum > Saccharum hybrid cultivar. The sequence goes on from JAQSUU010000392.1 coordinate 1,416,290, forward strand.
TTTAAAAAAGGAGAATTCTAGATGTATCTATAATTATTATTGCAATAATTAATTAACACATAAGAAAGTGCTAAACATAACCTTGTTATGAAACTAATTTATAATCTACAATTATTAATTGGAGACTCCTTTTAAATCATGATGTTAATCTCCACTAAAAAAGACGAATTCTAGAAGTTTTTGCAAAAAGGAAGAAAAATCTGGCCATCAAATGTGTATACTTGGCAACACATAGAGGAGAGAGGGGGTTGATGATCCATAATACTTGTCTTTTGATACAAATTTCAAACTCTGGATCCTTAGCATATAAAGAGAAGTCTGTTATGCTATTGTGACTTTATTCTACTCTTTGGAGAACCACTAACACTAACAATAATGTAAAATACAGATCTTGAACTTTTGCAGTACTTAGACTGTCCAAATGATTGTTTGGATGAGCCGTAAAGCAAGGTGCAATGATTTTACACCGATTTTGTGCCTATTCGGCAGACGAAAGGAATCGCCTGTGGAGGAATGTTGACTTTTGAGGCCTCATTGACACAGCCCTCCTGCCTCATCGGCCACGGGGGTTCCTCTCTCTTCAGCCACGGACCCCTCTCTTTCCATCCCTCAGTCCTCACCGACCTGGATTAGCGCCTTCGACGGCCGACGCAGGCATGGCCTCGACCTGCACTGGAACGTTGATGAAAGCTGCGTCCTGGATCTGGCCGTGCACCAATCTTGTAACGGAACCGTTCGGACATCCCTGCTTCACATGGGGGCTCGCACGTGTCCCGCTGTCATACCTAATTTTAAAGATAAAACTGGATATAAAACCATATGTATGCCTAGGAATCAATCACACACATATAAAGACAAATTAAAGGAGAATACCAAACACAGTGCTTTATTACATCACGTGTATTCAATCTATTACATAATATCAAAGTCTTAGCAAGCGGTGATGTTGTTCAAGGCCGTAACCTTTGAACACCGAGTAGTCACTCAAGCACACGGACAGGAGGAAAGGATAACGAAAGGGCAATCAAAGCGACGATGAGTTCATTTCACCGGGGAAAGTTAGGGTTTCAAATCCCCCTCCTCTTACAACTCTGCTGCGACGCTATTTATATCCGACCGTATCTTTTACATGGACTCAACTGCCCTTTCAACTACTCAGATCCTATAGAATATTCCTGTTCATCAGGTCTTTTGGCCCTTCCTTCTTGCGACCTCCCCAGGCCATGACCGCCCTTGCGCGTCCTAGTGGTCCCCTTGCGCTAGCGCTGGGACTCGCGCTCGGGAGGAGGGGACCAGTGCTCTCCTGCTGGCGAATCCCTCGACTCCCTTTCGCCCCTGTAAACGAAAAGGGAGACCGCCTGCATAACACAAGAAATTTGGATCATGGAACCTGAGGTGAACAATCTGCATTTGTGCTTGGCTAAGTTTTCGCCTGTTGAAGCGAAAACTTTATCGCTACCCTACGGTTCAGACGATACGCGACGCTGTCCCGAGTGTTTGTTAGAAATCCCTTTCGCCGGCACGGGGGGTGCGAAAGGATGGGGCATCGCCCAACAGGTGATAAATAACTAGTAGCTCTATGGCGCCTGCATAGCCACAGGGTCGGTCGTGGATCACAAGACTAGTAATTCTTAGGAAACTTAGCATAACCATCATAACCGTTACCCATCAAGAATTTTTATTCAAATAATATAAATAAACAAGCGTAAGTACATTTCGTACTCAACAAGAATAACATGGGGTTAATAAGGCTCAAAGGTAGACACTGGTTAACTGCATTACCTTTTAGTAAGCCATCTTTTAGCAATTGAGTAGCAACAAGGTAAACAATAGCCCAAATAACCATAAAAAAAGGGCAGACCCAGTGCCAGAGGCTCCCACACGAGTGGGGTCTGGGGAAAGGAATAACCGAAGCAAAGTCTTACCCCCGCAGAAATTCTGCAGAGAGATGGCTTCGAACCCAGGACCTGATGACTCGGCGAGCTAGCACTCACCAATTGCACCAGGCCTGCCCTTCTCCCAAATAACCATGTGATCAAGCATGAATAATGTATAGCAAAAACAATAAGCATTAATGTTCATCTCATAAAATACTATTCAGTAAGGGGCCCAAGCCGCTCTTGACCATGAGCACGGCTGTTATAATAGTTTTTAACATTCTGCAGAGGTCGTACATCTTCACCCGTGAGTCGTGTTGCCCATATGCCTAGGTTAATTACTCCCAAAACACTTCTAAGGTAAGCAGACATGGTACACTATGAAGATGAAGTCTTTCAAAGGTTCGTCTATCAAGTTAGGGCCGCTAGATTTCTATGCCCTGCAAATGTAGAGTTCCCCTTTCCTAGGCACAATCTGTGCAGGCTATATGCTTAAGAACAAAGGCTGCACTATACCCAAGCCGGAACACACCCCTTTTGCGCCATAAAGGTGAAAAGGTCATTCTACTGAACTAAAGCCAGAGCCATGTAGATCTCACAGTTGTAATGTAAGTCCCGTGGAGCCACTTACAGATAAGTCATTAGGAAAAACTGCACTTTAGCCCCCTTATTTCATTGTTGCTAAAAATATCTTTTAATGTTTATTACATATACCATTAGTCTAGTTACAAGGTCATAGTTATTTATTGAGCACTAGAAAGATACTACCCAATGCACAAGCCCATGGGTGATAAGGTATAAGCATAAAGCTAGGAAATCCTTAGCGGTAATCAAGGTAGACATATGTAGTATGATTTAAATGATTAATAGTGAATAGGACAACAAGGATGATCTCATGCTATACTTGCCTTGCTCAGCAAACTCCTGTTGATTCAACTGGTCGTCAAAGTATAGGTCTTGCTCATCAATATATTGCTCACCGTCTATACTCGATCATCAAACATCAACACACAATCATCCGAAGCAATCATGCATGAAGCAAACAAAGAGCTACAATTAGAACAGTACACCAACAGTGGAAAAACAAGTTGAAATGTTTATAAAATTATTCTACACATCGCTACGATAACATAGACACGAAAATCACCGAAATCGGATTTAAAATGGTGAAGGTAGGATGATTTTAAGCTTTGGATGGCAGTTTCGTCTAATTACGAATTAAAATAAATAAATTTTCAGTTTTTAATGTTACCAAAGGACTGTGGCTTTGAATAAAAAAACTGAGGGTCTCTTTAGAAAAAAGAGCCCGCGAAGGGGTATTTTCAATCTTGAGCCGTTGATCTTGCGATGAGTGGCTGAGAATGGATGGCTGGGGAGAGAGAGGGCGCGGTCGGCCAGAACAGAAGCCAGCACGGCGGCAAGCCTCTCGCTGGCGGTCTAGGGAAAGGGCCTAGAGTAAGGATGCAAGTGGGGCGGCGGTGGTCAGCCCACCCCGCGTCCGCTAGAGCCGTGAGAGAGCTTGCGGGTTTTTGCGGCAGCCCACGCAGCGCCGCTAACTTTTGTGGGCTTTAAGGATGAAAACGGTCGGAAACGGTCGAAAACGGACTTACGATATAGAAAAACGAAAACGGTCGGTTCGGGATATTTCTATATTTAGCAATTAAAGAGTACAAAAAATGATTGAAAATAGTTGTGAAACCAATTGAAACTGACAATTTTTCGTGTTAAAAAACGGTTCATAATATAGAAAACGAAAACGGTCAATTCGGAATGTTTCTGTTCCGTTTTCATCCCTGGTGGGCTTGGCGACAGCCCGCACAGCGCCGCATAAGCACACACACCTAAAACAACAACTGCGTGCTCTCCGGGACGGCCGCCGCCGCGGAGCTGCGGGGATCATGCGGGGCAAGCCGGCAACCCCGGGCACTACGTGGCGGTCGTCGTGCTCCGCGTCTCGCAAAGTGAAGCAAGGCACGACTGCAATGCACACTGGCATGCGGCGATGGGCTCCCTTCCGTTCAGTGGCTCCATCTCCATGGACCATGGTTGGTTGCACTGCAGAGGCGCGGGCAGGCAGCTTTTCTTGAATCCTCATGCTCATGCATGGGCATGGCACGGACGGACGACATGGATGGATCCAATACATGACATGGCAAATTCCGACGGATGGAGGATGGACTAACGGAGAGAGACACCGACGGCAGTGCCTGTGCATCACTGCTGGCCGACTTGCATTGTCATGGAGAAGATACTGATGCTGATCCGTTCGCCGCTGGCCGTGCGCGTGCAGGGGTGGCGAAGGCGATACAGGCGAGGCGAGAGGACAAGCTGCGGCGAATCAGCGGCGTGGTGGTGGTTGACGGCAAGCGGGCACCGGGACGACACGCCGCCGCGACGGGCAGCCAAGGGCAGGGGGCGTTCCACCAACCGGGAGTGGAAGCGGCCGGAGAAGTCAGACCGGCAGCACTGGAGCGGTGGCGGCGGGGATGGCAGAGGGCAACACCGGCAGCTGTCACTACAGAGCATCTCCGACCCCGAGGCGGCGAGCTGACTCGACACGGGTTGTGGGTTGCCGCTGGGATATGCGGGCTACCCACTTCAGCCCACTCAATCTAAGTGGGCTACTTTGTGGGCTTACACGGGTTAGTGGCGCAGGCAGCCCAGCGGGTTGGTGCGGCGGCCCGCCCCACGTTGCATCCCTAGCCTAGAGGCTAGTTTGGGTAAAGCGAGGGCACCATGAGGTAGCGGCGAGTACGGCGAGCTCACCCCGGGCGGTCTCGGTGACGGGAGATGAATGAGGACGATGTGCGGCTCGAAGCTGCGGGCGGACGGTTCCTGCAAACGCCGGCGGTTGTTAGCGGAGCATAGATAGCAAGAGAGAGCTAGGGGAGGGGCTCGGCAGCTTCGGAACCTCAATGCCGAGCTCGGCGATGGATCGAAAATGGCGGAAAAGCTCCAAGCGGCGGTCTCCACGGCAACAGGCGGAGCTCAGCTATCGGCGAGATCCAAATGGTGGCGCTAGGGCACGGGCTAGGGCAATGACTTGCGATAGGGTTCAGAAAAGAGGCCTGGGCTTCACTTTTATAGCGGCATAGACGTCACGCACGCCCGAAATTGGGCTCGGCATCGGGTTCGAGTCGGAGCAGAGTCCGGAGCCAGGACCAGCGCGAGGTGGGGGGAAAACTGACGTGTGGGGTCGAGCTGTCAGCGGCTCAGGGGGCAGTCACCATCGGTCAACCGCACAGAGGGAGAGGGAAATGGGAGCTGTCCTAGCGCGGCTTGGGCTCAGGCCTGGAAAATGGGCCGCGGCTGCTGTGGGTGGAGCTGGGCTTGCTGCGCACCGCGCAAAGGGCAGAGCAGTCCAGGCGGCTCGGCTGTGAGGGGAGAAAAGGTAGCAGGCCAAAATGAAAAAGAGAGGGATGGAGAGATTCTTTTCTATTTTCTTTTCTGCAATTGAATTCTCCAAATTCATTTAAATACAGTTTCAAAACATTTGAATTTCAGAACAAAAACCAAACAGCACAGTAAAATATATGCACCAGACTGTATGCAACAACATATTCCAAGCCATATGGTTGATTTTATTTTAGCAAAATTATTATTTCCCTATGTTTGAATGCACACATAAAGCATTATAAAATCAATTTAAGCTATTTTTAAAAGAATGCAAATTCCAGGGTGTTACACCCGCACTGTGGCGCCCCCTCCACACCCACACGCATGCAGGCGAGCCCAGTGCACAGGCAGGTCCAGCAGGTGGCTGCTACAGATGGGTTCCACTGCAACATGTGCAACATCAGATCTATTTTTGCAACATTTAGATGAAACTCATGTAACATACATCCGAAACAATTGAAACACTTACAACATAGTCTGAAACACCGGTAAAAAGACATGTGTAGCAATTGCAAAACATACGCAACATCCAAATGTAACATTTGCAACATATGTGTAAAACATATGCAACATCTAGATGAAACATACTTGCAATATATGTCTAAAAAACAGATGAAACATTGGGGACAGAAGTTTGCAACATAAGTGTACAACTATTGCAACATATGGAATATCTCGATTAACTTTTACAATATCCATACGAACCCCTTGCAACATACAACTGAAACACTTGAAACATATGCTTGTAACATGCGCTTTCAGTGCAATGTCACCTCGCTTGGACGAATGGAGCTCGTCCTTGTGGAGCTCGACGCCAGCGCGAAGCTTGATGCCACAGAGTTAAGGATGAAAACGGAACGGAAATATCCCGAACCGAACCGCATCGTTTTCTGTATTTTATCCGATCGAATTCGTATTTTTGTGTCCGACTTTACCGTTTTTGCTTTTGTTTTCATATTTTAAATGTAAAAGTAGAAAACGGTTTAGACATTTTCCGACCGTTTCCGACCGTTTTCTACTTTTCTACTTTTAATTCGGAATATCCCGAATTCAAAATTCAGTTTAAACCGAATTTTGTTGTGAATCGTTACTGTCCAGGCAACTAGGCAAAGGCAAGTGTGGAGTACTGATGCCTATTGGCCGCATTATATAGGCAGCTCACCCCCGTCGCGCCTCCCTCAGTCGTTGAAGTAGGACTAATCATCTCGCACGGTGCTATATGCTTGCATGGCTGCATCTGGCTTCACGCGACACTGTTGTTGCATTGCATGTGACTGAGCCGACCAAAAGAGAGAGAGCTAGATGGGCCAGGCGTTGTTACTATCCTTTCTAGTTTAGTACCGATGGCATCTCAAATTTTCCTCTTTTTTTTCTTTTCTTTTTTTCTCTTGTCAAAGAAACCAAATTGATAAGTCTGCCCTCTTGCACTCGAAATTTGCCACGATGGCACTTGTTAATTGTTATGCATTGTGGATCGGTATTCCGTATTGAATTTTCGTATACCAACCGTGTTCGACATAATTTCGCTCGAATGGGTTCGTTTTTGAAATTCTCGATATTCCGTAAGTTCGCGTTCGTTTTCGTGTCCGGCTTTACCGTTTTCGCTTTCGTTTTCGTATTCAAATGTAAAAGTAGAAAATGGTTGAGGAGTTTTCCGACCGTTTCCGACCGTTTTCATCCTTACACAGAGTGGGCGGTGGAACGTACCTCAACAGTGTCTACGGCAGGCGGATGGAGCATGGCCGCGACTGGATCGTCACCACTGATCTATGACGAAACGAAAATATTCATCATAAAAAGTGATCATCTATGACAGTTTTGGATTCGTCATTAAGATTTTCGTCATAGAAGTAGATATTTCTAGTAATGGAAGGCGTGAGTCCGGATGGCTGGCGAGCGATGCAGTTGGAGTCCGTCCCGCGAGCGGGGGCAGCGCAGGCGAGCGGAGTCCATCCCGCAAGGGCGGGGCCAGCGCTGGCGCGAGCAGGGTCTGCGTATGAGTGGATGAGGATGGGTCTGTAGATGAGTGGATGAGGATGATGTCCAAACGGGAGTCACGGGACGGACACTCATGTGATATCATTATTGATCTTGTACAACCCGCCGCACGCCCCAAGTGAATTGGTCAATGATATCAAATATTTCTTTTGCTGTGTTTTTAGGGCTTGCTTGGTTCATGACCACAACGTGCCATGCCACAGGTTAATAATGCCACAATTTTTAGCAGCTGTTTAGTTCGCTACCACATCTACGCGTGTGCCGCACTTTCTTAGCACCTTGTCCAATGTCATTGACTCATTTTTTTTTGCCAAACTTTGGCATATGTGTAACTTCAACTTTAGTCGCCAAACATTTTGTGGCAGTCACAGTTTACGGAAGGTTTGGCATGGCAAACTGCGGCATGAACCAAACTATGACAATTGTGTTAGTGTTTGCGGTGGCAGGGGCATGGCTATAGTATTCGAAGAGGTTGAAGTAGGAACCTTATTCGGTTATTAAAAATGTAGTTTCATAATATTATGATCACCATATTGAATCTGTTTTATATTCTCCCTCGGATGTGAAATACAAGGGATCCGTACAATTTTAGGACCAAATAAAAGTTTGCCAAAACACTAACTTATCACTCACTAATTAGTTAGTTTTGTTCTCAACTTACTTAATTTTCTAGTAACACGTATAGTTTAAAAAAGACATGCATGTATGCTGTCGATAGTATACCTGTCAATTATAAGTCATTTTTGCACAAGATGGTATTTAGAAGACATGGATGGATGAGGCTTCGGGCATGCTAGCGCTCGGACGTCCGGACGCCCGCGCGTGCAACCATTTCTCGTACCATCCACGCCGTTTTGCACATTCACATGGGGCCTGCACCGCCTCGAACGTCACCAACATCGAGAAGAGGGGGAGGGGCGGCGGATGCCAGCTAGCACCGGGAGGAGGAGAACCGAGGCGAGGCAACAGAAAGCGAAGAGAGAGATGTAACACTCGATCTACTTTTGAAACATCCAGATGTGACACTTGCAACATACGTCTAAAGGTAGATGAAACACTTGAAACATGCACCTTAAACACTTGCAAAAATACATGAAAAACACTTGAAAACCATTGTAAAACATATGCAACATCCAGATAAAACATTTGCAATATATGTGTGAAACATATGCAACATCTAAATAAACATACTTGTAACATACGTCTAGAAAAAACATATGAAACATTGAGAACGGAAGCTTGCAACATACGTATACAACCATTGCAACACATGCAACATCTTGATCCACTTTTGCAACATCTGTATGAGAACACTTGCAACTTACTTTTGAAATCATCTGAAACAGTTGAAACATATGTTTGCAACATACGTTTTCAGCGCAACATCTTCATGCTGCTTGAGAGAATGGAGGCTCATTGGCGTGTGGAGTTCATCGGCGGCAGTGGCCCGGGGTGAGGAACGGAGAAGATGGCGCCTACATCGAGTTCAAGGAGGTGATGGACACAGTTCAAGAAGAGCAGCCTGTGGTCCTCGGCTCCCATCCCGAGTTAAGGAGCCGGTGATCCTCGGCAGTCCGACGATCCGGGGTGTGGGGGGAGCAAGCGTGGGCAGCGCTGCAAGTGGGCAGGGAGGGCGGCGCGATGCTAGGTCAGAGCAGCAAGGAGGCAGTGGGGGCATGTGGCGGCGCAGGTGGCCTGCGGGGCTACGGGCGATGACGCGGCGCTGCACGCATGCAGCGCGAGCTGTGACGTGGTGGGGAAGGAAGAGGGCCCCGAGACAGGAAGACCGTTTTTTTAGAAACTCCTGAGCTAATAGGATTAGGAAGGGTAGTTGGGCTTACACCCGGAGCCGGACGGACGCTCGCTTTCAGCATTACCGATGAGATGAACGAGGCTTAAAATTCAGGCGCCCACGGATGCTGTAAATCATTCTAATACCTTCCGGTCCCCAGTGAAGTCGTCGCCTTCCGTGCCTAGTACGTTGATGATGGCGCTAAACGTTGATTGACGATGTGATTTCTTTTTGTAAGTTAGTTTAAATAAGGGAAAAGACACCCGCTCTTAGCTTAGTTGGTAGAGCGGACTGTAGTTGATATGCAGAGTAGATCCTTAGGTCGCTGGTTCGAATCCGGTAGGTCGGATATGTTTTTCCTTTTTTTTTGTTTTTTCTACTGTCGTTCGAATCCGGCAGGTCGGATATGTTTTTTTTTGTTTTTTCTACTGTCGTTCGAATCCGGCAGGTCGGATATGTTTTTCCTTTTTTTGTTTTTTCTACTGTCCTTCTGTTTTTTTCTTATTCTGTTTTTTTTCTACTGCCTCCTTTTTCATTTTTTTTGGTTTTTTCTACTGTCCTTCCGTTGGAAGTTTTTAAGGAGCGACTAAGTTTCACTGGCGTGACATTTTAGTTTCATTTCTTGTCGTTGGAATTTTTTGGTTTTTCTACTGTCCTTCTGTTTTTTTTCTTATTTTGTTTTTTCTACTGTCCTTTTGCTCTTTGTTTTTTCTGCTGTCTCCTTTTTCATTTTTTTTTGTTTTTCCTACAGTCCTTCCGTTGGAAGTTTTCAAGGAGCGATTAAGTTTCACTGTTTCCTTTTCTTTTTTTTTGTTTTTTCTACTGTCCTGCTTTTTGTTTTTTTTCTACTGCCTCCTTTTTCATTTTTTTGGGTTTTTTCTAGTGTCCTTCCGTTGGAAGTTTTCAAGGAGCGACTAAAGTTTCACTGGCGTGACATTTTAGTTTCATTTCTTGTCGTTGGAATGGTCAATTGAAAGGAGTATCGCAAAAATATGATGTTCCACTAAAATGATGTCTCACAATATCATGCGGTAACTATCCATATAGCTCCATCGATGGTATATTTCTACTACAAACACATTTTATTATTCCCATCAGTTCTAAATTGTGGGTTGTTTTATTTTTTTTTGTCTAGGTTAAACTTATGAAAAATTCACATTAACATCTACAATATTAATTTAGTTCATAAAATCCACATGTGGTATTGTATATGTTAAACATATTTGTCTCAATAAACAGATCAACATATTTATTTCTGGGGGACTAGCCCACTCTTGATAGCGTATCCAGTGGCGGAGCTTGGCCATGAAAAGAGAAGGGGCCAATATGATATGAAGTGCAAAGAGGGGGGGAGGGGGCAGATTATTATTTCATCACCACTTAAAATGGTCAAATAAGACTTTCATTAAATATTTTTCTAGTTTAGGGGAGCCATGGCCCACTATAGCCCTCACTAAGCTCCGTCACTGAGCGTATCTATATATATCTCTTATATAAATCTAATCTCTACTATAAGTTCTATGTCAACATGTAGACTATCCACATCATCTTCCATTAATTATATACATCATCTCCCATTAATAACCATGTCGACTCACTAACTTCTAACATCATAATGCAAGCTATCCATGTCATCTCTACTAAGCGCAATTACTACTTTCAATATATATAAGAAATATAGAAGACATCCATGCATAGTTATTTTTTCACTGTTCCATCATCTTATAATTTGATTTAATTCTGTTACATTTTTGTTCAATTCTTTCATTGCATTGTCCAGTGTTGATAAGAATGGAGGTTATAAATGCAGATATATACTCCCCCTGTCCCATTGAAAATATCGTTTTTAACTTTTTAGACTTCTTGTTTTACCGTTCGTCTTATTCAAAAATTTTATAAAAATATTATTTATTTTGTTATAACTTATTTTATCATTAGAGATACTTTAATAATTATTTTATTATTTACATAAAAAATTTGAATAAGACAAACGGTCGAATAAGAATTCTAAAAGTAAAATACGACACTTTCGGTGGGACAGTGCAACAATTTTATTTTAAGAAAGTTCGGTCTCAACGTGCGAGGTATCATCCAGTCTAGCCTAGTATAATAATACAAAAGAATTAGAGAGGCTGGTACTGATTCTACACTCTTTCACTGACACCGTGAACCCAGGCGCTCTTCTGCCCTGCCGTCCCGTTCCCAAAAGCTTTGCCGCCGCCAGCCCTGACAACGTCGCGGACGCCGCTGACCTGGTCCACAGCTCCTACGGACGTTGATGGCGTCGGCGGGGCCCCCGTCCTCCGCAGTCTCTCGCCTCTATTCAAAGGCCGCATACGACGCAGAGGCGCCTTCACCAGCGAATCCGGAGGCCGTCAGCGTGACAGAGAACTGCATCCGAGTTGGTCTCTCCCAGTCTCCCCACCTCTAGCATCCTCCTCCTGTAACTACGATTTAGGAGTAGTTTTTTTTTTTCAAATTTTATCATATCTGTTGTTTGAAGCAGCCCGCACTGCTAAAGTGAGATAATGTAGCTTGGGCGCTTACATATTTTCCGTTTTTCGTACTTCTTAGCTGCAGCTGCAATGCTTAATCTAGAATTAGAACTGCTGCTTTTAAAAACACCCCAAGTTTTTTTTTAAAACAAACAAGAAGACGATTTTTTCTCCATGGCTACCTGCCCAGGATCGAGCAAGAATAGTAAAGTCAGTTCCTGTAATCTTGTCATCGAGGGGTTCAAAAAGAGACAATATCTAATCTGACACGCTATCAACGGGTCGAGTTGACTGATGCAGCATTGATAGCGGAGTCATATCAGATGCTGGCGATCAATGAATCTATCTCTTAATAGAACACAACTTCAAACACGCACCATGTACGATCAGAATTGAGATAGATTAGTCATTAAACAAGATCTAACGTCAAGAATCGAATTCAACTATGATGATAACTAGCAGACGATAGATCAAAATAATAAGACTAACGAATCTCAATCTAGATCGAGCAATTGGTGATATTATATTAAATAGTAAACTATTTAACATAATTTCGATAACTTTGATTAATACTAACGTTTACAAGAGATCACTCGTTTGTTACAGCCTTGTAAAGGGTGATACGAATTGATAACTAATTTATACCGTGATTTGTAAGAGGTTAATCGTCTGTTGCAGCCTTACAAGTAACAATACAAGTCGTGACATATACTCACAAACAAGCCGGAGGTCAGGTCATCTGATGCAGCCCTGCTTGTCTAAAGAACTTGTTGAAATCTATTCTACTCCTACTCCTAAGGGGTGGCGTAAGCGGAAAAGTAAAGGTACTTGTTTGGTTGATCGATGAGAGATGTCTATTATAATAGCCGGGGTTCAATATTTATACATGAGACTTGACTACGAGTCCTGGTCGAACAAGACCGATCTCAAACTTGGAAAAGAAAATAAAGCTTCTTAAATTACGATAACTTGGACCTCAATTTTTCCCTTCTATGAAGTCCGATGTATCTTCTTGCTTTATGCCTTGCCGTCCTTGCCAATGGGGCCCATTCCCTCGATATGATGGCGTCATCTTACTCGATTCATGGCAACTTTGGTTAGTCGATCTCGTTGAATATTTCGGCTTTCATTTGACAAATTTTGACCTTGGGGCCCTTTCCTCTAGAACCAAATTTTGGTGTCAACAACTTGCTCCTTGTGGTGTGTCTTGAGAGTGAGGGGGTACCCCTCTATTTATAGTGGAGGTGGAGTAGGGGCTACTCTGGCGCCACGTTAGCGATCTATGTGCCTCCTCACCATGGCCCTTGGATCCACCGACCTTGGATCAATGGTATGGATGGCTTGGCATGCATGGAGGCATGCACTAAGGCGGTGGGTGCAATTTTAGGCCAATTGGCTCCCAAGTGAGGTCGCCCAACCTCCTAATGACAGGTGGGCCCCCCCCTCTTTCTTTTAGAAGCATGTCCCACATGTCATAATAAGGTGTGTATGATGCATGTTCTTCACTTATCACGTTGGTTTGCTTCTCATGTGGGCCCATGAATCCATGTGCTCTCATCTCTAGCTGTTGAGAGAAAGCACACTTGTGATCCAAGGATGGAGATTGACTTTGGTACCTTGACATGGTTCATGGAAGCTTGCAGTGGCTGATAAGCTCCTTGGGTAGGTCGCTCGACCTCCATATGGGGCCAAATCAACCCATCTTCTGCAGGTGGCTTCTAGAAGCATTGTTCATCATGATGGCATGTGTGGATGGCTTGGTGGGCCCAAGTAGAGGTCGGGCGACCTCCATATGGAGCCCCACAGGTTCATCTTCTCCAGTTTTGTGACACCCTACGCGCACATGCTCAAAGTACAAGTGGAACTTGTTATTGGTAAAATATGCTCATGACATGTTATTCTCCCTTTGAAATTGAGGCTGCTCACAGTGTTTTGAGTATATAGATTTATGACATTTTCACCATCAACAAGATCCCCCAAGCTTAACTTTTGCTCGTCCCAAGCAAAGACTAAAACTTAGCCATCAGAAGTTGCTACTATGTTTATATTTTGAGAGTACCATGTGCACAACAAACATATTGTTCTTTGAATGGAAAATTTAGCAAAATTGAAAACTCACCCATACTACCTTAATCCTTCATGGGGCGTATGGCTTTTCCTTCGTCATGGGCAGTTGAAAGACAGAGCAGCTTGACTTGAGTACTAGTTTTCCCATTCCTCATAAGTTTCGTACCGGAGGTTTTGCCATATTTTTCAAAATAAAACTTAAGTTCCTCATATGGTACTCTCTTGTCACTCATATGGTGTATGATTCCTCACCAAGGCATATTTTCAAGTTGCCTTCTGATCCAACTTCTAATGGCATATGTGGAGTTTTGGGTAGGGTAAAAGATGTAGCATACTTACCTTGCATATATTGTAAAGTCAAAGCTTGGATCCAAGGAGGAAAGTGTCATACTCTTAGATCAAGATGCATGTGTGTGGAATATGACATGTGAAAATGGCTCCTTCATTTGATAGGATCTCTCTATCTTATTCCTTTGTGACATGGCTATCTTCATTTTTTTATGAACCTTCATGTGCTCACATTTTTTCTTTTCTTTTCAACACCTTGGACCTTCATGTGTCCATATTTTTTTTCTTTTTATACTTTTGCATAGCCCATGTCTCTTCTACTAAAAACATATTTAGAGAGAGACACACTTTTAGAATATGGAGCATTTATTTGGTGGAAATGAATGGCATGTTTTTTGCGTACTTCCAGTGTAGAAGCAGTATATATATGTGGCATGTACGTGATCTTAATATTGGGAGCATGATAAATCTCTCAACACGGGTCAACAAGATTTGACAAAACTCAACACAAAGCAACCAACTTATGTCGTGGAAGATCATATATGGCTATGATAGTAATTTATCACCATGGAGGAACATTAAGCTTTTTATTTTTCAAAAGAAAACTCTGATAATCATACTCAATTGGAACAAGATTATAGCAACTCTTATCTTGCTATTTCATATCTCACAATAATCTAGACTTAGTTATAGCACTTGCACCCCACATAGTTTTAGGTTCATGACGGTTTCATATGAGCCAAAGAGTCCAAACTTTGTGGGGGAGGGTGAAAGCCCAAGTTTGGTTTTGGTAATTAATGACACCAAGTTGCTAATGCTATTGTATCAAGTGTGATTAAGTTAGGCATAAGCAACATGTGATGGAGGTGAAAATGGCATGGAGAGATGGCCACAAGACCACATGATTTGGTGCATGAAATGATGAGCAAGATCATGAAGTAATGCACATAAAACGATGGACATGATGTTCAAGTGGAGGAGAAGGATCTAAGAGCGCAAGGCAAAGGTATAACCATAGGGTTTAGGATACATAGCCGGTCTAAGATGAGTAGAGAAGTGATTGACCGGGTTTAGGATACATAGCCGACTATCAAGAGAGGCAATCACGGTTAGCTCGAGAATCAAGTGCCACTAGATCAATGTCTTGATCATATGCATTAGGATCTAGTAAAGAGCTAACATAACGCCTTAAAAAATGTTTGTGAAATGCTAACACACATGCACATGGTGGTGTACACTTGGTGGTGTTAGCACATTTGCGAAGGCGGTGGAGTTTGAGTGGTAGAGAGGGGTTTGGGTTCCTCTCTTCCTCCTGCCGAGCTTACGAGGCGGGATTCGGCGCTTTTTGGGAAGTGAAACGCCTATTTTCTATTGCGCCGGAGGCGGAGAAACAGAGGCGTAAGTCCCGTGTGTTTCTCACTGAAAAACAGTGACCGAACGCTGGACCGGACGCGGTCCAGGGTGGACCTGCGCGTCCGGTCAGCTCAAGTCAAGGGCTGTGGCGCAGCGCTCCTAATGAACAATCACTCATATCAGATTTGACAAGTTGGAAAGCAGCATATTAGTGAAATTCTCAGAATTGTACCATTTATGCAAGGCTTTGGCTGTCAGTAACCTACTTTCTCTTGGCCCGGACATGGATGTAGTCACTGGTTTCACATTCTTCCCCTTGCCCCACTCTTGGCGCAAAACTGTTCATGTGATTCCTGTTCATTCAGGATAATGTCTCTTCACCCATCCACTCATATTATACACTTCTGTCGAGAGCGCCATCAAGTAGCTTCGTTTCTGCATTCAGCTGCAAGTCTTACTGTAAAGAAGAATAAATTGGAAGCCTTGTTGCTCTTGCTGCAACAACGGCCATTCCCTGCAATAAAAAGTAATTAATCATTTAACATTGCAACTCAATTTTCAGGCAGAAAAAGCAGGATAGCAAAAAGCAAAGATTGAGCCGCAGCCCACTTGGTCAGCCTTGTTGCTACTTTACATTACATTTGAGGGAGGCACGTCATGTTTTTTCCATTGCCTTAATGTATATACTTTCATTTGCCTCTTATGATCATATTTACAACTGCCTACTTGGGACCTTACTAGAGTGAAAAAAATAGAAATGAGATCATTTTCTCTATTTGTGCTCCTTTGTCAGATGTTTTGCGCTTTCCATAATAATAGATTGTTTCTTCATCGCACCACTAACATGTGCTTTTGCAGCAACTTTTGGGTGTGCCTACAGTGCTTCAGTCCTACGACTTGTCTAGTTTTACATGTTACCACCCACTGCCAAAGAGGTAAAAAAACACATATTTGTACATGGGACCATACAAATGATTAAGAACATTCAATAGCCTACTGTGCTGTTTTTGCGGTTTGGATTTTAAGATTAGCACACTGCCCATTTCATTTGCTTTTATTGTTGTTTTGGTCATCATCCCAACACTTCAACAGGAGTACGATACTTAGGTTTTGGAATATGTTATTATGAGATTTATCGTGCGGTGTTTTATGTATCTGGAACTCTCGCTTGTTAAGTACATATCTACATTTACTTTATACAGAGATAGTATGCTCCTTGGTTATTTAGTACTGGCAATCTCAGTCATTCTGCATGGGAGTTCTCATTTAATAGATTGCTTGCTAACTTATATCAGGCACCTAGAAAGAAACAACTTCACAACCAGTAGCTGCAGCCACAAGATATGAACTACTCTGAAATTGTCAATTGCCTTTGCTGTTCAGGTTAGGCAACTCCTGCGTTGACCTCTCAAGATATCATTCGAAAAATCAAGCACATCCATCCATTTGCAGGTACACATCCTAATTCTGTTCAGTGCCAAACTTTTTGCTGTCTATCAATAGGTTGTTACTCAGTGATTTTGATTTTTCAACTCTGACGATAAGTTTGTGTGCTTAGAAAGAATTTGCATTCTGAGGTATATGAAGAATATAAAATATGTGCACCCTGAGGTTTTCAGCATAATAAAGAGCCCACCTATGGGATTGTTCTTCTGCATTTCTATCCCAACAGATATGGATTTGCCCTTCCTAGATTCCATTTCTGATCTAGAGATTGTAAATGGTGCACTTCCTCTGTGTAACCACACAAAAAACATTCCTCGGTCCTACTTGTTGTATAGCCCTGCCGCTCGGTTGGAGCTGCTACTGCAGTCTATATAGTTAGGAACTCTAGTGACTGAAAAAGAGCAGCTAGCCACCTGTTAAACAGAACAAAAGAAAAAAATTGTAGTTAGACAAGTGAGAGTTGGCCTTGAGGAAGCACTGAACTGTCCAACAAAGTACAGTGAAATCCCCTCTGTCAACTTGTCACGAGGGAAAGTTCATCTCCAAATGTTTGCCTCATAGAACCATCTAGCATGGATATGTAGTCTGCTACTGTAGTAAATATGCAATCCTGAATAGCAAGCCTCAACCTGCTAATTGTTTAGTACAGAGCCTACTGCTAATTGCAGAAAACATAACCTAGAAGCAATGAAATGTAGCAATTGAAAAATAGCACAAGAACATACTGCTACTTGGTGAAAACTCTAAACCAGAAAATCATGGTTACTTGGAGCTAGAAAAAGTACATAGCCTACTAGAAGGAAATGCATAGGATGCAACCAATCTTCTTTTTTTACCAATTTTTCCTTGCAACAGCACTTTCAAGTTTGCTTCTTATGAGCAATTCCTGGTTAACTTGCACTTGGAACCACCACATAATTTCAGGCAAAATGCTATATTTTCAGATAGGTCGAGTGTTTCAAATTCAAACTTCCTTTCTTTCTACCAAGTTGGTTGTGATTTGCCCTTCCTAGATTCCATTTCCGATCTAGAGATTGTAAATGGTTCACTTCCTCTGTGTAACCACCCAAAAAACATTCCTCGGTCCTACTTGTTGTGTAGTCCTGCCACTTGGTGGCATTATTTGCTAGGCCAACATGTAGCACGAACTTGCCTTTTTGTTTCAAACTTAATAGTTACTATATGACTCCCAGGCATCAGGGTTAATTCAATGGAAAATAGTGGCTCACCAACACCATTGGGTGACAAGACTAACACTACTAATGGAGGTAAACAAAATAAATCATCCTTTTACTATATTATCAAATTCAACGTATTATTTATATTATTATTGATAATCAAAGTATATGGATGTAACATTGCAGGAAGCGATGTTGGACAACGCAAGAGAGAAAGAGAAAAGACTCGATGGCTCGCAATGTCTCAAGAGAAAAGGAACAGAAGAAATAAAAAAACATCGAGAAGCATATAAAAGAAGAAAGGAGCAACACCTACATATCGAAAATACCAATGGTAGAATAATGGAGACATTGTTGAATAATATAGATATTACTATACTATTGATGTTTCTCATATGTTGTATGTCACAATTGGTAGATGGTCAGGATGCATCAAACAAGGAAAATATGGATCCTAATGAAACAGATGATGGTTGCATAGGAATGATTCATTCCATGCAAACAATATTGATGATATATCAAATTGGTTATCAGGTAATTCAACTGTTGTTAATATGGCATCAACGTCTACATTTTTGTGTTGGTGAATCTATCAGTAGCTTTATATACAATGAGAGGATCATTGAAGGATATCTGGTGTGTTCTGTTTGTTTTGCTACTATTTTAACTCAGACACGACTATGTAGGTGATGATATAATTACTGCTTGCAGCATAGTTAATCAAGAAATGCAGTCACAATGCACTGATGCTTCACATAAGAGAAAGTTAACAAATGAGCAAGTCATGGCTGATCGTGCAAGGTGTAGGATGACATATGCAAACATAACACCTGAGCAACGGGAACAAAGGTGCAAGCGACAGAGGCTTTACAATAAAACTCCATCTCATAAAGAGGCAATGAAAGTGACTACAAACCACTCCAGGGAGGTGCAGAAACACACCTTAAACAATGAGTCCATCGCAATAGAGAATCCACTCTTTAATCCAAAGATGGAGTGGCCCACTACAAACTCATCTGGGCCTCATAGACCCATAGTAAGCCCCAGTGACTGGGTTATCCCAGAATCCACTACAACACCTATTCGCTTCCCACAAGCTATAGAGGAGACAAATAATGATGATGATGAATGCGATGATATACTATCGGTTCATATGACACACAGACCAAATGTTCCATCTGGGCAAAGATATGCATTGTTAGCCTGCCGTAACACTGTGTTTGAGCACCGCATCGGCCGGAACACAGGACCGGCTAACAATGATGATGAATGCATGACTAGAGACCACACGGATGAAAATACGCCCTTACCTCGGTCAACCGTGACCGACAACGGTAAGTAACGAGGTCTCCCTACCCCCATTCCTTAACATGAAACAAGTTTATTTCTATCTCAACCATGTCCATTATGTGATTGACAAAAAGCGCTAGACCAAGCAATCAAAATGCATCAGCTACACCTGCACAATCATTATTTGATGACACTGGTAATTTGCACTACTTTTAACATTCTTTACAGTATTTGCTTTCATTTATTGTTACCCAAGCTGTAATATGTCATGGCACTGTGCCGATCACAGACGATGATGAGGGCAATATATTCGAAGATGATGAGGAAGAGGACGAGGAATACCTGTTTGCTGGACAAGGTATTGTACCAAATACCGACTACCTTCCTAAACATCCACTGCTTCATCTAATCTTTATTTTTATGTTCAAATGTCATTTCAATAGAGGAATCAGACGATGATGTCCAAAGTGATACTCCTGAAGAAGACATGGCTTCTAACCCTGAAGTACCTGACCCGTACGAAAAGGTGTATAGTAACATGCCTAGGGAGACACACATGCTAAAACCTGTCCCAGATTGCCACCACTGTGGTGTGAAGAGGTTTCCAAAAGAACCTCCTGGGTTCTGTTGCCGCAGCGGAAAGGTCGAGCTGAATGCGCCAGTCATACCGGACCAGCTCATGAGGATTTGGACGAGCTCCGACGCAGACGCTAGGCACTTTCATAACAATATCAGGTTTTTCAATGGCCACTTCTCTTTCACTTCCCTCTACTGTCACCTCGACAGTTCCACTGTTAACATCAGAAACAGCGACATATATACCTTCCATGCACATGGTATGATCTATCACAACATAAGGTCATTTGGAAGAGAAGATGGTAAGGAGCTCAGACATCTTGAGCTTTACTTCTATGATGATGATCCGAGCCTTGAGCACCGATACTGAAGGTGTCAGGAAGAGAAGTACCAAAAAGATAAAGAAGTTATAGAGAGATTGGTGGTCATCCTTCGTGACAACCCGTACTCAAAACATTTGAGGAGTATGGGGCAGGCTGGACATCTCGAGGACTATCGTCTCACACTTAACCTTGATCAGCGATTGGACCAAAGGACATACAATGTGCTGATGGCTTCAGAGGTGGCTGGTGTTTGGATCGAGGGTAGTGAACTCCTTGGTCAAATTCAGAATAGTGTTGTCCTACATAGGAAAGATAGAAGCAGACATGGCATCCGATCATATCATGGATGCTATGATGCTCTTTCATACCCACTCTTCTTCCCTAGCGGTGAGCTTGGATGGCATATGGATATCCCAAAGAAAGGTGTTACCATGGAGGATGTCAACACGGCTCGTGCCCAGTGTAAGGCTCGTAGTGGTATAGAAGAAGAAGAAACAGGTTTGTTTATCTTCTTATACTTTTCATGTATACCAAACTGTTATCCTAGAAACACCTCTAATACCATAGTTTTTTTGTAGACTCTCCGGGAAATTTATGTGTTTCTGTGCATGACTACTATTGCTACAAGTTCCAGATACGGTCAGGAATCTTTAATCCCATACTTTATGGCCAGCATCTTTTCCAACAGTTTGCAGTTGACACGTACATCAAAATTAAAAGTTCTCGATTGGATTACATATGCAATCATCAGAAGGAGATTAGGGCTGACCTCTACCAAGGATTGGTTGATAGCCTGCATGCCGGTGAGGGTAGATCAGAAGCTGTTGGAAAGCGAACGGTGATGCCTTCGTCATTTATCAGAGGCCCGAGGGACATGAGGCGTAGGTACTTGGATGCCATGGCACTGGTGCGGAGGTTTGGAAAACCAGACATCTTCCTGACTATGGCATGTAATCCAAAGTGGGATGAGATCACGCGTGAGTTGTACCCTGGACAAACACCATAGGATCATCTAGATTTTATTGATCAGGTCTTTAGAGCAAAACTGGAAGAGCTTAAGCACATGTTGATAAAAAGGATATCCTTGGAAAGGTTCGTGCACACATGTATGTTGTGGAGTTCCAGAAAAGGGGTCTACCGCACGCAAATTTTTTGCTAATCATGGAGGGACGCTATAAAATCACATGCCTAGAGCGGTAGGACCTTCTCATCTCAGCTGAGCTCCCAAACAAGAAGAAGTTTCTGGACTTGTATAAAATGGTTACAAAGCCTATGATGCATGGCCCTTGTGGAGTACTTAATCGCAATTGCCCATGCACAAAGGGCCGTGAATCATGCAAGAACCGTTACCCGTGACCTTTCTATGATGCGACATTATAGGTCAAGGATTCATACCCAGTTTACAGACGGCGTGACGATGGTAGAAAAGAAAAAGTTCACGGGCATGACCTTGACAACAGATGGGTCGTGCCTTACAACCCATACCTCCTACATCTGTTCAATTGCCACATCAATGTTGAGGTGTGTGGGAGCATCAAAGCCGTCAAGTATTTGTTTAAGTATATTTACTAGGGTCATGACCGTGCGTCTGTGGCTGTGAGAGAGGCTGACAAGGAGGACAATGAAGGAAACATTGATGAGATCAAACAGTATAGAGATGCTAGATGGGTAACTCCACCAGAAGCCTTATGGAGGATATATGGTTTTGATATAAGTGATTGGTCCCCTTTGGTGTTGTCCTTGCAGCTCCATCTTCTTGACATGCACATGGTGTCATTTCACTAGCGTGAGGGTGTTCGACGAGTGCTTAATCGTCCAGGTGTTGAAATGTCGGTGCTTACAACCTACTTCGAGAAGAACAACACATCTGAACATGCCCATGGTATATTGTATCGGAACTTTCCTGAGTACTATAAGAGGGACTCATAGGGAAAATCATGGATTAGGAGGACGCAAAAGAATCATTTAAGACAGATCGAAAGAGTTGTATGTGCCAATCCAGCCGAAGGGGAGCGTTACTATCTTAGGGTGCTTCTAAACCACGTGCCTAGTGCAACCTCATTCACTGATCTAAGGATGGTTTCTGGTGAACTCCTGCCGACTTTTTGTGAAGCTGCAGAAAGAAGGGGCCTCATTGAAGCGGACAACACACTGCATGAGGGCCTTGCTGAAGCTACTCTATGGATGATGCCATATGCACTACGAAGGCTCTTTGCAACAATATTGGTATTTTGTGAGCCGAGTGATGTGTTAGAACTCTGGGAAAAGCACAAGGAGGCAATATCAGAGGACTACAAGTGTAATAACTAGTCTAGCTTCGTAGTGGAGCAGATGGTCCTCATAGATATTTAAAAGTTGTTAGAATCAATGCAGAAGGACATAAAGATGTACCCACTTCCTGACACATATGATCCGTCTGGCGACATTCCTAGGGAGATTTTTGAGGAGGCTAACGTTGAGGCAAGCGTCGATGACATGGCACTATCAAAGACCCTAAACGAGGAGCAACAGGCTGCCTACAATGAGATTATGTCTGCTATTGATAGCGATCATGGGGGTTTGTTCTTTGTGGATGGACCTGGCGGCACCGGAAAGACTTATCTATATACGGCCCTGCTCGCTACTATACGTAGTCAGAACAAGATTGCTGTGACTACAGCAACATCTGGTGTTGCTGCCTCAATAATGCCTGGTGGTAGAACCGCCCACTCGCGCTTCAAGATTCCCCTCACCCTCGATGATGGGGCCTTTTGCAGCTTCACGAAACAGAGTGGTATCGCTAAGCTGCTTCAGACCGCATCCCTTATTATTTGGGACGAGGTGACGATGATGAAGAGGCAAGGTGTCGAGGCGCTAGACAACAGCCTCCGTGATATCATGGACCGTCCTAACCTGCCGTTTGGGGGAAAGACTATGGTGTTTGATGGAGATTTCAGGCAGGTTCTCTCAGTTGTTCGAAGAGGGTCAAGGGCTCAAATAGTTGGTGCCTCACTGCAGATGTCGTACCTTTGGAATTTCATGCAACATCTCAAATTGGTGCGCAACATGAGGGCAAAGAGCGACCCATGGTTTGCAGAATACTTGCTACACATCAGGGGAAGCTCTGAGGAGGCTAATGGTGATGGTGAAATCCGCCTTCCTGATGATATATGCATACCATAGACCGGGAAAGACATTGATCTTGATACATTAATTGACTGCATATTCCCTGCCCTCAATGCCAATATGTCAAACAAGAGCTACATCACCTCATGAGCAATATTATCTCCGCGGAACGACTGGGTTGATATGATTAACATGAAGATGATAAGCCGTTTCTAAGGGGATGAGATGGTATACCATAGCTTTGACAGTGCGGTGGATGATCCAAACAACTACTACCCATCTGAGTTCCTCAACACCTTGACCCCCAACGGTCTCCCTCCACATGTGTTAAAGCTCAAGATTGGGTGTCTGATCATATTGCTAAGGAACATCGACTCTGCGGGTGGACTTTATAATGGAACCAGGCTGGTGGTTCGAGGGTTCCAAAGAAATACTATCGATGCAGAAATTATGGTTGGAGACCATGCCGGAAAGCGAATCTTCCTATCACGGATTCCGTTATGCCCCTCTGATGACGAGATGTTTCCGTTCTAGTTCAAGAGGAAGCAGTTTCCGGTTAGACTCAGTTTTGCCATGATGGTTAATAAGGCACAGGGGCAAACTATCCCTCATGCTGGTGTGTATTTGCCTGAACCGGTGTTCTCTCATGGTTAGTTGTATGTTGCGCTATCTAGAACCACTGCCAGATCGAACATTAGGATCCTCGACGTCCCACCCAGTGATAACAAGGATAAGAAAAAAAAGATGAAAATAAATGGTATATACACGAATAATATTGTCTATAAGGAGGTCCTCACTCTATGAAAATGTATTGTCTTCTGTTTTGTATAACTGTTATATTTTCTTATATTTGTGTCCTTTGTTACTAACATTTGTCGTATCCATCTATATTTCAGGTAATAGAAGAAGTTTGGAAACAATAGGAGACAAGTAGCATATGATAATCTTTTGGACATGTTACTGATTGGATGTTCTCATATTATAATACATTTTCAATAACTATATGTGAATTTATGTTTAATTTGTAACGTGATGGTTATTATTTTTAACATGCCTATTTTCTTCTATGGTTAATATTTAGCTTTATGTCAAATAAATTGTTAATGAATGGATGATATTTTACATATATTCTACCTATGCGGCTATCTGCCATGAAATTCTATGTATACCCGTAACAACGTACGGACACTTAACTAGTAAGTAACACAAGGCGTTAAAGGACCAGTGCTTTATTGGGCTGCCTACGTATATATTAATATGTGCTATCAAGAAATATTACGTACACGAAGAGAAGATAAATAAACAACAATCAATTTATGTGCATGTATGTTCACGTGTGCTAATTATGTATGAGAACAAAATATATAAGCTAGCAAATTGTCGGCTTGTACAGATGCGCTTGCATATTCACATGAACTTGCATGTACGTCCATGCATAGTGTCCATGTATACCAGGAGTTTAATCTAGATCTTGTACGTATTATATATTACTTTTTTTGATAGGCGTATTATATATTACTGCTTATAGGTGAAGCGATGTACAAAGTACGTTATTGTCCATCGACCGGTCCGGCCCGGTGAATGATTGGGCCTGCAGATGAAGTCCATCGGGTTTGGATTATTACCACGTGAAGATAACCTCTCCAGATGACAAAAAAAATCACGTTTTGCACTAATATTTTGGTATATATGGGCGTCAGAGTCCTTTTTGACACGTTTTTGGAGTCATGGAACATTACGTATTATTTTTCTTTATGTATATATCTTACTTGTAAGATGTATGATTATGGATGACAGAAGAGTCTTACATATAAGATGTAAGATTATGGATGACGGAGAGTTAGTACGATGTTTAGATTAAACGGTTACTATAGCGGGAGAGCTTCTTAAAAAAAACTCGTTCTTTTATATTAGGATAGGATAGGATACGCTTATCCTCCGACCACACCCTTCAGTGTCCCGGCGCGATACTCGCGCATCGCTCCGATCCTTCATCGCTGTCGCGCGTGTGCTAGCTGTCTCTGCCCCTGCAAAAAGAAATCCCCAGTCACCACTGACTTCGCGGTCATTCCCAGCAGCTCTCTCCACTCTCCAGAGGGCAGATCCATTTATAAAACCGGCTCTGTATCTTCATCCAACTCGTAGCCACAAGAGCAAACAACTAGCAAGAAATGGACCAAGAGCAATTTGTGCCCAGGGCCATCCCTAGCGAGGAGCTTATGCAAGCCCAGGCAGAGATTTGGCGCCTCTCCTACAGCTACATAAAATCCATGGCCCTCCGTTGCGCCGTCAAGCTCGGGATCCCGAGCGCTATCCATCGCTGCGGCGACGCCACCACGCTAACCCAGCTGCTCGCTGCCCTCCCACTTCCCAAGACAAAGCGGACACACTTATCCCGCCTCATGCGATTGCTGACCGAGCTTGGGATCTTCACGAAAGACGATGTCGTCGAGGCCAATGGCGGCGGCGAAGCTGGCGTCGTCTACCGCCTCACGCCGGTGTCTCGCCTCCTCGTGCACGATGTCGAAGCCAACGGTGGCGGCGCGTGCCTATCGCAGTTTGTGACCTCGGTCACCGCGCTGTCGTCCAACCTCGCGGCGTACCTGCGGCTGGACGAGTGGTTCAAGAGCGAGGATGGAGACGCTTCGGCGGAGACGCCGTTCATGATGGCGTACGGTCAGGGATTCTGGGCCGCCGACGGCTGCGACGCGGAGCGGAGCGCGCGTTTCGACCAGCTCATGGCGTCCGACAGCCGGCTGGTGGCGGACGTAGTCGTGCGGGAGTGCAGCGACGTGTTCCAAGGGATCACGTCCCTGGTCGACGTCGGCGGAGGGAAAGGAACGATGGCGAGGGCCATCGCCACAGCGTTCCCGCACGTCAAGTGCTCGGTGCTCGAGCTTCCGCACGTTCTCGAAAACGTCCCCGGCACTGAAGGCACCATTCAGTTCGTCGCCGGTGATATGATGAATTTCATTCCACCAGCGGATGCTGTGCTACTCAAGGTAAGTACATCCACACTGCCAGGCCGGCCGGCCGGCTCTATGTTCTAACTCAAAATCACATGTCATAATTCATAAAAACTACGCCATCTCTTCCAAATTGTAAGTCGTACTAGGTTTTTCAGATACATAGGTTTTGTTACACACTTGGATATACATCATATCTAAATACATATGTTCCACAAAAAAATATCTAAATACATATAGTAAGAAACTATGTATATTTTAGAAAAGCTACAACGACTTACCATTCATAATGGAGGAAGTATATATAATTGTACGTTTCTAAGTATTATAAATGATATATTAGATATATGTATATATACTTTCACTTGCAAAACAATACGGGTTAACTTTCCAAAATTCTAATAAACAACTATATATAAGGGTTAATTTTACGGCTCTATGATTCAGAGGCCCTAGTTCGAACTCACTATATATATATATATATATATATATATATATATATATATATATATATATATATATAACTATTTATTTCTTAATAAAATATAAAATTAATTTTTTCAATAAAGCATACAGTGAGTACTAAAGTTTCAACTTAACACGTAGTAGATAAACAATAACTAACAGGATTAAAAACTGAAACGCAAAATATGGATTCATGATATTAAAAAGATATAACAAATATAGATTCTTTTGGTATTAACTTCTATGAAATCTTGCGAATCAAATAGAGAGACATCATAAATAAAAAAGTTGTGAAATACAAAGTTGCATAACTTTTCGAGATCTACAACTTTTGTTTTGGTCGCTTCTCCATCTGAGATCCTTAATTAACACTACACACTCACTTGTGACTATAGAGCATATGGACTCCTTTGGTATTAACTCTACAAAATCTTGTGGTGTATATTTAGACATCTAAATGATCTCAAATCAAAAGGGTTTTAACTACAAAGTTGTAGACCTCGAAAAGTACTACAACTTTGGTTTTGCCTTTATCAGACATCATATGAGAGAGTTATGAAGTTTTTTGTGCACCATATCACTGCTCGTTCAAGCCATGTACCGATAGTGATGACCCAATATCACTGCCGGTTTATGGCAAAAACCGACAGTGATATAAACCTACCGTAATGACCAAATGTCAGTGTCGGTTGGTCCTATCACTGCCGGTTTTAGCAAAAAACCGGTAGTAATGGACCGGGAGGCATTATCACTGCCAGTATTTAAGAAACCGGTAGTGATAGGTTGACATTGAAAGACAGTTCTGTAGTAGTGGTTAACTAACGTAAGCTAAAGTTTTGACAAAATGTTTATTAAAGATCCATAGAGGTATACACAAAATACAGAAGATACATATAGTGTAATTAATAAATTTATCATAATCTGGGTAGAGATTAAAGGGTATGTCGTTTGGATACTGTGTTAGAAAATAAATAAAGAGATACACAATAAAGAAAACTTTTTGATTAGTAGTACGAACCAAACTTATTTATGGAATCTCAAATAATTATTTAACATCAATTACTAGACTATGCTGAAACGTAGGTTGATTGACTTGAATGACTAACTCAAATAGTCAAATGTCAGAATGTGCTGCATGATTGGAGCGACGAGGACTGTGTGAGAATCTTGGAGCGATGTAGAGAGGCTATCTTTGCTACTGGTACAGCAGGGAAGGTTGTGATTATAGAAATGGTGGTGGGAGGATCTTGGTCAACCAAAGAGACATTTGAAGCTCAACTTCTGATGGATATGTGCATGATGGTGCTGTCCACGGGAAAAGAGCGAGGGGAGCAAACGTGGAACAAGATTTTCATGGATTCAGGTTTTACCCGATACAAGATTAGGCCCATCCTAGGGGCTCGATCGGTGATTGAGGTTTATCCATAGCCTGTGATCATTGAAAATTTTTGCAATTATGCATGTATTTTTCTACTATATATTATTGCTGGTCTCTTCTGTAAGAAGATTGTAGTAGTGGTCTTTGTTAGCTAGCAACCCAGCTTGTGTACCGGTCCTTCTTACCGTATGACAAATGATAGTTTTGTTTGGTTTCTGGTGTTCACCTTCTTAGCTTAAGGAACCTTCTCTGCTACGCCAAAACTGATAATCACTGCCGGTAAAGGCATTGTTGTCTGTATTGACATGTAGAATGGGACTCTCTTTATCCTCATCCAATTAATCAATTTTTTAAAAGATCTCGAAAACAATGAGTTGAAGGATTTGATTACTCAATATTCGATTGGAATAGATTCACAATAATTCTACAAAAATTATGAATTTTCTATTTCATAATCATTCCTAATTTTGTTCTAAAAATAAAACAAAGAACCTATATTATAAGATGAGTTATGTGATTAATCTTTATTACTTCGATTCGTTAGAACAGCTTCCATTGCCACTACCGGTCCAATACCACACCTGGTAGCTATAATTATAACACAGAAGAGAATTCTCGTTGCAGTCACATTTCTCACAAGATAGAATACATCATATATAACTAGAATGCTCAAACTTAATAGGTAGAGATAATGAAGTCATTACAAACCAAAGCTTCAGTACTCTTAGTCTCTTACACTCTTAATATTACAAACTACTACTGTGGAGCGGACCCAGCCACTACTCTTATTCTCTTCCACCACGTGCAATGATGTAGTCCATGTAGCGGACGTCCCATATTGTGTATCCGAGCACATCATTTAAGTTTAGCAATGCATGAATTAGTGCACTCTCTCTTGCCTTACAAGAACGAGCACACGGTCTACCATAGAATGAACAAAGTGGAGGCACTACAAGGCTAGGACCTACAACAAAATTCATTTAACCCTGCAATCCTTCAATCATGGTCCTTCAACCTGCGTAGTACCAGCGGTACCCGAGTTTCTCTGCTGCTTGAGTTAGAATGACTTGGAAGCTACACGCAGCATACATTAAATCATAAAACAGAACCTGCAAGTGGTGTCAACAAATACAATGTGAGCAATGTGAAAGGAAAAATAATATATATACACATGTGAGCACAACTCACTACTACAAAAATTATTTTCCAAGGCCTTTTGAAATAGGCCTCCGAGGCGGGCATGATTTCCAACCGCCTCGGTTAATGCCTAGCATCGGTCATTTTTATTAACCGAGGCGGTTACAAAAAACCGCCTCGCAAAATCGATTAACCGAGGCAGGCAACTTAAAATGCCCGCCTCGGTTAGTATAGATTAACCGTGGCGGTTTTTGTAACCCATTAACCGAGGTAGGCGTACTATATGGACCTCGCGCCTCGGATAATACAGGCCCAACAGGCAGCCCATCTTGGCCCGATATCACCATCGTATATATCAGAGAGCTAGGGTTCACTCTCTCTCAGCCCTCTCTCCTGTGGCCACTCCTCCTCTCTCCCTTCACGGCGCCACGCAACAGCGCCTCGCACCCGCGCCCTTCTAACCCACGGCGGCTCCCTCCGTTCTCGAGCCCGGTCTCCTCCCTCTCCTCCGAGCCCCTCCTCTCTACCCCGCGCCTCTCCCTTCCTCTTCTCCACGGTGGCGCATCCCTTCCTCTTCGGTCGTCCTCCACCAACTCCAGTCGTCCTCCACCACCACCAGCCGGCCTCGGGGTCTGCGAGCTCGGCTGTGGCAGGGCGGCCTTGTAGATCCAGCCGACGGAGAGCAAGCAAGCCTCTCCGGTGGATCCTGCGAGGCGAAACCAGGGCGGAGGCGGCGACCGCGAGCGGGACGGCGCCGGCGACGAGCCTCCTTACGACGAGCAGCGAATCCTGTGTGAGAAGGCAGTGTCTAGCGAGATCCCCGCGCGGCATGGCCTCCTACTCGGCACTCCCTCCTCGCCGCGTCCAGATCCGTGGCGGTGGGCGGATCTGGCGTGGAGAAGAGGAGGTGGCCGGTTGTGGACGCGAGCAGCGGGCGGATCTAGGCGGGGCGCACCCCCAGGCGACGGAGCTAGGGCGGGATCTACCGGCGATGACGATGGCATGCTAGCGGCGGCGGCGGCGTGTGGATGGGCTCGGCCGGCCCGTGAATGGGCTCGCTAGGCTTGGGTTTCTCTTTTTTTGTTTTTTTTAATTTGATTTACCGAGCCGAGTATTTCAACCGCCTCGGTAAATACTTGATTTACCGTGACCTCTTGTTGGAGGCGTTTGTGAAGACCGCCTCGCAAAATCAGTTTCACCCGCCTCGGATAATTTTTTATGTAGTAGTGATTTTCACTATACCACATCTGTGTTGTTGGCCGTAGTAGTCAGCTCTCTAACTGCTGCCATATCTGCATTGCCCTCATGTAAAGCTTCACACCAAATGGTTGAGAGAAGTCAGGAATTATGTATCCATTGATGTCAAGCTCGATGTAGGATTGAGATGACCGACTAGAGGGGCGTGAATAGTAATTTCTAAAAAAATAATCGCAAGAGCTTGCCAAATTAAATATGAAAGTCAACTAACGTTCTAGCCTCAACTACACCCCTCTATAGAAATTTGCTAGCACCCTAAAAAACATTGAACTAGAGAGCAATTAGGGCATCGAGCTAGTGGGAGCTCACCTAAACAATTCTAGTTGGCAAGATCAATCAATCTAAGCAACTAGAGCACAAACAAGTACACCGGAGCACTTGTTTCAACAATATTTAGGGACCCTAAATAGTTTCAATTAAAAACTTTTCAACTACAGAGTTGTAGATCTCGTCGAGAGCTAAAATTTTGATATAAAGTTTGTCTTCATCTGAGTTCATATAAAAAGTTATTAATTATTTTTTGTTGCAATCATTAACAGGGACGGACATCTTAAGACGTCCTCCTTCGTAAATAATCGATTTATGGAGGTGGACGCTGAGAACGACCGCCTCAGAAAATAATCGATTAACGATGGCGGACGTCTTAAGTTACTCACCTCGGTTAATGGATTAATGGAGGCATGGCGACCGCCTTCATTAATCTAGCATTAACGGAGGCGGACGCCTAATGCTACCCGCCTCCGTTAAGCATTAATCGAGGCGGGCGCTCGGCCTGTGGCCCTGCCACTGATTAATGGAGGCGGCCGCCCAACCCACCCGCCTCGGATAATAAAATGGCACTGCCTCACAAATTCTTTTATGTAGTAGTGTTGTGTTGAGATATTGTCACACCCAGTTTTTGAAAGAAAACCAAGCTCACTGTATGTGTGTCCAGGAAATCCACACATACAACAACAGAAGAGATGATATCAGAAACAACGTTATATAGTGAAAATATACTTATAATTAGCACTTACATCAGA
Source organism: Saccharum hybrid cultivar R570 (assembly GCA_038087645.1). NCBI lineage: Eukaryota > Viridiplantae > Streptophyta > Magnoliopsida > Poales > Poaceae > Saccharum > Saccharum hybrid cultivar. The sequence goes on from JAQSUU010000392.1 coordinate 1,447,699, forward strand.
GTATAGCGGAATGGTTACTAATCTTTTCTTTGGGCTCCAACTTCACAAGGGATGGCTGACTGGGGGTAACATATGCCTAGCACTCCTCAGAAACTTAATCAAGCTCCACCTTCTGTTATCCATCCAGGATTTTTCCAAAGTAATTGAAAAGTACAGTAAGCGTAAGCAAACCACTTGCTTAACAAGCATAATATGAGGAAATGTAGGCTCAAATGGTTTTAAATGGCCGAACTACGGTAAGCAATTTTAGTAGATCAAGTTTTATCATTAGAACCTGAGTTGCTAAATTATGCTTAAGCTCCGGTTTCCACATGAACATAAACAATGGCAATATGATAATAATGATTAAACACGAGCATCATCATCATAGAATAACAATAAAAACCAATGACTCCGTGAGTTTTTCGAGCCGCTCGTGACTGTGAGCACGATCATTATAACAATTTTACACTCTGCAAAGCTTGTATACTTTCACCGTGAGACGTGATTTACCCTTTCGCCCGAGGTCGCGAGCCTCTTAAAGGTCGGCAGGGTTCACTATGAAGCCTTTCAAAAGTTTCTCTAACAAGTTAGGGCCGCTGGGTTTCCTCGGTAGACAGATGTAGGAACCCCTTTCAAATGGCACAATTCCTTCGCGGCTATACACATAAGAACAAGGGTTGTCCTATACCCAAAGTGGCAAGCCCCTTTTGCGTCATAAAGGTAACCTCTATCGAGCTAGAAAATGTCCTCTTACTGAGCTAAAGCCAGAGCCATGTAGCCCTCATGGTTGTACTGTAAGTCCCAGCTTTTGCCGATAGATAAGTCCTTATGATTCTATGTTGCTAAAAAGCATATTTTAATCATCATTTCATATGTCATTCGTTAACATTAAGGAGCTTTCATCATTAAGTAGAGCAACTAGCAAAACTATCCATATGCATAAACCCATAGGTATCAAGGATCAAGATAACAATTTGCTAGGATAAAATCATTAAGGGTTGATCAAATTAGACACATGCATGGATGTAGTGGCATTAATGATGAATAGGTATCAAGGAAAGCCTCATATTATACTTGCCTTAACACTTGCTCAAACTTCCCCATACTTTGCTTCTGGTCGTCCTTCTCTGATCTTCAGCGCTCACAAGCGGTTCTCGTTCTACTCGTAGCAAGCACCATGCACAAAGAAAAATACAAACAGACAAAGCAAAGACAACTAAGAACAATACAACAATCAAAGTAAAAGCTTTGAAACAACATACTAAGACATAGGGCTCGATGCTACGATTGCTAGAGCGCAAGAAACACCGAAAATGGGTCTATGGTTGAAAAGAAACGACTAAGAGGAGCTTTATATTATACAAGAATAGAAAAGCCTATGTGCTTGATTTGTTTTAATTAAACAAGATCATGTGAAATACATTAATTCAGATTAGTCACTATACAATTTAATTAGAAACCAAGCTAAATCTAGTCATGCTTTATTTCTATAAATATGTCTTATATTTATTTAAGCCATTCAAACTATAGCTTGCAAAAGAAATTTAAATGTGAGAGCATCTACTATAACTGCATATGACGTGGATTCAGCTAAACAAATTATAATTTAAAACACATGGATGATAGCAATTTAATCATTTTTTGAACCGAGGAGTTTTTCTCCCCATTTCCATGCACTGTACACAGAAATACTGCGGGCGGCGGGGATCGAACCCAGGCTGGCCGAGCTTACGTTGAAAGCTTCTAACCAACTGAGCCACAATATTTACATATAAAACACCATATAGAACATATATTGCTTTTATTTAGAAACTCGATTATACAAAGCATTAATCAAGTTAATATTTAACCAAATATAAAATCATAAATATGTGGCACGAATAATGTTAGTACTACTATTGCTGCATAGAGCACGTCGTTACAAAACTAATGCAACGGGAACAGAGCAAAATGGAGTTAGAATCATTAAACTGTAGAGATAACGAACCAGTGGCACTTCTGTAAATATCTCATCTTCTTCCTTGCTTGCTTCTTCCTCACGAACGTACGTGGCCATGGAGCAGACACGCTGCTGCATCGCGCGGGAGGGAAGGGGACTCGGCCCGGCCGGCGGCACGCGGCGGTGGAGCCAGGCCACGGCGCACGCCAGGCCGTGGGGCCTGCGGCGGCCTCCTCCGGGCAAGGCCAGAGCCGCCATGGTGGTGGCACCCTGCCACCCAAGCTGCTGCTCGCAGGGGCGCGGGGCTAGAGGCCAAGCCGCGTTAGGGCGCAGCACGGGACGCGGCCGTGGGCCCGCGATGCTGGGGCGGTTCGGCTGAAGAGGAGGGGCGCACCGGAAGGCTGGAGAACGAAGGCAGATCATCATCCATGGTGGATCTCGCCGGAAAAGAGGAGGAAAAGATGGGAAAACGGTTAAACGAGCATGGATTCGTGAAAAGGGATACACGACGGCGTAGAGGACATCGATACCAACCTCGGGGTGGTGACAGTTTCCGCAGGGATGCCGGAGATGGCCGGAAATGCTCGCCGGAAGTTCGCGGGTAAGCTGGAGATGCAGAACTTCGGCTTTAGATCTAAGAGGCTACAAGCGGCGGCTGCGAAAACGGATCGTACTTCTGGAAAGGTTACGTCGAGGAGATCACTGGCATATATATATATATATATATATATATATATATATATATATATATATATATATATATATATATATATATATATATATATATATATATATATATATATATATATATATATATATGTGAGTAAGTGGTATTGATTAATCTCTTATTGCCATAAAGGTAATTCCCTTGAAAAGTAAATCCCTATGACATCCCGTGTCGGAAAGTGAAGTTTTCCATCTCCCCGGCAACGGCGCCAGAAGTGCTTGTTGACACTTCTTAACGTCACTCGTGTTAGGTTGTCATCCCCAACATGACACCAAGAGTGTGGTTGTATTATACTTATGCCATTTAACTAAATAAAGATATTATAGTATATATCCGCAAGCGCACAGATAAATACACCCATTGTAGTATTTCACCCAGGTTTTCCTAAGTATCGTTATTTATAATTTTACCAAGGAAAGGAAAATCGAAACGGGACTATATAAATAGTTACAATGGCAGTAGAGATAATCATTTGCACTTAATAATAAATATCAAAACAACTAATCACTTGTCATGAAAGGGGTAAGACAAATAAGATAAATGGTAAATGATAATCGTGGGTATTACAGAGACAAGAGGGAGTTAACATTATTCAAGTCAAGTAGTCATGGAGATTAATTTAGAGATGTAAATTATAAGTGTTTCTTATTCAATCGGTCTATTAATCAATCTAGCTATACACAATCATCTATGATATAATCAACATGTCATCTATGAATAAGGAACATTACTGAGAGAAAAGTCAAGAACAGAGTAATGATCTCTTCCCTGTAATCGCGTTCTACTAAGTTCTATACTTCAGGAGTGGACTACAAAGGACTCAATAGGAATGTCACACCCGCGATCTACCACATGGCTCGGAGCATAGAGTGCATTCGCAGACAAGCATAATCTAAGCACCACGCCTACAATATGTCAGCCACTCAATCCTATCCAGAATTAGATCAAGCTTTCTACGAACATATTCATAAAATCTCTACTAATCATATTCATATCAAGATGTAGAACAAGAACAATCTCAAGAACAGAATAAAATTGAAATATAGAAATATATTGAAGTAGCATAAAGTCGAATGATGATTACAACAAAATTACCAAGTCTCCGACAAACGATCCTGATCCCAAGCAGTTGCTTGCCTCTAGTTGAATCAATCTAGACTAAACTCTAAACTTGAACAAGAACTCTAACTCTCTTTCTCTCTAGAAACCCTAACTTCTGGCCTCCCTTCACAAATGAGGAAGAGATGATCTAATTCTTCAACTGATTCCTTGAGAGAGGATCCTAGGGGCTGTTTATATAGCCCAGGGCATGGAACCGCAACGCTTGGATCAAATCGACCTTGGCGTGGGGTTTAGATGCATCCTTAGAGATGGTATAGGTAACTTGCAAGAGAAGGAGCCGAGGCGGCACAGGGGATGGCCGGTCGGCCTAGCCCTTGGGCCGGTCGGCCCCACCTAGTGGCGGGTTGGCTTGTGTCGCCTCGTGGAGTCGGTTTAGGTCTTCTAGAATCCCTATCCGCATCCGTGATGTGGAGATTAGGCCGATTGCTTCGGTTTCTTCCTTTGGAAGGAGGATCAATTCTGTATTATGCAGCTTAGCCCCTGAAAAATATAGAATCACCAAAACTCGTGGAATTTGTTAGTTTAAACCTCTAAACCTACTGTGGTGATCCTTTTTATCATTTATTCCTCTTATGTTGACGGTTTAAAATGATAGTTAATTACCGTCAACAACTCCCCCAAGCTAAACTTTTGCTAGTCCCTTAGCAAAACTAAATCCAGAGATAACTAAGTTACTTCAAATTATCATCCTTCAAAAATACACAAGCCATCAGAAAAGAATTATCCTCAAAAAGATTTTGAAAATTTGCTCTAGTTCCTTAGCCATGGGGTTTTAACTTTCACTTTAGCTTTGGATAATCAGAAAACAAAAGTAATCAAGTCAAGCACTATGTCTCAAATTCTTCATCTCTATTTCCATCCTGAAGTTTTTAATTATATTTTCAAAATAAAACTCAGAGTCTGTATTGTATGACACTTACAAATCTCTCAATATGTGACATTGGAATTCCTTACCAAGGCAATGATGGTGTTTTGCCTTCTCTCAAAGTATTTTGGAATAAGGCAGAATATCATTGTGCCTTCTCTTTTCACCGTATGACTAAGAAGCTTATATGGAGTTTATGGGTGAGATCACTCATACATACTTGCAAAACATATATTGTAAAGTCAAACAATGGATCTAGAGAAACTAGTCATACAATCAAATCAAGATGTGCATGTGTGTGGATACAAGGAATAGGTTAAATATATGGTGGAAGTAATAATGAATCCTAATTCTACCTTGCTCCTTTAGAAAGATTGATCTCTCTTAAAACTTAAGAACTTAGACAAAGAAAGTCTTGGTTATGCATATATATATATATATATTATTATTTTTTTCAGAGAGGCGAGTGTCTAGCACCCGTTGTTTTGGTAGGACACTTGTCCATGTTTTACTCTCTCTCTATATATATTTACATAGCTTAGACTTCTTGTCTATCATGAAACAATTGAGAGATAATAACAATAAACATTTGGAGCAATAATAATTGAGGCTATGAAATGTATGAATTGGTGGAAAAATCCTACAAGGCATGTTTTTGTTGTTCACTCCCAGTGTAGGAGTAAAACATTTTTATGGTGGTTCTAAATAGAAAGGCATGTTGTTGCGTACTTCCAGTGTAAAAGCAGAAAATTTAAGTGGAGTGTACATGATCTTAATTTTAAGAGTACGACAGGTCTATAAAGGTCAACAAAGTTTGACAGTACTCAATGTAAATACAAGTAGCAATAAAATAAGTGCTGGTTTTCTATCCTAGCATGTATGGGTGTGGTAGGAATTTAATCTCTCTGTCATACAAAGACTCATCATGTGCATCTAAATTTTTTCAAAAGTGAACTCTTCAGGACTTCATTGAAACTTAGAACAATATAAATGGCAGCTCAAAACTCTTTCACTTCTTATCTCCCAACTACCTAAACTTTGGATCAAGCATATTCCTCCACAGGTTTAAAGATTTGGCAATGAATATTTTTGGAATAGAGGAATAATTCTTAAATGAAGCTAGGTACTTCAGAAGAATTACAAATGAAGCAACTATTTATGATAGTTCAAGTTTTTTATTCGACACAAAAACAAGTTCATACACACTCTATTTTTATTTCAAAAGGCTCGCAAAGAAAAATAATCTAAACATATTAATATATATTTTTGTATTTTTATCATATTCCCCATTTTTTAGATATAGTAGTAATACTAATATTAATACTAATAATAATACGAGTAAGAAAAACTTACTGTCTGAGGGGGTCCTCCCCCAAGCTGGCTCAACTTCGGTCACTGAGGTGGTGCTGGTGGCGGGTAATCGACACCCATTTGCTCAAAGAAGTAGAGGAGGCCTTCATACATTTGTGTCCCTTGTTCACGCATCTCCCCAAGCGTGTTGCTCATGCTCTCCTACCACTGTGTATGCTGATGTAGCGTGTTTATGATACCTTGTTGCCCCGTCGTAAGATGAGTGAGACAGGTATCAAAGTTCTAGAAGTCTGGCTGGTGGTACGGCTGAGGCTGAGGATGAGGCGGGTATTGCTCCGGCGGGTAGCCATGAGAGGCATGATATGAGTACGGTGGTGGTGTAGGTGCTGCATCATGGACTCCCCACGCAGAGAAAGACATGCGTCCTCTCTGGATGTACGCCAAATCTTCGTATTCCTGTGGAACATAATTAGAAAAATTACCTTGCCCCCAATTTTCTTCTGGCGTGGGCGGATCATAGGAAGTTTGATCTTCCCATGCCCGGTGTCTCGGTTCAGATGGTCCTGGTTGGTCAAATCCTTGATAGTGAGTGAAAGCTGGTGCAGGGGGTGCACCATCTTCCCCTGTGTACCTAGACACAGTGTTTCTCGTTATTCTGGCGGACGGACTTCTTCCAACTCCCCTGGTCGGTCTCTACAAATCAAGCAAAAATGTCTCCATGGCATATAGACCAAGTCGTCTATTCGGCAGTTCATATTCATTGACAAATCCCTTGTATGTTACAAAGATTCTATTGCCCTTTTGTTTCAACAGATGTGCTTGATTGAAAAAGTAAATGTTAAGAGATTGGCGGGGTGTGGAGATGTAGGTAATACTAGCATTCCCTGACAAATTCAGGTTTCCGGCAAGATGTGTAATCCAATAAGTGATGGTGATAGGGCCTCGCAAAGTGTGAATGATAGCCCAGAATGTTACCATGAGCCTAACAGGAGATATTTTACGTTTCTTTATCATAGCATACATTCATTTCATCTCCTCGATCCTAACTATGCGACCTTCCCTCCTAGGAAATAAAGTGATCCCTAACCATTTATGCATAATTCTCAAAGTGGGATTGTGAATGTCATTCATGCATGGGTCGGAACAGTAGTCTTTGCCCGAAATATCTTCCCAAAATTTCTCTCTATGAAAATCGCTCAAAATTTCATCTATTTCTACTCCATAAGCATCAGGGAATCCTAGTCTAAGGCTGAATTCTTTCCAAGTAAATTCATATTGTTCGTTAAACAACCTAAAGGAAACATAAGTCTTGGTGAAAGATAGAGTGCAGAGGAATTCTAAAGTAAGTAATTTGCATCCATCCTCCGAAATACTCCAATTATTATCCCATCCAATATTACGAAAAATAAGATCGAATTCAGCATCCATACCTGTTTTTTTGTAAGAAGTAGGGGTCAAAGGTTGGGGTATGCTCGAACTCACGATCTTTGTACAATCTCATTAGATCCTTCTCGTAGGTGGTGCGAAGCTTTATATGACGCTCTTGAAGGAGTACGTGGTGTTCTGGCTGGCTGGCGAACGAGGACCGGGGCACGGGTGACATGTCTAAGTCAGAACCAACCCGTGATGATGATCCGGTCTGGGAGCGGGTTCTCTTGCGAAAAGAGAATGCTCCAGCCGCACTCCTAAGTGTTTTCTTGAGTCCACTCATCTTGTTACACAGACAAAAACACAAACACAACTGGTGGAAATAATGAGAGGTTAGAATAAATAAATAGTTAGGAGTCAGTGATCCCAAAGTCAGTCGTCCAGAAGTTAGTCGTTCAAGTTGGAAATTTTATATCTTGACTTCTCCTAGTACTTAGATTATTCGGCAGCACTTCTTCTCACTAAATGATTTTCTAAACAACTTCTAACACTTCTCTCTTACTGATTCTTATCTCAATGTGGCTCTAAAAATTTTAGAATACTTCTCTCCACTCAAGAACTTCCAGAATCTACTCAAAAACTAAGAATTCTCAAACCATACTTGGATTTTGGAATTTCGAGTTGGGGTATGTTTTCTGAGTGTTTTGCGGTGTGTGGAGTAGAGGGAGAAGCAGCCTTTTTATTGGTGCGAGAGAGGGAGGCCGACTGGCCTGGTGGTGGGGCCGACCGGCCCCATGTGGAGCCCACTCATCCATCCCTTCCTTCTCTAACTTACTTGCTTCGTTATTAAGAGATGCCTTCACCTGCCGACGCTCCATGTGATGTCATGGTTGAAAAAGAATGGAGGAGAGTGAAGGTGGTGGAGTGAAGTGATGTGAAGTGAGGTGATTGAGGTGGGTCCCATGGGTCCGTATGTCTCCCGTATTTGCACCGTATAATCACAAAAGTATGCAAAGAAAAATTACTTTTATGAAACTATGAAGAATTAGAATTCTAATGATGGTATTTTTATTTTTCTGCCACCACAGTGATTATTATTTACCAGAGGTTTTCACGCTCGGTAGATATTAATTATATGGGGCTTTAATAATTATGCCATGAGATTGATTTTTATTATTTTTTTCTATGCATGAATAAGTAAATATGCTATGCAAAAATTAAATGCAGATAAATACCGAGTTATCTCCCAGCAATGGTTTAGGATTTTTAAGTCCACCGAATCGGACTACTCCAGCTGGATTTATTCTTCGGGGGTCATAGTCATCCCTGTGAGTGGTGATTATGTGACTCCTTCTTCATCTATCATCTTCGCAGTGGAGCTTAACTCAGGTCTTGGTCTGAATAGAAAACACTCTTCTCGTCCATCAATGTGGAATTTGACTTCTCCAATTCCGACGTCGATGTGGGCATTTGTAGTACTAAAAAAGGGTCTCCCAAGAATGACAGACACTCTTGAGTCAGATTGCATGTCCAGAACCACAAAGTCGACAAGTATGAAGAATTCTTTGATCTTGACTGGAATATTCTTGGTGATTCCCACAGGGTAACAGAGTGACTGGTCCGCTAGCTGCAGGCACATCGAGGTTGGATCGAGCTTTGCATGTGGAAGTTTATCAAAGATCGCCTTGTGCATCACACTGACACTTGCTCCAAGGTCACATAGCGCATTGTCAAAATGTTGATCTCCAATTGAACAGTCGATAGTGGGGCATCCTGGATCCTTCTTCTTGATTGATGTGTTGAGGATGGCCGCACTACACTCTTCTGTCAGCTTGATCACTTCAGTGGTAGGCAGTGGTCTTTTATTGTTGAGGATGTCTCGAACATACTTTGCATAGGTGGGAACCTGCAACGCATCTAACAAAGGGACATTGATATATAATTTTTGAATAATCTCAACAAACTTACTAAACTGTGCATCCATCTTGAGTTTTTGATCTCTGTGTGGGAAGGGTAAGATATTGGTGTCTTGGAAATCTTGCACTTATGGTTGAACTTCTACTTCATCATCCTTTTCTTCTGTCACTATGGGAATCACTGGTACTAGTTGTCTCTATGCCCCTTCTGGATAAGGTGGGTCTTTAGTGGTTTTACCATGTCTGGTGGTTATACCCTTAACCTGCTCATTGTTAGTGGCAAAAGAAGCAGCTAACCGTGATAATTGAGTTTCTACCTTTTTATTATGATCAAGTTGGTCTTTTATAGAAGAAGAAAAGTCATCCATTTTAGTATTTATATCCTTTAGAATTTTATCATTAGAAGCAAGTTTCTTAACAATAGTATCATTAATTCTAGCTTGTTCCAAAATTAAATTTCGTAGAGGGGTTGCTTAAAATTGGAAGAATGATTAAAATTGCCTGAGTACTTAGCTGGATATGTAGTTTGTTGCTTTTGATTCCACCTTTGCTTTTGCAGCGTGGAAGAGTTGTTGATGATGTTTGCATCTTCTTGATTCTCCGAAATTTCCATTCCTAGGTACTCTTCACATCTGGTCTGAGCATCGAATGCATCTTGAATTGCTTGATGATCTTTCTTGAAATTGACTCTTTGGTCAAGCCAGTTCAATAGTGTATCCATCTTTGTTGATAGTGCACACACTTCTTCTGGAACTTCTTCAATCTGGCGATAGCGTTGAGTGTTGTCTTGTTTCCAACTCTGGTTCTTTGCTATCTTCTCCATCAAATATTCTGCTTTTCCAAGAGTGAGTGACATAAATGAACCTCTAGCAGTAGCATCTAGTTGCTCACGTGATCTTTGGGTTAATCCATAGTAGAATCTGTGCATGAGTAACCAATCTTCCATTCCATGGTGTGGGCATTCCAAGATGTTCTCTTGAAAATGTTCCCATGCCTCTGAAATGGTTTCTCCTTTTTGCTGCTGAAAATTATAAATCTTTCCTCTTAAGGCATGAGTTTTGCCTATAGGGAAAAACTTTGACAGAAAGACATTCGAACATCTATCTCATGTGTTGATGTCTTCTTTGTTGGTGTAGAACCACTGCTTCGCTCTCCCTTCTAGTGAAAATAGAAAGAGATGAAGGAGTATGATGTCTTGGGCGACGTCCTTGATGATGATGGTGCTTCCAATCTCTAGAAAATTCTACAGATGTTTAGTGGCATCTTCTTCTTCCTTTCCACCAAATGTAGTAGCTTGCACTAGGTTGATTAGACTTGGCTTGAGCTCGAATTCAAGGTTATCCGTCTGGAGTGTTGGTCCGGTACGAATGTTCCTTACACTTGGAGCTGAACATTCAAGTAAAGTCTTGTTAGCCATAGCTTCACTACTGGTGTTGATCTTCCTCTAGATTTGGTTGACTCTTGGATTAGAAATTGATAAGTCACAACCGAACCTGTATTACCCTGCATAAGATATGAACAAAGACGAAACAAGGGTAAGCCTGTCAAGACAGAGGTACTAGTTGTGATTTTTATTATGAGTAGTGGTATTGATTAATCTCTTATTGCCATAAAGGTAATTCCCTTGAAAAGTAAATCCCTATAACATCCCATGTCGGAAAGTGAAGTTTTCCATCTCCCCGGCAACGGCGCCAGAAATGCGTGTTGACACTTCTTAACGTCACTCGTGTTAGGTTGTCATGCCCAACATGACACCAAGAGTGTGGTTGTATTAAACTTATGTCATTTAACTAAATAAAGATATTATAGTATATATCCGCAAGCGCACAGATAAATACACCCATTGTAGCATTTCACCCAGGTTTTCCTAAGTATCGTTATTTATAATTTTACCAAGGAAAGGAAAATCGAAACGGGACTATATAAATAGTTACAATGGCAGTAGAGATAATCATTTGCACTTACTCAATAATAAATATCAAAACAACTAATCACTTGTCATGAAAGGGGTAAGACAAATAAGATAAATGGTAAATGATAATCGTGGGTATTACAATTACAGAGACAAGAGGGAGTTAACATTATTCAAGTCAAGTAGTCATGGAGATTAATTTAGAGATGTAAATTATAAGTGTTTCTTATTCAATCGGTCTATTAATCAATCTAGCTATACACAATCATCTATGATATAATCAACATGTCATCTATGAATAAGGAACATTACTGAGAGAAAAGTCAAGAACAGAGTAATGATCTCTTCCCTGTAACCGCGTTCTACTAAGTTCTATACTCGAGGAGTGGACTACAAAGGACTCAATAAGAATGTCACACCCGCGATCTACCACATGGCCCGGAGCATAGAGTGCATTCGCAGACAAGCATAATCTAAGCACCACGCCTACAATATGCCAGCCACTCAATCCTATCCAGAATTAGATCAAGCTTTCTACGAACATATTCATAAAATCTCTACTAATCATATTCATATCAAGATGTAGAACAAGAACAATCTCAAGAACAGAATAAAGTTGAAATATAGAAATATATTGAAGTAGCATAAAGTCGAATGATGATTACAACGAAATTACCAAGTCTTTTGTCACACCCAAAATTTCCTATTTTGGGTTGTGCATGAAAAAAATACTAAATAAAATAAATGATTTCAATGTTTGAATAAATTTATTAGATAAGTTAAGTTGTTGCTAATTTAAATATAGAAAATTGTGATTTTAAACTTTTTCATATTAATTTGATAATGTGGTGTTTGTGTGATGCTTGTCTTTGGTGTTGTTGAGTGCTATTATTTTTAAAATATCATAGGACGACGTTTACTTCTCATCGGAAAACTTTTTGGTATTTTCTGGATCCAAAATTCTAATTTCCGTGAGCTTAATCTTTTTCCTTGATCTCTTCATCCATTTTTTTTTATGAGTCCAAACTCATTTAGTTGAGTTACTTATCTTTCCAAGGGTCTCCAGGATGTTTCCCGTGATTTTTCTGAGCTCCGGGCTATTTTCGCGGCTTAAAAGGTAATTCTAGATTTTCTGGAATTATTTTTATTCGCGGAATTAAAATAATCCTGAAGTTAATTAATTCCGAAAAGTTTCCAAACCCTACAATTATATATATGCCGGCGTAGCCCTCGACGCCCTGGTTCCAGAAGTACAACTCTTATCGCGAGCCGTCGCTCGTAGCTCTCTCTATCTCTCGCCGTATCTTAAATATACGTATATACATGTATACGTGTATGCAAGTGACTTACGTGACCAGCTAGCTAGCTATTGCCAGGACGCTGCATCCCTGTCTTCTATCTCCTGTACATGAGCAGAAATCATTTTCTATTAGTCTAATACCTTGATAATGGGCCTTAATGTCTATTTAGACCTATTACGGAGGTGGACGGTGCAACATCAAATTAGTACCATATTGCTAGATGATGTGAAGGTGGAGAGTCTTCCTCCCTATATATATGTCCGGCCTGCCTGCTAGCCCTGCTTTCCGCCGCTGTTGCCGCCGCCGCCGCTGTCGCCGTTCGCCGCCGCTGTTGCCGTTCGCCGCTGCTGTTGCCGCCGCCGCCGTAATGATCGCCGACGGTGTAGCTCGTCTGAGTTTGTAGCGCGGTCGGATTTGGATCTGCGCGATTAAGACTGGAGGATTTCGATCTGCTGGGAAACCAAGGCCAGCTGTGGGAATCATTGAAGAAGAAGAAAGAAGACGAATTGGGGATCCAGGGTTGAGGAGACACCGAGAGAAGAGAGCCCCGAGCTTAATGTTCGGATGTGGAATGTAAAGATTGAATTGAATGCAGTTTTGGTCCGAGGCTGTAGATTTTGAAATCCGAGCTGTCCGAGAACTCAGAAAAGAAGAGCAGTTCGTGGGGGAAGCTGTTTGTTTCTGACGAACTCTTATAGTATATCGATCGGGGACAGATCGCTAGCTCTGAAGGTCGTGAGCCTCACATCATGCGACGGCGTCTCCAACGAAGGATTCACCCAACTGATCGCCATGTCAACACGTCGGTGGCCGTGACGTGTAAGAGTCTACCGGCATGGCATGCGCGCAGCTCAAGCGATTCGCCCGGCCTGCGCAAGGCGGCCCTCCTTCTTCGTCACCAGGGAGTCAAGTGGGGACTGGGGAAGCCATCAGCGTCGCGACGATGCACGAGCTGTGACGCCTCACCCTTTGCAACAGCGATGTCACCAACGACGAGCTCGTGGCCATTCTCGATGGCTGCCCTCACCTGGCGCATCTCGACCTGAGGCTCTGCTCGAACATCGTCGTTGACAACGCGCTTAGGGCTAGGTGTGCTGGGATCAAGTCGCTCATACTTCCCATACAAGAGGAGGAAGCTTGAAGCTGAACTTGGAGCAAGTGAGCAATTGCATGATGAGATTAGGCAGCTTCGTGGTGAAATTGACAAGCTCGTTACTGCTAGGAAAGAACTATCTGTAGAGCTTGCATCTCTCATGGGAGAGCTGAACAAGGAACAGTCCGTTAAACAGCAGCTACCTCTGCTCAAAACAGAACTTGATGGTCTGCAACAGGAACTTATTCATGTGAGGACTGCTTCCGGGCTAGAGCAGAAGGGCAATTTGGAAATTGCTGGAACAAAGGAAGGCAATGGAGAAGAATATGCTTTCTGTAGCACAATAGATTGAACAGATGCAAGGTTGATCCCAGATCAGACATCGATGTCATCAACCTAGAGCTGACATTTTCGGATCTTGAACAGATAGAGAAGGAGATGACATCCATCCAAAGGTAGAAGATGCTCATATTTACAGTTTTGTCACTATTCGTTTAATCACCACCGTTTAATCGTTTTGACTCCGATTTGACCCGTTCAAATTGCGTTAGGTTTGTATTTGCAAGCTCTACATGTTGGTAGTATTGTACAGTAGGTTTGTGACAATTAATTTTCGAGTTTATATTAAAGTAATTATTTATCTATAGGAAATCTTAGAAAATTCATAACTTTCACGTTTTAAATCCGAATTTCGTGATCTTTACGTCTGTGTGATCGTAGCAACGTGTAGAATAGTTTTATAAGCTTTCCTAAATGTTTTTCTACTGTTGGTGTACTGTTCTAATTGTATCTTTTGTTTGCTTCGTGTATGTTTGCTCGGAATGTTTGTATGTTGATGCTTGGTGATCGAATTTAGACGGTGAGCAGTACTACGACGATTAGGAGTATTATTTTGAGCCGGACCAGCAGTATCTATCGGAGAATTTGATCAAGGCAAGTATAACATGGGACCATCCTTGTTGTCCTATTCACTGAAATTATCATACATATGCATGTGTCTTCCTTGACAACCATAGAGATTATAACTTAGCTATTGATATCTTGTTTCCTTGTCGCCTATGGGTTGTGCATTTGGGTAGCTACTGCTAGCGCTTAATTATGAACAATGATCTTGTAATTTGACTAATGGATTATGCAATCAACCAATTAAGATGATTTTATTACTGTTGAAAAGGGGGCTAGAGCAAGGGGTTATATTGTTGCTCTAGTTACTCTCCGTAAGGACTTACCTGTAAGTGATAACCGGGATATACAGTACAGCTGTGAGGGCTATATGGCTCTGGCTCTAGTTGTTCAAGAGACCTTTTCTAGCTTGTTAGTGGTTACCTTAAATGGCGTAAGAATGGCTTGACACTTTGGGTGTAGTGCGAGCCCCTGGCCTAGTGTGTATAGGCTGCGGTTGTTGTGCCACAGGGAAGGGGGGTTCTACATCTGCCTGCCGAGTGAATCTAATGGCCCTAACTTGTTAGACGAACTTTTGAGTGGCTTTATATGGTTTTCAATGTTCTGGGCCTTGCAAACCCATGCATTTGGAAATCATGACTCACAGTGAAAGTGTACACCTCTGCGCAGAGTTAAAAACTGGTATACTAGCCGTGCTCACGGATACGAGCGGCCTTGGGGATTCTTACAGAATAGTTGATCATAACTGTTATATCATGCTTAATTATTGTTGATTATTATTATGCTCATGTTAATGCTATTCATTATCCTTATTACAATTGATCATTGATTCATTAATGGGAATTGGAATACCTTGATGCTACTCAATTGCTAATTATATGATGATTAAAAGCTAAACGCAATCAAACAGTGTCTAGCCTTTTTGAGCCTCATAAACCCTGTGTTATACTTGTTGAGTTCGACATGGACTCACTCTTGCTATTTCCCCAACACTCCAGTGTGTAGTAAGATGCTACTCGGAAGAAGGACAAAGGTGTAGTGGAGTTTCCAGAAGACTAGTAGAAGTGCTAGGCATATGTTACCCCCAGTCAGCCGTCCCTGAGAAGAATGGAGCCCGAAGTTTAGTCACCGTTCCGCGATACTCTGATGTAAGTGTTAATATAGCTATGTATACGTTATATAATAACATTGTTTCTGATACTTTTTCATTCTGGCATATGTGTGGACTTCCTGGGCACACATATGATTAGCCTGGTTTTGTTCTTTAGAAAACCGGGTGTGACAGAGTGGTATCAGAGCGGTGTTGACTGTAGGACGTATGCCAAGTAGCACTGGACGTATTCTAAAACTTATTTTACTATAAAACTAATTTGTCATACCTTGACTCATTGATTTTGACTATTTTCTCTTCCTTGTCTTGTTGTATCCCCTCCTTGATATAGCTTCCTTTGAGCTATTATTTCTTACTCCATTAGATTTTGTTTTATGTTGATTTTACTAAAAGTTTTCTGATCTTACCTTGTTCAAAAGTTCGATGGCCTTTCATCATCTCCAAGGTGCCATTAGGATGACCACCATTGTTGAACAAGCACGTGTAGTATCGATGATGTGATGTGTGTTTGTTTTGCTTGATGTGTTGCTTGTGTGTTATCCTTGTTCTCATATTTCAAAGGTGGCTCGAAAGGTATAAGTCTTGAGGAGTAGCTTGATCTATGCTAAGTGGGGTAGGTTTTACGTAATACTCCGCATGCTGATTTCTATAGCAGTCTGCAATATTTCTGTTATATCTCAAGATATGGACATGAGAAATTTATGAAATTTTATTGGGAATAACTAGACTTCTGTATCTTTCCAAACCCACAGGATTTACCTTTTTACCTATTTTGAGCTAAGAGATATACCTGTTCTAAGTTGAGGTTACTGCACAGTCTGGAATTCTGGAACAGTTTTGGCTAAGCTCTGTTTTTGATTAATTTAATAACAGAACCTGGAAAAGTGTTATTAATAAAAGTTGTAGATAGTTTCATAAGCTTTCCAACCATGTAAAGATCACTTCATTTGGATCTTTGTAGCTCGAGTTATGCCAGATTTACTGAACTGCTAAAATTGGAATTCGCCCAGAAATTTTCTGCATTACTTCCTTATCTTGTACAAGTGAATATATCATTGGATATCTTTGAATCTCATTGATTTGCCTGGGAATCTTACATTAGAGATGATTATGGTTATCTAGTATAAAAGGGATGTGATTTACTTTGGTGTCCCCTAGTTTCTTTTTCTTAAGGGGGTAGCAAAGTTGTGAGTGTTGCAAGATGAATGTTTCGTATGTCCTAGTGCTTCACCTGGAAGAAGTGGTTATCTCTATGATTGGGAGTCTATAGTTAGTTTCATGAAAACTTAGATGACATCACCCCCATATCAAGTATGTTTAGTAAGTTTTAAGTGAAGGACTTATCATTAGCAGCAAGCCTTAAAGAAAGTGTTGCCTTCAATGACATTGTCAGGTGGAACAAAATCTTTGTTAAGTGGGGTAGTGTCCGTTACCATCATCAATCTCAAGCGATGAGGTACGAAGAACTAAAGATCAAACCTTATCTTTCTTGTCATCTTTTGGCTATCCTTGATCCATGTCTTATATCTCATCAACGCAAAGCAAAGAAGCATGAAGACTTAAAGATTAGTGTTATCTATCTCTCTAATCTCTCTGAATCTCATTTGTATCTTATCCTGTCTTTTTTAGAGCAGTCTGTCTTCCTTAGCTTATACCTCTATTTTTGGATGCCCAAAAATCATGGATAAATTCTGGACAATAGTAGACTTCAATATTTTTCTCTGACGGTAAGAACCACCCTGATAGCTATTATGATTTGGGAGTTATGAAAATCACAAGGCGACGCATTTGTGCTGTCAGCAACCTGGAATAGTATCTGTTGTGCACAGTTTTTGACTACCTTGACTACAGAATCTGGAGAAGTGTTCTATAAGAAAGTTGTAGTAAATTTGATAAGCTTTCCAAAGGTATAAGCTATAACATCATTGGATTCATAGAATTCGAGTTATAACTGTATTTCTGCACTGCCATTTTTCTGCTCGCGAGGAAGTGCAGGTTACTTGTTCTTGCATATTCTCATGAGTCTTTTTGATATGATAGAAGGACATGATGGTAGTTATCACTCAGAAACAAATGCAATCTAACAATTGGTGTTCTCCAATTGATCTCTTCTTAAGGGGGTTGTTGAACTAAAGACGATACAAGATGGAGGTTTTATACGTTCTATTTTCGTCATCTGGAAGCATCAGCTATCTACATGGTTGCAAAGTCATTATCGAGCGCAGGTATCCTTTCTCAGAGTGGTAATCTGTTAGAACCATCTACAAGAATCGTAAGGGCTTAAAGGATACCTTTACAAAGTTGGTTATGATCTTGTGGCATTATCATTGGATAAGAGTTGATCAGAGAAGAGTGAAGATTTGCAAAATCAACTTTATCTTTCTCCCTAGTCTCTCCGAATCTCGGGACGAGATTCCTGTTAAGTGGGGTAGATTTGTCACACCCAAAATTTCCTATTTTGGGTTGTGCATGAAAAAAATACTAAATAAAATAAATGATTTCAATGTTTGAATAAATTTATTAGATAAGTTAAGTTGTTGCTAATTTAAATATAGAAAATTGTGATTTTAAACTTTTTCATATTAATTTGATAATGTGGTGTTTGTGTGATGCTTGTCTTTGGTGTTGTTGAGTGCTATTATTTTTAAAATATCATAGGACGACGTTTACTTCTCATCGGAAAACTTTTTGGTATTTTCTGGATCCAAAATTCTAATTTCCGTGAGCTTAATCTTTTTCCTTGATCTCTTCATCCATTTTTTTTTATGAGTCCAAACTCATTTAGTTGAGTTACTTATCTTTCCAAGGGTCTCCAGGATGTTTCCCGTGATTTTTCTGAGCTCCGGGCTATTTTCGCGGCTTAAAAGGTAATTCTAGATTTTCTGGAATTATTTTTATTCGCGGAATTAAAATAATCCTGAAGTTAATTAATTCCGAAAAGTTTCCAAACCCTACAATTATATATATGCCGGCGTAGCCCTCGACGCCCTGGTTCCAGAAGTACAACTCTTATCGCGAGCCGTCGCTCGTAGCTCTCTCTATCTCTCGCCGTATCTTAAATATACGTATATACATGTATACGTGTATGCAAGTGACTTACGTGACCAGCTAGCTAGCTATTGCCAGGACGCTGCATCCCTGTCTTCTATCTCCTGTACATGAGCAGAAATCATTTTCTATTAGTCTAATACCTTGATAATGGGCCTTAATGTCTATTTAGACCTATTACGGAGGTGGACGGTGCAACATCAAATTAGTACCATATTGCTAGATGATGTGAAGGTGGAGAGTCTTCCTCCCTATATATATGTCCGGCCTGCCTGCTAGCCCTGCTTTCCGCCGCTGTTGCCGCCGCCGCCGCTGTCGCCGTTCGCCGCCGCTGTTGCCGTTCGCCGCTGCTGTTGCCGCCGCCGCCGTAATGATCGCCGACGGTGTAGCTCGTCTGAGTTTGTAGCGCGGTCGGATTTGGATCTGCGCGATTAAGCACTGGAGGATTTCGATCTGCTGGGAAACCAAGGCCAGCTGTGGGAATCATTGAAGAAGAAGAAAGAAGACGAATTGGGGATCCAGGGTTGAGGAGACACCGAGAGAAGAGAGCCCCGAGCTTAATGTTCGGATGTGGAATGTAAAGATTGAATTGAATGCAGTTTTGGTCCGAGGCTGTAGATTTTGAAATCCGAGCTGTCCGAGAACTCAGAAAAGAAGAGCAGTTCGTGGGGGAAGCTGTTTGTTTCTGACGAACTCTTATAGTATATCGATCGGGGACAGATCGCTAGCTCTGAAGGTCGTGAGCCTCACATCATGCGACGGCGTCTCCAACGAAGGATTCACCCAACTGATCGCCATGTCAACACGTCGGTGGCCGTGACGTGTAAGAGTCTACCGGCATGGCATGCGCGCAGCTCAAGCGATTCGCCCGGCCTGCGCAAGGCGGCCCTCCTTCTTCGTCACCAGGGAGTCAAGTGGGGACTGGGGAAGCCATCAGCGTCGCGACGATGCACGAGCTGTGACGCCTCACCCTTTGCAACAGCGATGTCACCAACGACGAGCTCGTGGCCATTCTCGATGGCTGCCCTCACCTGGCGCATCTCGACCTGAGGCTCTGCTCGAACATCGTCGTTGACGACGCGCTTAGGGCTAGGTGTGCTGGGATCAAGTCGCTCATACTTCCCATACAAGAGGAGGAAGCTTGAAGCTGAACTTGGAGCAAGTGAGCAATTGCATGATGAGATTAGGCAGCTTCGTGGTGAAATTGACAAGCTCGTTACTGCTAGGAAAGAACTATCTGTAGAGCTTGCATCTCTCATGGGAGAGCTGAACAAGGAACAGTCCGTTAAACAGCAGCTACCTCTGCTCAAAACAGAACTTGATGGTCTGCAACAGGAACTTATTCATGTGAGGACTGCTTCCGGGCTAGAGCAGAAGGGCAATTTGGAAATTGCTGGAACAAAGGAAGGCAATGGAGAAGAATATGCTTTCTGTAGCACAATAGATTGAACAGATGCAAGGTTGATCCCAGATCAGACATCGATGTCATCAACCTAGAGCTGACATTTTCGGATCTTGAACAGATAGAGAAGGAGATGACATCCATCCAAAGGTAGAAGATGCTCATATTTACAGTTTTGTCACTATTCGTTTAATCACCACCGTTTAATCGTTTTGACTCCGATTTGACCCGTTCAAATTGCGTTAGGTTTGTATTTGCAAGCTCTACATGTTGGTAGTATTGTACAGTAGGTTTGTGACAATTAATTTTCGAGTTTATATTAAAGTAATTATTTATCTATAGGAAATCTTAGAAAATTCATAACTTTCACGTTTTAAATCCGAATTTCGTGATCTTTACGTCTGTGTGATCGTAGCAACGTGTAGAATAGTTTTATAAGCTTTCCTAAATGTTTTTCTACTGTTGGTGTACTGTTCTAATTGTATCTTTTGTTTGCTTCGTGTATGTTTGCTCGGAATGTTTGTATGTTGATGCTTGGTGATCGAATTTAGACGGTGAGCAGTACTACGACGATTAGGAGTATTATTTTGAGCCGGACCAGCAGTATCTATCGGAGAATTTGATCAAGGCAAGTATAACATGGGACCATCCTTGTTGTCCTATTCACTGAAATTATCATACATATGCATGTGTCTTCCTTGACAACCATAGAGATTATAACTTAGCTATTGATATCTTGTTTCCTTGTCGCCTATGGGTTGTGCATTTGGGTAGCTACTGCTAGCGCTTAATTATGAACAATGATCTTGTAATTTGACTAATGGATTATGCAATCAACCAATTAAGATGATTTTATTACTGTTGAAAAGGGGGCTAGAGCAAGGGGTTATATTGTTGCTCTAGTTACTCTCCGTAAGGACTTACCTGTAAGTGATAACCGGGATATACAGTACAGCTGTGAGGGCTATATGGCTCTGGCTCTAGTTGTTCAAGAGACCTTTTCTAGCTTGTTAGTGGTTACCTTAAATGGCGTAAGAATGGCTTGACACTTTGGGTGTAGTGCGAGCCCCTGGCCTAGTGTGTATAGGCTGCGGTTGTTGTGCCACAGGGAAGGGGGGTTCTACATCTGCCTGCCGAGTGAATCTAATGGCCCTAACTTGTTAGACGAACTTTTGAGTGGCTTTATATGGTTTTCAATGTTCTGGGCCTTGCAAACCCATGCATTTGGAAATCATGACTCACAGTGAAAGTGTACACCTCTGCGCAGAGTTAAAAACTGGTATACTAGCCGTGCTCACGGATACGAGCGGCCTTGGGGATTCTTACAGAATAGTTGATCATAACTGTTATATCATGCTTAATTATTGTTGATTATTATTATGCTCATGTTAATGCTATTCATTATCCTTATTACAATTGATCATTGATTCATTAATGGGAATTGGAATACCTTGATGCTACTCAATTGCTAATTATATGATGATTAAAAGCTAAACGCAATCAAACAGTGTCTAGCCTTTTTGAGCCTCATAAACCCTGTGTTATACTTGTTGAGTTCGACATGGACTCACTCTTGCTATTTCCCCAACACTCCAGTGTGTAGTAAGATGCTACTCGGAAGAAGGACAAAGGTGTAGTGGAGTTTCCAGAAGACTAGTAGAAGTGCTAGGCATATGTTACCCCCAGTCAGCCGTCCCTGAGAAGAATGGAGCCCGAAGTTTAGTCACCGTTCCGCGATACTCTGATGTAAGTGTTAATATAGCTATGTATACGTTATATAATAACATTGTTTCTGATACTTTTTCATTCTGGCATATGTGTGGACTTCCTGGGCACACATATGATTAGCCTGGTTTTGTTCTTTAGAAAACCGGGTGTGACATCTTTGACGAACGATCCTGATCCCAAGCAGTTGCTTGCCTCTACTTGAATCAATCTAGACTAAACTCTAAACTTGAGCTAGAACTCTAACTCTCTTTCTCTCTAGAAACCCTAACTTCTAGCCTCACCTTCACAAATGAGGAAGAGATGGTCTAATTCTTCAACTGATTCCTTGAGAGGGGATCCTAGGGGCTGTTTATATAGCCCAGGGCATGGAACCGTAGCCCTTGGAACAAACCAACCTTGGCGTGGGGTTTAGATGCATCCTTAGAGGTGGTATAGGTAGCTTGCAAGAGAAGGAATCAAGGCGGCGCAGGGGAGGGCCGGACGGCCTAGCCCTAGGGCCGGTCGGCCCCACCTGGCGGCGGGTTGGCTCGTGTCGCCTCGTGGAGTCGGTTTAGGTCTTCTAGAATCCCTATCTGCATCCGTGACGTGGAGAATAGGTCGATTGCTTTGGTTTCTTCCTTTGGAAGGAGGATCAATTATGTATTATGCAGCTTAGCCCCTGAAAAACATAGAATCACCAAAACTCGTGGAATTTGTTAGTTTAAACCTCTAAACCTACTGTGGTGACCCTTTTTATCATTTATTCCTCTTATGTTGATGGTTTAAAATGATAGTTAATTACCATCAATAGGAACCCAAATAAAGTATTTAGAGCTCATGAGAAGATATCTTGGAGCATCTATAAATTGGATTATGCTCGCAGAAAAGTGATAAAGAATTCCAAAAAAGCCAGAAAATTCTCGAGAAGTTTTGATAGATCAGTTGATGGATGATGAACTCAAAGGAATGATTTGGAGAAGAGGAAGAAGGTCTTGGGATACTCCGCACGAAAAGATTAAGATTGAGAAAGCAGAGATTTAATTACAGAAAAAGACAAAGACAAATTGGAGAAAAATAAACGACTTATTAAACGCGTTTTGAAAAATTCTACTCACTCATAACACTAAGTCAAGCAACAAGCAGACATCATATCATCCAAACACCCATCAAAATTAGAAAACTTTGAAAATTCATATTTTTCCTATAACTAAATTTGCAGTAGCTCAAACTAAACTTGATAAATTTTATCTAAATATTAAAACCTTTTATTTTATTTAGTCCTTTCTATGCACAACCTAAAATTGAAAATTTTGGGGTGTGACAGATATGCAAACCACAATGGAGAGGATGACACACGATGTTTTTTCCATGGTTCGGTGACTTGCAAATCACTAAGTCGACGTTGAGGCGAGTTCTAGGATTGTCGCTTCTCTTGTTAGATCAAAATCCTACAAGCTTCAGACTACCCCTCGAGGTAGGCTCTAATGTGCACACTAAACCTTGAGCTGGACACAAATCTACTAGACACCCACACAAGTCTCATTCTACTAGAGATGCTCTTTGTCTTCCTCCAGTAGGGACGAGCTCAATAGCCCCTTACAAAGCCTTCTCTGGAGCACTGCACCAACTTCTTGCATACTTCACGGAGACACAAGTGCCCCTTACCAAGCCGTCTAGGAACCGGCAAGCCCCTTACCAAGCCGTCTAGGAACCGGCAAGCTCCAATAGTAACAAGCAAACACTCTTGCTAATCACCACCTAGTGCCACTTGATTAGTCATTCAATTAATCACACTAGGATAAATTTCCAACTCACTAAATAACTTGTCGCACATGAAGTATATTAGAGAGAGAGAGGTGTGGTGAGGCCCTCTTGATGTATATGGCCTTCCCAAGTGTCAAGAGAGCCCTCACAACTGGCCACCCCTCTATTTATAGAGGGCTGATTGTGCACACGTGGCAGCGTGAGGTAGCCCAGTGGCTCTTTCAAACAGTCAGCGGTCAGGTCACCTAGGCCTAGCGGTCCCAACGCTAGAGGGCCTCCAGCATTGGCTAAATGACACAACAAGAAGAGCAAACGCTAACACTGTTCCAATGAACCTTAACCACGGTCCCACCGCCTACCTAGTTGGTTAGATCACCGGGGCTTGTCCAGCAGCTCAAGCACTCCCAAACTCCTCTGTTTAAATATGTCCATCCTAGCCAAGGCTTGCTTTGGTCTTCACCTTCTTCCTATGCTTGATTTGAGTTTTTCAACATGCTATCAATCAAATCCATGAGAATATCCATATATCTCATCTTGTGAACTAAACAAACTTTTCTTCACACACTCAAACAAAAAGAGTAGCCCACAAGTGTTGTCATTAATTACCAAAACCCAAATAAGGTCTTAGATCTTTGACTCGTGCATAAACATTTTCATAGCATTTCTCAACTATTATTTCATTTAGCACACTCCCTGCAACGCTAATTTCTACGAAGTCTTCAGGCCCATCCCATCTTGACGCAATGTTGAAAGCGATAGCACAATGAAATCCTTGTCCACCATGGGTCATCATTGTCTAATGCTTAATTTCAGTAACTGTGAGAAACGAGACAATATCTTTGAGCCATCTAATCGGCTCAATCAACTAAGGTAAATTACAAAAGTGTGTTAGAATGAAATAGGATATATGTTAAGTAGAGCATAAGATAAGATTACTTAATGGTCAAAATAGGAATTGTGTCTGCTGCAAAAAGTTGGCATGAACGACATAGCTCCAGGGAGAAATCCACGTGCGTGAGAAGGAAGTGGGGACTCTGCCTAACTGGTCATGAACACACAAGTTATCCACAAATGGAGACCATGGTTTTGGAACAAAGACCATAGGCAATATCTTATTCACAAACAACCATACTACATAAAAGTATTTTATTATTTTTAGAAAATACATATATAATGAAAACCACCTTTGATTGAAACTAGAACTAATTAATCACTTCCTTATTTCACAACCATGACATTCATGCGTTCCTTATTTGACACCACAAACAATCATGGTTTCCTTATTTGACACCACATAGTTCTGATATAGAGAAGGGCATATGGGTCATTTTAGTGGCCACTTAGCACCGTTAGTGAAGACAATGGACGTTAGTGCCAAATAGAGAAGGAAATTTCAACTCAGTGCTAGATAAGGAACATTGATTTTGGGAGTGCCTTAGAATAAAGACCGATTTTTTCTAGTGCCAAATAGATAATTCTCTCAAAAATGTTTGAGAGACCAAGGTGATAAGTGGCTTTGTCTCATTTATCTGTGATGAATGATTGGCACAAGAGTTGAGAGGTTTGAGGCTTTCCTGTTGGGTTCATATTCATATGTGCTTGATTATGCTAATGGCTAACAGAGGTGTTGTTGTGTTGTGTCATGTTGAGTGTGTTGTGCGACATGTCTCTTGGATTGTGAATGTACAAGTTTTGTGTGTGTTGAGGTGGTCGATAGGTGATAGAGAAGGACAAGCGAGGAAGTCTGTGCATGATGGACCAAGAGCGGTGAAGGGTGGACGAGTAGGCTTAGATTGAGGGACTAAGAGGCCAATGATAGACAATGGGCGGCTAGCATCTGGCACATGAAGAGCAAGTGCACATGGGTGATAGAGATTGCATCGACTGAGTCAAGGACGGGGTTGGGCCTAGTCACGACAACTTGGTTGATCGCCAGGACTGGACATGAAGGTCGGATACATGTCGACATTAGTTAGTCACACCTGGCGGCTAGCAAAGTGTGCGTGAGGTTTGCCAATTTTGTCCTCAAAACCAGGGATGGACAGTTTGGTGGTTTGAGTCTCAAAACCATCGGCGATGGGTTTGACCGGTTTGGGCCTCAAAAGCAGGGAGTGGCGAATTGGTACATGCGTGGTTGCAAACTTGGACGGTTGTACCCTTTAGGGTATTTGGGTTGAGTGCTTCATGTAAGAGCAACTTGAAAAATAGCCAAGGGCCTATATATATGATAGATGAATGGATGTGAAGCCATGCCTTTGAATGGCTTCAGGGATTAGGCTCTCAACTGTGATGTTGAGAGTTTTGCATAGGCCTAGAGAGAGGGAGAGAGAGGAGAGGCTCTTTGATTGAACTTTTGCCATCCAAGATTTGTAATATATGATAGGAGTGGCTTATAATTGCACATGGTGAAATAATCCAAAGATCAAATTTGTGAACCACTTCGTCTCCTCTCTCAAATCGGAAATTTGTCCATTTTTGTTTATTTTCATAGCCATTTTTTGGGGTGTTTTTTATCTGTTGTTTTGGGTGGGTTGCAACCTTGATTTTGGAGTGTTTTGGAACATTGGATTGCAACCTTGTTCTGTAGTGTTTTGGGACCATTGGAACTTTTTTGAAACATGGCTTGAAGCCCAGCACCAATCTCTATCGTTCCAAACCGCAAAACTCCTCTTTTCAAGCCTCTTTTTGGTGATTTTCGTGAAGATCTTTATGTTGAGGTTTTTGGGACATACTTGAATGATATTTATGTGAAATAAGGGCTTGAGAATACACATAGTCATTGCCCTTGGCAGGTCTCCCACGAGCTCCTAGAAATCTCCATTTTGAGGAAAAAATGACAAAACCACAATTTGAGAGAGGGATTTTAGAATTATGTTCAAGCTTTGAGCTTTTTGAATTGGTCTCTTGGGCATAGATCCTAAATAGGTTATTCAAGGTGTGTGCAAAGTTTCATAATTTTTGGAACCCATTTGAATTGATTTCATTTTTTCTTAGAGAGAATTTTCTTGAAAACAGTAGAAACCAGCTTAGGCCGGTTTCACAAACCAGCCCAAGCCGGTTTTTTCAACTTGCTCTGGTTGAGCTGATTTTTTGGTGGAAATGTTCTGTGTGATGTTATCAACTCCACTAGATCTCATGATTTTTGGAGGTCATTTGATTAGGTTTTTACTTTTGTTCTTCTGTGTGCAGAATTCTGAGAATTGCTGAGGGAATTGCTGAGGGCTTCTAATCTCACTTGTTTTGACCTCTGTTTGTTTCCACATCCTTCCAACCTAGTTTCTAAGGTCCGTAGATCTGTTGTGACTACGTGACTTTGGTTAGTTTTGTTCAAGAGGTTCGTGGGTGCCATCCGGATATAGGCCCCTATGTCATGCTTGTGAATAGAATTTTGAGGCTCCGATTCACCCCCACTCTCGTCGCCATTTCAGTTCCTCATGTTTTCTGCTCAATTATATAGACTCCCTACCCAAGTTCCTTTGGTCAAGCTCATCATACCCCTACTTAGTATTTGGGGCCTATGATTGGAACCACATGTTCATTGGCGGCACTACGTATTTCTATAGACAAATGAGAGTCTATGACTATGTCCGCCACCAATTCCAAGTATTGTCACATAACAGAATCAAAAATAATTTGTGAGGAATTGTGTGTAGGAAACTAATGTGTGTTAACCATCAAATGGGTAATGCAGACACATTATGATTATAAGAACCTAATTAAAGGACTAGAAACTTATGTTGTGGGTTTACAGAACTAAATCTATACCTAATAATAAAGAGGCAAAATTTTAGGCTCTTTTTTTTGTCCAGCCCATTCAATTTGGTTCAACTGTTCAATCCAATCACTTGGACAGCACACTCGCTCGCGTCCCAATTCAGCTCACGTCCGGCCCACACCAGAAAGCCACCGGTCCAAGTCGCTCGTGCCCGGCCCACACACCAGCTAGCAGTCCGAGTTCAAAAACACCAGCATGTATGGAAAAAACGTGCCAAAAATCCTACCCTACACGAGGAATCGAACCCACGTCTCCAACAACAGGAGGGAAACGACATAGCACCACGCCACATACTATATGTGTTGTACAATAAACTTTTTTTCTATTTAACCTTCGTTAACACCTTAAAGCTCACGGTACATACAAAAACTAAAAGTGTGAAAATATGGCACTAAGTATATTACAATATCCATGGTATATAAAAAAATAAAAATGTGAAAATATGGCACTAGGTATATTAAAATAATCCTACATACATTATATATATCTATATCTATAAGTACCTAATGTTAAAGAGACAAAAGTTCTTTCTACTTATTTTTTTCATCAATCTCTCCCTAACTATCTAACAGTGAAAAGTTTCTTCCGTCCCACTTTTTCTACCCACACCCTCCGTGTTTCGGAGCGTTATTTGGACTCGTAACTCATAATCATACGAGTTAGGACAACTTTTTCCCCCTTTCTTTCCCGTGAGGTAAAAATCCTCCCATCCAACAGTCGAGAGCCAAAGGGCAAGGGGTGATGGAATTATGGAACAAATTAAGTCATGAACTCCCACCTCACGGTGACTTTTCGAGTTTGTGTGCTCATGGAGACGGAGTTTTTTATTAGACAGAGACGGAGGTTGGAAGAATATAATAAGGTTGGGCTCTTTTTTCAGCATACACATGTAGTGGTGACCTGGACGATCGAAGTTTCATGGGCCAAAACGGGGAATCATGTTTCAACACCAACACGCCGGTGCATTTGAACGTGTCGATTTTATAGACCATGGACTTTTAAAGGTGCCATAGTACATGGTCCATGTACGCACATCGAGCCCAAGAACAACCATCTTAATGAACTTTTACGGTTCACAAGTGCACACGTGAGCAACATGTCTATTCACAACATGCATTGTTCGAGAAATATACGTTATTATTAGATAAATCTTTAAGCCTCTCGTGTCCATACCATTCCTGTTACAATCATCGAGAAGTGATGTCTAACATCTACAATGGTCTTCATGGCAGATTTGAAAGACATATAAACCCTAGCGCACCCATCTGGCATGGCGAGCTCGACTGCCTCACTGCGACCAAGCAAGACAACTTTAGTGTACGTCTTCGAGCTGGGAGGCTTCATGTGGGTATGGTGGTCAGCTAACATCTAAGCATTGTGGTAAGTTTGGCAGAGGCTGAACCATGCTCAACTACTGCGGTGAAGGTGCACAACTAACCAATATACGTCTCTACATTTTTCAAGATGTTGTCAGCTATCGTCATCAAACACACATGCAATGTAAGTCGATGATAATGACTTAAGCCCTCTAGAGTTCCTCCAGCTCTAGCTCCACACTACAGTCCAGGAAGAGCCACAAATCATAGCTTGTCCTGGCTCCACATTGATATGGGGAGGAGAGAAAAGCAGCTCCCTGCCACAGTGCCAGCTAAGGTGACTTTGTAGAAGACCTATGACAAACGATCCCTTAGGAACGGATACCATTTCTTAGAAGCGAATAATAACCCGTTGCAACGCACGGGCATGTTTTGCTAGTATATACATACACGTCACTATTGCACTCTATATACCTTTAACAAACTACATATCATTCCATAAACATTTGAAGCGAGCATGTGCAAAAATTATATATACAATTATAACACCAATGCATATAGATTATACATTCTATTGGTGGTTAGGTACTAATTTTGATGACATGGAATTGGAGCCACATGTCGATGGGTGCACAATGTATCATGTCACATATATCTAAGTGAGCCAAAAGTTTTCAATGAGTCAATTGGTGGCATATTACTATTGATGGTCTAGAGGAATATATGTATAGGAAAACATGGATTCACTTTGGTATGTAATTTGGATGAATCCCCAAGAAAGCTGGCACATTTTCTTGGCAGTTTGGCAGCAACGCTTAAAAATATTAGGTTTCCAAGAAGACCTAATAAAAAATGTAATTTCCTTGGCATTTGACAACAACACTCAAGGGCATTAACTATTTCCTTGGAGGCTTGGAAGAACACCCAAGAAAATATGTGATTTCCATGGAGATTGAGTGTAACAATCAAGAAAATCTCCATACTTGGTGGTTACTATAAACCTTCAACAAATAAAGCTTACCTTGGAGGTTTGCTTGCGCCACTAAGGAAACTGCAATTTCCTTTGAGGTTTGATTTCAGCCCACAAGTACATCAGAATTCTGGTAGTGGTTGTCGCACCACATGCATTGACAATGGAATTATTGTTAAAAATATAACATCTGCATATCATTGTACATCCATGTGAAAGTTTACAAGTTTTTTAGGTTCACTTACTAAGTGAATTTAAGCGAGGAAGGCGCTGAATTAAATTATTTTATTTTAAGACTTAGAATCTACAAGTGATTTTATGGACGTATAACACATAGCCTACTTTGAAATGGAATACTTACATCACAATAGTTGCATATCACTAAAATGGAATATTTACATCACATAGAACTAACATGTTGATGAGATCCTAACATATGGGTATGTTAAGCCTCGGGTCCAATGGTTCCTCACCGAAGAAGACCCCCCGACCGACCCCTTCGGGATCGCCAGGGGCTCGGGGGCTATGCCCATCGGGCACACTCGTGCGCATCCTCTAGCGAAGAGACCGGCCAAGCCTGACTTGGCCACGACCTCCACCTGGGGCTCGAGGGCTCGCCCGAGCCCTGGGCTCCTGATCTACTATGCATCCTGGCCCGGTCCTTGGCTCCTGCCTGGCTAACGATGCCAGCCAAGGCCTAGGCGCAAGAAGACAAGCCTTGGGCTACCAATGCTCGGGGCCTCCCTAGTGCCGCTCCCTAGGCGTAACCTTGCCAACTACTCCCCGACAAGGTCACGTCCGGGGTATGACATAAGAAGACAAAGCTTTCCGTCAGCTTCCAGGGGTGAAAGCCCAAGTTTGGTTTTGGTAATTAATGACACCAAGTTGCTAATGTTATTGTATCAAGTGGAATGAGTTAGGCATAAGCAACACATGTGATGAAGGAGCATGTGGCATGGAATGATGGCCACAAGATCACAAGAGGTGGAGATGCACATGAAATGATGAGCAAGGTGGTCAAGCATGAGGAGGTAGACATGGAACAAAGTAATCAAGGCAAAGGTATAATCATAGGGTTTGCTTTTGCCGGTCTAAGATGAGTAGAGAAGTGATTGACCGGGTTTAGGATTGATAGCCAACTACCAAGAGGGGCAATCACGGTTAGCTCGTGAATCAAGTGCTACTAGGTCATCATCTTGAGCATATGCATTAGGATCTAGTAGAGAGCTAACATAATGCCTTGAAAAATGATTGTGAAAATGCTAACACACTTGCCCATCGTGATATACACATGATGGTGTTGGCACATTAGTGAAGGCGGCAGAGTTTGAGCGGTAGAGAGCGGTTTGGGGTTCTCTCTCCCTCCCACCGAGCTTGCGAGGCGGGATTCAACGCTTTTTGAGAAATGAAACGTCTATTTTCCACAGCACTGGAAGCAAAGAAACAGAGGCGAACGGAGGTCACAAAGGTGACCGGACGCTTGACCGGACGTGGTCTCTAATTGACCGGACGCGTCCGGTCAGTGCTCAGTGTTTGCGCATGTCTTGGTCTTGTGATCGGATGCGGTGGCACGTCCGGTCACGATCAACCGGACGCGTCCGGTCACGCATGGAGGCTTACTGGAAACGACCGAACGCTGACACTGTGGTGTCTGGTTTGTCTAGCATGTGCATCCAGTCGTTGACTCACTGGAGCGCTGCTCGGATTGACCAGCGCGTCCGGTCGGTCATGGGAAAATGCAATGCCTATTTTCCATTGCGTCGGATGTGAGAATTGGAGGCAAAGTCACGGAATGTTTTTGGGCTGAAAACATGCGTTGAACGCGGCAACAGACGCTGGCTTCGTAGTGTCAGACGCTGACGTCAGCGTCTGGTGCTTTGCCCTCGGTGGAGCGTGCTGGCGAGTGTGCATCGGACGCGGTGGTGTTGGAGCACCAGACACCGTGCGTTAGCATCTGGTGGAGCTGACGTCCGCTGTTCATGAGATGGCGTCGCGCGGAGGCTTCGATGAGCGCTGACGTCAGCGTCTGTCGACTGCACGATAGACGCGTCTGATGGCTAGGTGAGAAAACATGCTTACTGGACCGCGTCTATCGCGGTTGAGCCGCGTCTATTGCGTAGCAATGGACACGTCCGTTGTATGGTTGCCAAGCTCGTTTGGAGACTTGTCCGTTGGAGATCAACGGCTCTTGTTTGAAGACCGGGGACACATGGCGCACATCCACATGTGTAGGTGGCTTGCATAGATTAGTTGTGCTAGTGCTAGAAGAGCTTCGCCATCTTCTTTACTAACTTGTTGGTTAGTAAAGCTTGTAGAAAATTTAAATAGGCTATTCACCCCCCTCTAGCCATTTGGACCTTACAAGGGGCTCGAGGGCTTCTGGGCCCGTGTGTTAGCCCCTGGAGCCAACCTCCTTCACCACCAAGAAGACTCCAGAAGGTCCACCTGGGAAGGCTGGTCGAAGCCGACACAGCCTGACATGCAGAGTGTCGGAATAGAGCAGCCAGACGATGCCCAAGGCTTCTTCGGCTCCAAGACACCACCACGATCCATAGCGCACCGCTGCAAGACCCTCCTGGACTCCGACGCACGTAGATCGTAGACTAGTTCACCCAAACCGCCATGTACCTGACCTATCTCGTTATATAAGGGATAAGGTTAGACCTAGGGGGAGGATCCCAGATCGATCACCAGACACTCCATTCTATTCCATCTGTCTCTGCTTTGCACCAAGAGCAAAATAACCCAGAGAGAAGCACCGAGAGCTCCTCCACCGCGTCCTGTCATCTTTCTCCTCTCCGACGAGGGGAAGGCTCCACCGGCGGTGAGGCAACCTAGCTTAGGATTAGCACTGAGCTAACCCCCTACCAAATCTCTCTTTACACTTGTTGTAACCCCTGATTTTGGGTGCACTTGAGTATAAGGATCATTAGTTGCTGGATGTAGGAACCGAATTGGGCCAAACTAGGATAAACTGTTGCGTCTTCTCTGCGTGATTCTTGTGTTCTTGAGTCCACCCGAGCCACTGGAGTCCCGTACTCTGACACTGACTCGAACAACTATGCATGCCACAGTTCTGACCCCGTGACAACTGGCGCTCCAGGTAGGGGGCAGCGTCAAGTGCGATTCTGGCTCTACGGTGGCTGAAGCCACTCGCCTCATCATCGGAGCAAGTGGCACCGCCCTAGACGGCGGTGTCCACTTCCCCGGTGAGTTCTCCGTCATGGCCGACGCCTTCGCTCCGGGTCAGGTCCTCAACTTTGGAAGCCTGGCCTACATCACCGACTACTACGGCGA
The DNA here is from genome assembly GCA_038087645.1 of Saccharum hybrid cultivar R570. Lineage (NCBI taxonomy): Eukaryota > Viridiplantae > Streptophyta > Magnoliopsida > Poales > Poaceae > Saccharum > Saccharum hybrid cultivar. Next base: position 1,480,528 of record JAQSUU010000392.1, read on the forward strand.
GCTTCGTCCACTCCACGGGGTTGCGCCAGTGAGCAATGAGCCCCTAGCGTCGCCCCCTCTGCTAAGACTTCTAGGAGCAGATCTCGAGGTTCTAGCCCACTAGATCCGACGCGGTCTGGGCCTGAACCCCATAGTGTCAGACCACTGCTAGATGTTATACAAGCTGGCCAACGTCCACCACCATATCGCCACTGGTGTGGTGCTCCCGCTGCCTGACTGCTTCTGGTACTACCTCCCGGATCTACCTTTCGGGATACAGAATGCGGCGGCGTCCTTCTAGGTGGAGCTAGAGCATTTCATTAGTCGTGAGGTGCCACGAAGTGCCATCCTCTCTAGGGCAGCGAGGACCGACATCCCCTCGCTTCGCACCTTCCTCGAGATCCTTTCGGGGAACAGCCCGAAGTATGACTTCGACTACAATGCCCCACCGCGCATGTGCTACCACATCAACAGCGAGGATCTTGCTGAGGAGGCACCTGAGCTCATGCCACTGGACTAGAGTCCCTGCAGACACGTGGCCTACCTTCAGGAGAAGGTGGACTGCTTGCAAGCTCGACAGGTGGACTTGGAGGCCGCCAAGGCAGAGCTCGAGCGCCAAAGGCAGGTGTCGCGCACCCTCTCAACGATGATGATGACGCCCGCATAGGGGCTCCCAGCAGCCTCCGCTTTCCTCGTGCGGCACACAACATGGTGGCCACCACCTGCCACCTAGAAGACATCTCCGTCACACCAGACCTGAAGACCAATGAGTGGCTGAATAAGGTGAAGCAGCTCCTTCGCATCATCCTCGAGTAGTAGGCCAAGAGTTTAGCCTCCCGATGTCGTGCCACGCTCTCCTAGCTGTCCTAGACGATGGCCACCACCAACGGGGACCGCTCTGAATCTCACGCCTCATCGACGGAAGGAAGCACCAGTGATACCTCCGGCAACAGCTCCAACCGGCCATAGACCCAGGGTGCCAAGCCTCGGTAGGAGCAAAGGCATGACCTTTCTCCTCGGCGTCCCCTCACACACCACCGGATCAGCGACGACCATGACGTTCGCTACACCATTGAGGCCAAACGCCACGCTCAGGTGTAGTCCCGCACCCCTGAGCGGCGAAGTGGGGGTGCCACCCTGGATCACTTCAGCCCCCTAGCGTTCGGGGCAGCGATCCGGGTGGCTCCCTACCCCAGGCATTTTCGGTCACCGACGCACATCTCCAAGTATGACGGCGAGACCAACTTAGACCATTGGCTGGAGGACTACCGCCTAGCCATGAAGGCCGAGGGTCTGACAATGACTTCGTTGTCCAGTACCTTCCCCTGCTTCTGTCAAGCTTGACTAACTCGAGCTCGTCAGCATCAGCTGCTAAGGCAATCTCCCTTCGGTCTTCATCGGCCACCTTTGGGGTACCTACACCTGCCTAGGAAACTCCTAGGCTTCATTGTCTTCAAGCGCGGCATCGAGGCCAATCCCTAGAAGATCTCCACGATCATGGACATGGAGCCAGTCAAGAACCTGAAGGGAGCCCAGAGGCTTAGCTGCCTAGCAGCGCTCAGCCGCTTCATATCCTGCCTTGGGGAATGAGGTATGATGCTATACAAGCTCCTAAAGAAATCTAAACGTTTTGAGTGGATGCAGGAAGCTTAGGAAGTGCTCACAAGTCAGAAGGACTTCTTGACCACGTTGTCGGTCCTGACCTCTGCCTCCTTGGGGGAGACTTTGCTGCTCTACACCACCGCCAACCCGCACATCATTAGCACAGCCCTGGTGGTGGATCACGAGGAGGAGGGCCACCTCCTCAATGTCCAATGACCGGTGTACTTCATTAGCGAGGTCCTCTCTGACTCAAAGGCCTGTTACCTGAGAGTCTAGAAGCTCCTCTATGCCATGCTCATCACCAAGCACAAGCTCTAGCACTACTTCGATGGCCACCCCGTGGTGGTCATGTCCTACAACGGCTTGGGAGACGTCATCTACAACAGGGAGTCCACTGACCGCATCACCAAGTGGGGGCTTGAGCTCATGGGCCTCAACATCACCTACACCCCCTGCACCGCAATTAAGTCCCAAGTCCTCGCTGACTTTGTGGCAGAATGAACTGAGGAGCAGGCCTCCACTGCCTGCGTCAAGGCAAAGTACTAGACCATGTACCTTGACAACTCCCTCACCCTTGAGGGGGTAGGCACAGGGGTCCTCCTCATATCCACAATGGCAACAAACTAAGGTACGCCCTTCAGCTTCATTTCTGGGCCACTAACAACGTTGCAAAGTATGAGGTGCTCCTCCACGACATCCGAGTGACCTTTGAGCTCGACACTCAGTGCCTCTTCATATGAGGAGACTCTAAATTGGTTATCAACTAGGTCATGAAGGATTCAACTTGCCGTGATGTGAGGATGGGGGCCTACTATGTAGAGGGTCGAAAGCTAGAGGACTAGTTCGACGACATCAAGCTCCAACACGTTCTCTGACCGGACAACGAGGAAGCTGACTTCCTGGCAAGGCTGGCATCATCTCGTAGGTCCCCACCGCACAGAGTCTTCCTTGATGTCCTCGACGCCCCCTTGATCTACCTCGGGGGGACAAGATGCCAGCCCCGGCTAGCATCACTTCTACCTCGACCTGCATCACCAAAGAGGCACCATCCCCCTAGGAGTGCGTGCTCATGGTCACCACTCACAGCCAGTGGGGTATGGAGCCACTGGGCAGCACCCTCCCTGACCTGCCGACACACCCCGTGAAGCACAGGAGACAAGAGCCGGCCGCCCCCGACGGAGCCATCGATGACCGGCCTACCGAGGCCCCCGAGGCGACCCTGGGGCGAAAGATTGACACCCCAAAGTGACGGGGTGTCACTCCTTCAAGTCCTGAGTTAACTCACCAAGACATTGGGACCGCGCAATGTACCTGACGGATGACACCCAAGGCTTCTTTTGGCTCCAAGAAACCACCATGGTCCATGGCGTACCGCTGCAAGACCCTCCTGGACTCCGACGCATGTAGACCGTAGACTAGTTCCCACAAATCGCCATGTACCTGACCTATCTCGTTATATAAGGAATAAGGTCAGACCTAGGGGGAGGATCCTAGATCGATCACCAAACACTCCATTCCATTCCATCTGCCTCTGCTCTATACTGAGAGCAATGCAACCCAAAGAGGGGCACCGAGAGCTCCTCTACCACATCCCGTCGTCTTCCTCCTCTCTGACGAGGGGGAAGGTTCCACCGACGGTGAGGCAACCTTAGGATTAGCACCGAGCTAACCTCCTGCCAAATCTCTCTTTACACTCTGCTGTAACCCTCCAATTTTGGGTGCTCTTGAGTATAAGGCTGATCAGCTACTAGACATAGGGACCGAATTAGCCCCAATCAGGATAAACCATTATGTCTTCTCTTGCCTATGTTTCTCTCTTTGATCTTGTTGTGGATCTAAAATCCTTTTTCTTGAGCTGCCGTCGAAGGTCTCCCGTCCCGGCAACCATCGATCTCTCGGATTCCGCCGGCTCTGTTAAGAAAAGTCAATGTAGGAACAAACACCAGTAGCCTAGCCCTATCCAAGCCACCCTTAAATTCCATCTCGGTCCTTGTTGTTCATCGCTGAGAGATGAGGTTTGCCTTTTGTAACACCCTAGGTGTTTGCCTTGCATCTATGCATCATTTGAGCATTATAATAGCATGGCATTACCATAAGCATCATCTTTTCATGTGCATCTTTGCTTGAAACATGACCTTGCATCAACTGCAACATATGTATGCTATGTGTGCTAGTGATAAGATCATGTGTGTGGACCATGCTAGTACATGTGTTAGGTTTGTCATGCTTAAAAATGTGAAACATGCTCATGAAACGTGTGCAACACCCAAAGTCAACTTGTGTAACATGCTAGTGCAAAACAATGTTGCATTAGTGTAAATAATGATGTTTCAATGCACTTTTGTGGAATATTGCTCATGTGAGATTCTACATGGTGATTTGTGCCTTGCAAATGCTTCTAAAATGTTAGTTAAGCAATTTGAGCTAGGGTTTATGTAACGGAACCGTCCAAATTATAAGAGCACAAGTACAAAAACAATCACCGAAATGATCAAATTCTCGCACTTGAGCCCATATAACTCCGGTAGTCCAATGAAATCACGAGGGATTTCAAACCAACCAACATACAAGCCAAGATCGTAGTGATTCAACATAACAAGTCACATGTTACAACCATTTCCCAAGTAATTCAATATACATCGGAGTTTAACAAAGTTATTACAACTTAAGTTCAAAAGTAGCGGAAGCAAAGTAATTTGAAACTAACATTAATCTTATTTAAAATACATGCCAGTACCACGGTCGACTTCCAACAAAAGCATTAGGGATAAGGTAAATAAGAAGGATCATGCCCGTGATCACACTCCGCCACTACGGCAGGAGTCAACCAACTCTTGCAGTCGCCGTGATACATCACAACCTGCAACAAGTGGGGATAAAACCCTGAGTACGAGAAGGTACTCAGCTAGACTTACCCGTCAGAAACCAGAAATAAGGTGACACCAAGGATCATGCAAGGCTGATATAAAGTGGGGCTAGCTTGACAACATTTTGCATAAAAGCTTAATACAGATAAGTAATCATTAATGCTTAAGCATCAAGTTAATCATCATTAACCTGTCATCTATATTAGCACCTGTACTAGAGCACTCACTTTATTAGGAGCAAAGAATATTAACCATAGCAGGTATAAATTGAGGCAACCTTTCCATCGTGATCCAATTAACCATCAGTTCAATTTAATTGAATCTACGTTGCCGCTGCTCAAGTCAAGTGCTCACTAACCGGGAGCGACGGCGATTCGAATCGAATTCCTATCCAGCTGGAGGGGTATTTCTAACACTCACCGTGCAGACCCCTGCCAGGGTCGCACAGGCCACCGTTTCATATGATTCAGGAATCGCGGGTCCGAATAATGTCGCGACCCCAAGGGCGACACTCTGCCAGGTGATAGGGACTCTAACCCCCCCTTGGTCTCACGCCAATGTCCCCAAGCACATCCTTTCTCTCCTCCAAGAAGCAACCTACCATTCGATTCCCGGCCTGAATCACATTACTCGGCTTCGCGGTCGGAACGACTTATCCGGCCAACTAAGTGTTAGACTGCGTTCAACATGACTCAAGGACGTACAGCGAATCGGTCCTTAAACGACTCAGACGGGGATAGATTCACACCCAAGACCTCCATGCCTTGTTGCTTCACTATCGTCATCCCGCCCGGTCTCATTTCATTTTATTAACACATGGTTCCATTCCACGATAGCAAATATAGCCAACCGTGCCATATATGAATATCCCTACATCTCGCAGGTGACAGGAAATCACCTGACTTCTACCGCTTAAAGCAGGGCTAAGCATCTACTCGATCCTAGTCTATGTAGGATTCAGGGATTCATATATCTGGACAAGGAATGATATAATGCAGCAAGGGTTTCCAACCAACTCCTATCACTTAATGCAGCAATACTTATAACATATATAGAATTAATTGCTTTAAAGATAGGAGGCTTATAATGCTCCGGGGCTTGCCTGGGATCCGACTCAAGTTAGAGTATGTCAGATGAAATCTGCTTGGCGAGCATCTTCCAATCTACCACTTGTCCGATCCTTCGATCTTCGGGATGGATCCACCAACTCCATCTTCGAATTTGGCTCCACCTTAGATCCTTCACGCGTTTCTGCTAGCGTACCTAAATGAGGTGCAACAATGCATATGTATGAATGCATAGAAGTGCAATGAACAAAGTAATCAAGCAAGCATACCAAAGTTCACATAAACCCTAGAGCTAATTAACTTAATCCTCATTAAGACATAACATAGAAGAGGGCAAGCACATCAATCAAGAATTAAGTCTCACAAGATCACAGGGTACCACCCAAGTATCATCAAAGATATGAGTCACCCTTCAATACCCAAGCATGACAAAGTTAATCAAAGCACTAGAACAAGAATCTGCTACTTTCCGGACATACATACAGTAGCTCAGTAAATCAATCATAACTGGAGATCTCTAAATCCAAATGACTTGCAAGAAGACATTATGGAAAGCTTATGAAATTATCTACATTTCATCTATAATCATCATAGCATGATTCCAAAGTTTAACATGTCGAATTTACATAAACACAGCAACTGGTCTAACAAGACAGAGAGCAAGCAATTCTGTAACCTAACTTTAAACAGCTGTAGTTTCTAAACCATATGGCCAAATGCCACCAAATTTTAACAGCAGCTAGATATATGAATTATCTACAACTTTTGTATAAACAAGTTTCACAACAAAGCACATTATCATGAAGAACTTTGCTAAGCTCCCAGATCTGTCCATAAACCACATTTGCAAGAAATTAAATATTAACTTATGTTGCAAACACATAATTAGACAAAACCAACTTTACTAACATTTCATACATGACTAATGAACACCAGAAAACATAGTGTCAATTACTAAATAAATTCTTTTAATACATTTTCTTAATTTATTTAGATAATTAGGTGGAATTATGAACACCTATCAAAAGTGCACAATAAATTCTACAAAAATTACAGTGGCCTGAATATGCTCTCAAAAGTCTACTGTCCAAATTTCAATCCATTTGGGCAAGTATATCAACCTCTATGAAAAGGACAAATAGCTATTGCAATAATCATGTGAGAGAAAGTTATACTTAACACTCAATATTTTCTGTGAACACAAGGCCATATTATGAATCAATATGATATAGAAACATCATACTAAGGTAATGGAACAACATTTTCTATTTTATCATTTATATATTATTTATAAGCTATTTATCAAGCTATAAACAAGTTAAATCAATAACTTGAGCATACAGTAAGCAATAACCATGAAATTTCTACCACAGTACATCCATAGCATGACAATCCTACCATAAAAATTTCACATCAATTGGAGCATCACAACTCAAGATATAAAAATAACAAGGAAAACAAGCATTTATTTTACATTTAACAAGATCTAGATAAAACATCCTGAAACCCGGAAACAACCTATAAGTTTTATATTTTTCTTAGACAGTGCATATTACTAGAAGACCAACAAAATTGGAATCACTAATTTTGGACTTCTAAAACTCCAGATCTTGCTCTGGTCAAGTTTATAAGCATTTTAGAGCATTTTTAAAGCTTAAATAAAAACATCAGAAAACATCTACAAACATCTAGCATATTGTGACTCCACTGCATAGATCTTTTCTCAAGATTTCCAAAAAGTCCACATTTGCTATTTTTAGAATTACCTAGCATGAACTATGGAATTTAGAAGATTTACACAAAATCTAGAATTCAAAATCAGAATTTCCTAACCCTAACTGACTTTGCTATGCGCACCCGATTCGGTACCCAAGTCCATCACCACATAACCGACATGTGGGACCCGCTGCCTAGATGGCCCCACCTGTCATCCCCAGAGAAAGACTAAAGAGAGGGAGCCGATCCTCTTCTTCCTCCGGCCGACGAGGAAAACAGAGGAGGCGGCCGGAAAAATGGCCGGCCTCGGGCCAGAAGCGGCCGGCGATGGCGATTGGAAGGTTGGCCGGCTTCGCGGTTGCTAGGCGCACCCGCACGCACTTGCGTCGTGGGCCGAGGTGCCCCGTGGCCTCTTGGCCACGTGCGCGGCAGCTCGGCGGTGGCCATGCCGGCGACGGCGGCCGTGGCCAGCGCCCCTGGCGGTGGGAGGTGGCGCTGAGGAATCCCGAGGACCAGGCGTGTCAGCGGGGTTACTCAGCTCAGCCGGAGATGCCCCGAGGCAGCCTGACCACGAGCGCCGGCGGCGGTTCACCGGCCATGACCGCGCGGTGGTGAGGGACCGGCAGTTCCAGGCGGCTCAGAGTCCGGCGAGCATGAGTACGGCACACTAGAGATGGGGGCGAAGCTGATGACGGTGCTCGCGGAGAGTGAGGAGGCTCTGAACATCGGGAACACAGCGGTGGCCAGAGCTCGGCCATGGCGGCCATGGCAGCTCTGAGCTCGGGACTGGAAGAGCGAGGTGAGGAGCGCGGAGAGGTGAGTGAAGGGAGTGGGAAGACTAGCTGAGAGCTCGGGGATGACATCGAGGTTGCAAGGGCGCGGGGCGCGCGGCAACGCCAGACGATGGCCGACAAGGCGCCACGAGCAGGGGTGCGTGGCCGTCATGCAGGCGTTCCACCGAACACGTGGTATGCGTGACTCAGCCCGACTTGGAGGCCGTGTTTGGGCTTGTTCTAGGCCGAACTAGGTCTTGGCCCCAACATGAAGTTCGAAGACCACATGATGCTCTATGATTTTTATTAATACACTTTACTCATTAGGGTTCTGGTTTAGGAGATATATGGCTCCAAAGTTGCCAATGTCAGTGATTTGAAAGCAACGAGCAACAACCCAAAATGGGGGTCAAAATGAATTTCAATTGGTGCCATCTTCTTGTATGCTCTTCCCCATCATGTAAGCTCCAACTTTCGTATTTGGACCAATTTAAGTTGCTTAGCAAAAATTGGAGAACGCGGAATGTCAATGTCGAAGACACTGAAATCGGGGCTTTAAAATTGTTAAGTGTTGGAAACAGTCCCAAATCTGACTTGTGGGCCCTTTTTGATCATGTTCCACACATTTTCATGACTTGACTCTTAAACAAAGTTTGTTCCTTATAAAATTCTCTACAACTTTGTAAAAGGGTGCACAGTCATGCAAAGCTTCTAGGTTACACTTTTGAAACGGTCAAACAAAAGTGTTCCGGCGTCCATACATGGTCAACCATCACTTAGAAGCACATTTAGGCAAAATGATCAACATGAACATTGTTCCATTAAGTGTCCTAAGTGTAGTTAAGGTGTTGTAGAGTTCATCTAGAGTCATTTGGCTAGTTTGCAAGGTTTGGTTGATGTTCTATAGTTCCATTAACTTAATGGGGCAAATTTCAATAGGAATGGAACTTATCATTTCATGTGACTTTTTGATTCCAAACTTCATGAAACTTTTCCAGGGATGAATATAGATAGTTATTGAGGTGAGACATGTGAAGATACTTTGATAGCAACACCCAAGCATATATCTTTTAATTGAGCCTATATGTAAGCGAGGGTGCAATATCCAAGTTTAGGTTAGGGCTTATTTACATAGGTTTAACTTTGACATTGTCATCTCCATTAATCTATCATGTTTGAGCTTAAACCCACTACTTAATTGGTGATAAACACCTGGGGTGTTACAGCCCTCCCCCCTTAAAAGAATCGCGTCCCGAGATTCGGAATGGAAGACCTTTTAAGGAAGAGAGGCACGTTATCTAGTTTCCAAAAGTAGCGATAGCGTTATGCTACTTAGCTTCAAACATTAGCGAACAATTTGGCCAAGGAACTTTCTGATACTTACTCTTCATGGTAAAATTTGTCTGAAAAATTTCCTTCATTGACTTCCATGAAGCATTGTTACTTTAGGAGGAATCCAAGATAGCACGTACTACATTCTCTGTGTACGGAGATCATTTGGTCCATGAGTGAACCACTCACAAGTATCTGACTGTGTAGTGAACACAACATAGTCCATATGAACTTTACATTAGACCAAAATCTTCAGAAGTATACTCATCAAAATGACTCTATGTTCACGAAGTTTGAAAAGCAGTCCTCTACCAAAATGACTTGAGTACAACCTTCCAAAAGGGTGAGATCATAGATGACAAACATTCTCTGAGGCTATAGGATACTGACTAACCAATAGACAGGGTCCAGGTTGGTCGTAAATGTTCAAACATTTAGACACCAACAAATGGAAACTACTTGAGGTTCCATGTGTGCAGTTCTCTTTCTCTGATGACAACACTGTATTATCTGAGTCTGTTGATGGGTTAGTGAATGTGATAGCTGACTCTGTCGGCTTCGTATTTCTGCCAAATGTTACCTAAGAAGATTCTCTTATCCAATGGCGACAGTTATCTAGGTTGAATCAGATGCAACCTCTTAGGTAAAAACATTTATAAGGTACCAAAGTATGTCATCATTGGAAAATAATTCCCAAAAAAAGATGTAACGAGGCCTTAAGGATAACAAAAGTTGTAATATTTACTAAACCGTGGGAAGTAGTCTACTACCAAGCGATTGAGTAAAATTTTCCTTGGTGACTTAGTTGTACTGTAAGTTGAGTTGACTTGCAGCATAACAACTTTGTCAGGACAACTTTCACCTTGAGGCTTCCTTTTTAGGATCAAACAGCAGCTCGAAGATGGAAAATCTGTTATTTGACACTGTTCAAATTGCTTTCCCAGTTATGGGCAAACCGTTTGTGGCACCTATGGACACAAGGATGCTAATGGAAACTAGGGCATGCTTTCTCTAATTCTTCACCTTAGCTGATAGAACACCTTGCACTATCTGTGTGATTGTCCAAGATGGAATTGACTTGGTCGCAATGACTCTGGACGATAGAGTATCACTCCAGTTATTGGCTAGTTGATGAACTTCTTGTTAGTTATCGCTCTATAAGACATAGCCTTCATAGCTACCAAAGAGTCATTACCTAGCTGAAGATTAACCTTCCTATTGGTAACTAATCAGTTGTCTCTCAACACTAAAAAGTTCCAAATCTTCACTCTTGACCACAATAATCGTGGTTGATGCAGAATAGATGGTTGCCATTGAAGTTAGCAAATACGAAGTTATTCTAGAGATGGTTGATTTTGATTATATGGTCATTATACACCCAAGATTGAGACTTGATAGCTCGGGTCATATGCACAATGCAACAATCGATTCTCATCCCATAGATAACTTGTCCAACATTAAATGTTGTGTGTCCTTTTTATCCAATAGAGATGAGAACGTTGCTCCCAAGATGACGTTCGTCAATAGTCTGACAACTAAGTAGAGTCACTTGTCTACCACCTATTGCAGTTTGTTAATGTTTATGTCAGTGACCGGTTCTTCAAAGGTTATCTTCTTAGCAACTTCAGAAGGAAACTCCACTACTTTCGGTCTAAGATATGGATCTTACGATACGATATGGAGAGATAACCAAGGAAGAGTTCACATGAGAATAACACGTTGATGTTGTTCTGCAATGGATCATGACTAGAAACCACGATACCAGCGCGTGCCAAGCAGCACAACCTTGTGTCGGCCGCCCACAGGAGGCTCTCGGTTTCGTCGCGGCACCGTTAGTTGCTACTCATAACACCATTACCGATCACACCACCAAGGTGAAATTTCAAGTGACACAAATTGGGTGGTAAAAACAAGCATTATACAAGGGAGGATAGCAAGAAAAGGTAGTCACAAGGTTTGGAATTAACCAGGAGGTGATTCAAAGATCAAAACATAGCACAAGAGACATAGCTCAATTGCCGATGGCGATTAAGCATGATATTTTTGTTTAACTCCAAACACACCTTGCGTCGACTAAGGAAACTACCAGATAATTAAATAATAGAGATTCGATCATGTTGAGCAACAACATGAGATCAAGATTGATAAAACATCCCGAGACTTGGGAAGGTTGAGGATGGCTTAAGCAAACTTCATGGACAAAATTGAGGTACCACTCAAAGATTGAGTTGATAAGGTAGATGTACGAATTTGTGAGCACACGATTTAGAGGCCATAGCAGAGAAGCGTTGTGTTACACTAGCTAACCTTTGGGAGAGGCAACCAGAAGGTCCAACATGGATTTAGGTACAGTCTCCATAATTGGCAACGTACGAACCATGGTCAAAGGCTAACGTTGATGAGAGTTAATTTGGTTGGTCAGTCGATAAGGGTCTTCACAAAAAGGTTTGCAAAACATCCACGGCTTATAAAAACATATAGGAGAACTAAACTTTAGGCTCTCGGTCAAGCAAAGGCATGGATACAAGCACTCAAGGCAAGCAACCACGGCTACATGCTTAGGTTCATAAGGGAAAGAACCTAATTGGAGATGATAGCCAAGAGATTGTTTCACGTAACACGAGTGTTGCCCTAAGATAAAGCTATTCGACACTCGCATGCTTACCGTGGACAAACGAGGTGACAACTAGGGCACTACCAAGATAACAAGCATACATACAACATCACAATCAAGCAATCATTTAAGAAAATTCAAACAATGGGCTTAAGCAAACACTTCAAAGCACAAGGCTCACCTAATATAAGCATTCATCTCAAGCACGAACTAACTACAAGTTTAGCTCAAAACAAACGCTAGCTAAGGAAGCCAACTTAGCATGTGCACAGAACATGGACAGCAACATAGTAGTTAATTGTTTCGACCATAGCTGAGGTTGTAGACATCCCATAAAGATGATCCTAGACTTTATAGAAAGTTTAGGAAGATGACTACACTTTAGTTATTCATACCAATAGCTAATTCATAGATTAACATGGTCAAACATGCTGATGTTTCAGATCTGTACCATTATGGACAGAAAACTGACAAGAACTTCAAAAATGCAAAACTGGAGTTTTAGGGACACAACAAGGCTAAGCCTTAACTTTGTTTAAAGCTTATTAAGTTGTCTATAACTTTCTTATTATCATATTAAGATGATTCTATATCTAACAAGGCCAAACAAGACAAAGAAGACATCTCTGCCCAGATTTGGACAGATTCTGTCATTCCACTTTACAAGCTCATAAGTAGAGATTTAGACCACCCCAATTGGTGCTATAGGACAATTTGGAAAGCTTAGAAAAATTACTACACTTCTTCTATTATCTCCAAGACATGATTCCTTATGCACATAGGTCAAACAAACCAAACATTCAGATCTATTCAGAGCATAAGCAAAACCTGATAATAAACTTCTAAAATTCATAACTCTCAAAGCATAAGACCTAGGGTCATAAAATTTTAGGACAAGCTAGAGAAGTAAGTTTGCTACAACTTTGGTATTCTCTATAACTACAGAAAACACCATTATGAGCACAAAAGCATCACTACAACAGAAACAGTTCTAGCAGCCAACGTTTAATAAGCAAAACAAAGCTTGCCTTTGTTCTACTTAACAAGAGAGCACACCAAAATGTTATTCTAGTAGCTCTAAATTTTGTTACCTTAGACCAGCACTAATTTAATTCATTCATGAGAATCCATAATTACTGAAATAAGGTCTAAAGCATTTACAATTGCTTGTATGAATAACCCATCCACTACTTGGCTCAACTAGAGGACATCTATAGGTTCAGGCATGTAGCCACACTTAGTTCTAACAAAACTAAGCACACACTATCTTCAAACATCCTCTATTCAAGCAACATGGAATAAGGCATTTATGTCTAACTCCACACTAGAAAGATAGCGTACTACATTGATCACAAGTTACTTACTATAGAACAAGGGTGAGAGGAGCATAGCTATACATAAGGCAACAATCATGAAGATGCATGCTTCGTCCTATTCGTCCTCACAAGATTGCCAACCTAAGGTGGCGATCACGTTCTATGTCGGTGGCATAACACGCACTCTTTCGATATATAGCTAGTCGTCAGCTACATTCGACTTACGCATTCGTGGTTAGCGTACCTGCAGAAAAGTTTCATTGCAGCCCAACATTTCCCAATATAGCACACAATGAAAGCAGAGAAGTAAAAATTCTAAGTACTTCCATATACATATACCCCCGTATATATACATGTAGCACCAAAACTACCCGAATCATTCGATCACCCACAATTAAGTACCTTCATATATACATGTGTATAACATGTAAATAATCCAGTAACCAAAACTAGCTCTCCCCTAGACCGAGGGTTGTACGGTCATGCTCTCACAACTCACACTTACCTGAGCGTAGGTGCGACGTTGCATAAAAGTAAACTAGCAACATATATGGCTATTTCATATATGAAGGCTACCTCTACTCTGACACACCGGGTAGCATAGTGTGGGAGAGTCATCACACATACATACCTTGGCAAGGGCGTAGATGCATAAATGAAAAACCCCCAAGTTAGTACTTATATAAGCCACCTAATAATCCTTATATGGGCATAAGGAAATTGACCACTGGCATACTAGGTTTAGAATACAGATTTCACAAACCTATATATAGCTATAAGTTGATAAAACTGATTTTATAAAACAAAACCTTTGTTTTAAATACACATACGACAAGTTTAATGTTGAATCTTGCTCCGATGCCAGCTGTAACGGAACCGTCCAAATTATAAGAGCACAAGTACAAAAACAATCACCGAAATGATCAAATTCTCGCACTTGAGCCCATATAACTCCGGTAGTCCAATGAAATCACGAGGGATTTCAAACCAACCAACATACAAGCCAAGATCGTAGTGATTCAACATAACAAGTCACATGTTACAACCATTTCCCAAGTAATTCAATATACATCGGAGTTTAACAAAGTTATTACAACTTAAGTTCAAAAGTAGCGGAAGCAAAGTAATTTGAAACTAACATTAATCTTATTTAAAATACATGCCAGTACCACGGTCGACTTCCAACAAAAGCATTAGGGATAAGGTAAATAAGAAGGATCATGCCCGTGATCACACTCCGCCACTACGGCAGGAGTCAACCAACTCTTGCAGTCGCCGTGATACATCACAACCTGCAACAAGTGGGGATAAAACCCTGAGTACGAGAAGGTACTCAGCTAGACTTACCCGTCAGAAACCAGAAATAAGGTGACACCAAGGATCATGCAAGGCTGATATAAAGTGGGGCTAGCTTGACAACATTTTGCATAAAAGCTTAATACAGATAAGTAATCATTAATGCTTAAGCATCAAGTTAATCATCATTAACCTGTCATCTATATTAGCACCTGTACTAGAGCACTCACTTTATTAGGAGCAAAGAATATTAACCATAGCAGGTATAAATTGAGGCAACCTTTCCATCGTGATCCAATTAACCATCAGTTCAATTTAATTGAATCTACGTTGCCGCTGCTCAAGTCAAGTGCTCACTAACCGGGAGCGACGGCGATTCGAATCGAATTCCTATCCAGCTGGAGGGGTATTTCTAACACTCACCGTGCAGACCCCTGCCAGGGTCGCACAGGCCACCGTTTCATATGATTCAGGAATCGCGGGTCCGAATAATGTCGCGACCCCAAGGGCGACACTCTGCCAGGTGATAGGGACTCTAACCCCCCCTTGGTCTCACGCCAATGTCCCCAAGCACATCCTTTCTCTCCTCCAAGAAGCAACCTACCATTCGATTCCCGGCCTGAATCACATTACTCGGCTTCGCGGTCGGAACGACTTATCCGGCCAACTAAGTGTTAGACTGCGTTCAACATGACTCAAGGACGTACAGCGAATCGGTCCTTAAACGACTCAGACGGGGATAGATTCACACCCAAGACCTCCATGCCTTGTTGCTTCACTATCGTCATCCCGCCCGGTCTCATTTCATTTTATTAACACATGGTTCCATTCCACGATAGCAAATATAGCCAACCGTGCCATATATGAATATCCCTACATCTCGCAGGTGACAGGAAATCACCTGACTTCTACCGCTTAAAGCAGGGCTAAGCATCTACTCGATCCTAGTCTATGTAGGATTCAGGGATTCATATATCTGGACAAGGAATGATATAATGCAGCAAGGGTTTCCAACCAACTCCTATCACTTAATGCAGCAATACTTATAACATATATAGAATTAATTGCTTTAAAGATAGGAGGCTTATAATGCTCCGGGGCTTGCCTGGGATCCGACTCAAGTTAGAGTATGTCAGATGAAATCTGCTTGGCGAGCATCTTCCAATCTACCACTTGTCCGATCCTTCGATCTTCGGGATGGATCCACCAACTCCATCTTCGAATTTGGCTCCACCTTAGATCCTTCACGCGTTTCTGCTAGCGTACCTAAATGAGGTGCAACAATGCATATGTATGAATGCATAGAAGTGCAATGAACAAAGTAATCAAGCAAGCATACCAAAGTTCACATAAACCCTAGAGCTAATTAACTTAATCCTCATTAAGACATAACATAGAAGAGGGCAAGCACATCAATCAAGAATTAAGTCTCACAAGATCACAGGGTACCACCCAAGTATCATCAAAGATATGAGTCACCCTTCAATACCCAAGCATGACAAAGTTAATCAAAGCACTAGAACAAGAATCTGCTACTTTCCGGACATACATACAGTAGCTCAGTAAATCAATCATAACTGGAGATCTCTAAATCCAAATGACTTGCAAGAAGACATTATGGAAAGCTTATGAAATTATCTACATTTCATCTATAATCATCATAGCATGATTCCAAAGTTTAACATGTCGAATTTACATAAACACAGCAACTGGTCTAACAAGACAGAGAGCAAGCAATTCTGTAACCTAACTTTAAACAGCTGTAGTTTCTAAACCATATGGCCAAATGCCACCAAATTTTAACAGCAGCTAGATATATGAATTATCTACAACTTTTGTATAAACAAGTTTCACAACAAAGCACATTATCATGAAGAACTTTGCTAAGCTCCCAGATCTGTCCATAAACCACATTTGCAAGAAATTAAATATTAACTTATGTTGCAAACACATAATTAGACAAAACCAACTTTACTAACATTTCATACATGACTAATGAACACCAGAAAACATAGTGTCAATTACTAAATAAATTCTTTTAATACATTTTCTTAATTTATTTAGATAATTAGGTGGAATTATGAACACCTATCAAAAGTGCACAATAAATTCTACAAAAATTACAGTGGCCTAAATATGCTCTCAAAAGTCTACTGTCCAAATTTCAATCCATTTGGGCAAGTATATCAACCTCTATGAAAAGGACAAATAGCTATTGCAATAATCATGTGAGAGAAAGTTATACTTAACACTCAATATTTTCTGTGAACACAAGGCCATATTATGAATCAATATGATATAGAAACATCATACTAAGGTAATGGAACAACATTTTCTATTTTATCATTTATATATTATTTATAAGCTATTTATCAAGCTATAAACAAGTTAAATCAATAACTTGAGCATACAGTAAGCAATAACCATGAAATTTCTACCACAGTACATCCATAGCATGACAATCCTACCATAAAAATTTCACATCAATTGGAGCATCACAACTCAAGATATAAAAATAACAAGGAAAACAAGCATTTATTTTACATTTAACAAGATCTAGATAAAACATCCTGAAACCCGGAAACAACCTATAAGTTTTATATTTTTCTTAGACAGTGCATATTACTAGAAGACCAACAAAATTGGAATCACTAATTTTGGACTTCTAAAACTCCAGATCTTGCTCTGGTCAAGTTTATAAGCATTTTAGAGCATTTTTAAAGCTTAAATAAAAACATCAGAAAACATCTACAAACATCTAGCATATTGTGACTCCACTGCATAGATCTTTTCTCAAGATTTCCAAAAAGTCCACATTTGCTATTTTTAGAATTACCTAGCATGAACTATGGAATTTAGAAGATTTACACAAAATCTAGAATTCAAAATCAGAATTTCCTAACCCTAACTGACTTTGCTATGCGCACCCGATTCGGTACCCAAGTCCATCACCACATAACCGACATGTGGGACCCGCTGCCTAGATGGCCCCACCTGTCATCCCCAGAGAAAGACTAAAGAGAGGGAGCCGATCCTCTTCTTCCTCCGGCCGACGAGGAAAACAGAGGAGGCGGCCGGAAAAATGGCCGGCCTCGGGCCAGAAGCGGCCGGCGATGGCGATTGGAAGGTTGGCCGGCTTCGCGGTTGCTAGGCGCACCCGCACGCACTTGCGTCGTGGGCCGAGGTGCCCCGTGGCCTCTTGGCCACGTGCGCGGCAGCTCGGCGGTGGCCATGCCGGCGACGGCGGCCGTGGCCAGCGCCCCTGGCGGTGGGAGGTGGCGCTGAGGAATCCCGAGGACCAGGCGTGTCAGCGGGGTTACTCAGCTCAGCCGGAGATGCCCCGAGGCAGCCTGACCACGAGCGCCGGCGGCGGTTCACCGGCCATGACCGCGCGGTGGTGAGGGACCGGCAGTTCCAGGCGGCTCAGAGTCCGGCGAGCATGAGTACGGCACACTAGAGATGGGGGCGAAGCTGATGACGGTGCTCGCGGAGAGTGAGGAGGCTCTGAACATCGGGAACACAGCGGTGGCCAGAGCTCGGCCATGGCGGCCATGGCAGCTCTGAGCTCGGGACTGGAAGAGCGAGGTGAGGAGCGCGGAGAGGTGAGTGAAGGGAGTGGGAAGACTAGCTGAGAGCTCGGGGATGACATCGAGGTTGCAAGGGCGCGGGGCGCGCGGCAACGCCAGACGATGGCCGACAAGGCGCCACGAGCAGGGGTGCGTGGCCGTCATGCAGGCGTTCCACCGAACACGTGGTATGCGTGACTCAGCCCGACTTGGAGGCCGTGTTTGGGCTTGTTCTAGGCCGAACTAGGTCTTGGCCCCAACATGAAGTTCGAAGACCACATGATGCTCTATGATTTTTATTAATACACTTTACTCATTAGGGTTCTGGTTTAGGAGATATATGGCTCCAAAGTTGCCAATGTCAGTGATTTGAAAGCAACGAGCAACAACCCAAAATGGGGGTCAAAATGAATTTCAATTGGTGCCATCTTCTTGTATGCTCTTCCCCATCATGTAAGCTCCAACTTTCGTATTTGGACCAATTTAAGTTGCTTAGCAAAAATTGGAGAACGCGGAATGTCAATGTCGAAGACACTGAAATCGGGGCTTTAAAATTGTTAAGTGTTGGAAACAGTCCCAAATCTGACTTGTGGGCCCTTTTTGATCATGTTCCACACATTTTCATGACTTGACTCTTAAACAAAGTTTGTTCCTTATAAAATTCTCTACAACTTTGTAAAAGGGTGCACAGTCATGCAAAGCTTCTAGGTTACACTTTTGAAACGGTCAAACAAAAGTGTTCCGGCGTCCATACATGGTCAACCATCACTTAGAAGCACATTTAGGCAAAATGATCAACATGAACATTGTTCCATTAAGTGTCCTAAGTGTAGTTAAGGTGTTGTAGAGTTCATCTAGAGTCATTTGGCTAGTTTGCAAGGTTTGGTTGATGTTCTATAGTTCCATTAACTTAATGGGGCAAATTTCAATAGGAATGGAACTTATCATTTCATGTGACTTTTTGATTCCAAACTTCATGAAACTTTTCCAGGGATGAATATAGATAGTTATTGAGGTGAGACATGTGAAGATACTTTGATAGCAACACCCAAGCATATATCTTTTAATTGAGCCTATATGTAAGCGAGGGTGCAATATCCAAGTTTAGGTTAGGGCTTATTTACATAGGTTTAACTTTGACATTGTCATCTCCATTAATCTATCATGTTTGAGCTTAAACCCACTACTTAATTGGTGATAAACACCTGGGGTGTTACAGCTTATATATAGTTTGACCAAATTTGAATTTGACCAAGTTTGACCCTGGTTTGACCATAGGAGCTTGCATGTTTGACCAATTCAAAAATGATATTTAGAGATCTTGCATGTAAGAGTCATCAACATGAGTTGTAGGAAATTTTATACTCTACAAACTTTGTTCTTAGGCCAAGTTGTGATTCGGCTTCTAACTTGCTCAAAATCATAGATTAAGGCAAATTTAATAGGCAATGTTTCATTTGTATAGTAACAATGTTTCAAAATGCATTTTACTTTGTAATTCAAATTCTAGACCGAATTAGGCTCAAGTGTAAGAAAAGAAAATGTGGCACTTTTTGAGAGGAACATTTTTGTCTCTTACACCATCTCTAAATTCTAGCTAGTTTTGCCTGTACAAGTGAATTTGGGGACTAAAACATTTGAAACATCTTTAACTTCGATTGCTTGTGTTTCAAACCGAGCAGCTCGTGG
This sequence comes from Saccharum hybrid cultivar R570, assembly GCA_038087645.1. Taxonomy (NCBI): domain Eukaryota; kingdom Viridiplantae; phylum Streptophyta; class Magnoliopsida; order Poales; family Poaceae; genus Saccharum; species Saccharum hybrid cultivar. The sequence continues at coordinate 1,500,345 of JAQSUU010000392.1, forward strand.
CCGACCGACTCAAGCCGTGCCCGCCACCTAGCGCTCGCCCACCAGGGATGGCCGGCGTGGCCTGGGCACCCTCCAGCTCTCCCATTCCCCCTCCATTCTTCTCCCTGCCTCGCCCCTCATCTCCTTCCTCGCTCCGCCGCAGAGCCGAGCTTCACCGCCCACGCCGGTAGCGCATAGCTCTACCACCACCACGTCATTTTCAAATTGGCTCGGCCAAAACCTCCACCACGACCTCCTCTTCATGTTGCTTCCACTCGCCAGCCCAGCTGAGCCTTAGGTAGAGCACAAAAATTCGTTTTACCACCGTCGCCATGCCCGGAGCGCCGCCGAGCTCCTCCATGCCAATAGTTGCTTGTTCCATGTTGCTTGGGGTGTGTAGAAGCTGTAGGTGAAGCTAGTTCGCCATGCGGTGGTCGTTTTCGGCACCGTTGACATGAGCCGCCCGCCGCCATCCGCCAATGTCATCGTCGCGCTCGATCCAGTGTAGTAGAGTTAGGGGAAACGGTATGCCGGGGTGCAGGAGATGACAAGGAGTCCGTAGGTGTGCTTGGTTCCACTGGAGGAGCCGCCGGCGGTGAGAAACCGCTTGCCGGAGTTCCTCCCCTGCACCGGGTGTATGACGAGCGGGGCCCGCCTGTTAGCGCGGGTTCCCCCCTGCGCGCCTGACTGGGCCGCTTAGCAGGCCGAAAGGAGTAGCAACGCGGGATCCCACCCCTGTTTGTTTGTTGGGCCGTCGTGGGCGGGTTCGGGCTGAGGGCCTGTTTTAGCGTTTTGTTTTATTTTTTTTCAACAAAATGCAATTTTGTGTTGATTCTTGTAAAAATCATATCTAGAGCTAGGAAAGTCCAAATGAGATGGTTCAACTTGCACTGTGCTATGTGAAATGTCTAGTTTTTATTAAAAATATAAAACTATGCAATTTCTGTAGTAGAAAATGAAGTTTGTGATTTATTCCTTTTGTGCTTGTATTGAATTAGAGATATCTTGTACTAATTTTTGTGATTTGTTGGTGCATTATATAAATGTGAAAATTGGTCAGTGCTGGTATGGGGATATGATGTGACTATGGTAAATTATCAGCTATGTTTAATGTTCCTAAGTAGGGTTTCCTATTTTGTTTAGGTTACACACATAATTTGGTAGTTGCTATAATACATGTTTCAGGACAGTAATTCAAAGCTTGTAGAATTGAGTATGGTTAATGATGTTTTCATGAGATGTGGTATACATGAAGGGTGTAGTGAATTACTTGGTTAAGTTGTTGTTAAAATTTGGTAGCCATTGACTAAGTAGTTTAGGAGTTACACCTATTTTAAGTAAGGGTTCAGAAATTGTTATTTTTCTGGAATTCTGGACTAGATCTGAGAAATCTGTTTGTTTGCCCTACTTAAGTTAAGATTCCTGCTTTGACATCTGAAGATGATTTGTAGATAATTTTATAAGCTTTCTAGATTGTCTTGTGGCAAGCCCATTGGAGTTCTGTAGCTCCAGTTGCATGTAAATCTTTGCTGTTGCATGTTGGCAATGAGTGCTGAAATCTTGCTATATTTGTGATGATTATGTTACCACTTGTATGTTAGTTCCATAACTCCTATGTAGGTCTTAAATTGCTATGTATGATTAGATGTGTGATTAAAAGTGTGAACCTGATCATGATACCCTGAAGTGAATTGAATAGGGCCTTGCACTTACTCGGTCAACGAAAGTTGATCATGTCATTCTATGCATATGCATACATGAAGTTGATTCTATGCATATGCATGCAATAGGTGTACCGAGTGCATACATGATGAATGACATGATCAACTTCATACATGATAGATATGCGGATAGATGAATGCATCCTCGGTACATCATCTCATACATATCCGCATATCTATCATCTCATCCTTGGTGCATACATGAAGTTGATTCTATGCATATGCATGCAATAGGTGTACCGAGGAACGTGACGAACGTGAAGCTCCGCAAGACGTACCCGGTGGAGTTGGAACCAGCTCGGGGGCAGGAGGCCCAATCTATCGAAACCAGAGGAGACGAAGGAATTGTGGCTAAGCACTGAACCCCGAGCCATCCTCGTTGTTAAGGCAAACCCCGGAGCATTATAAGCCTCCTACTTTCAAAGCGATTAATTATATATGTTATATATGTATTGTTGCATTAAGTGGTAGGAGTTGATTGGAACCCCTTGCTGCATTATATCATTTCTTGTCCATATATATGAATCTCTGAATCCTATGTAGACAGGATTGATTCTATGCTTAGCCCTGCTTGATTAGAATGGTAATGTCTGGTGATCTCCTGTCACCTACAAGATATGAAGTATTTGGTCAAGGTTGGCTATATTTGCTATCGTGGAAAAGAACCAAGTGTTAATAATGAATTTAGACCGGATAGGATGTCGATAGTGAAGCAACAAGGCATGGATGTCTTGGGTGTGAAACTATCCCCATCTATGTCGGTTAAGGACCGATCCGTTGTACTTCCTTTGTTATTTTGAACGCAGCCTAACACTTAGTTGGCCGGCCTGAGGTTGCCAACCGCGAAGCCAACCGCGAAGCCGAGTAGCTCAACTCAGGCTGCGAAGCCGAAAAGTGTAAGTCGCCTCGGAGGGGAGCTAGTGGAGTTAAGGGCAGGTAAGTTAAAAGTCCTGATCATCCTGACCACTGGTATCCCTGAGAATGCGGCGCTGTTCGGGCCCATCCTGAGTTGTACCAAAGGTTATCTACGGCTGTCTTTAGTGGGGTTTGCCGGGTGAGTTTCAGGAATACTCCCTCAACTGACTTGGAATCGATTCGAATCGTCGTCTCTCCCGGATAGTGAGAAACTTGACAGAGCAGAGGCAACATAGATTTCACTAAATAACTTGATGGTTCAGGAATAATGATGATAATGATGATGGTCTTATTATACCGGCTATGGTTAATATTATTTGCTACTAATAAAGTGATTGCTATAGTACATGTGCTAATCTAGATGACAGGTTAATAATGATTAACTGAACGTTTAAAGCAATAATGATTACTTATCTGTACTTAAGCTTTTATGCAATTGTGTTAAGCTAACCCCACTTATTTAAAGTCTTGCATACTCCTTGATGTCACTTTATTTCTGGTTTTTGGCGGGTAAGTCTAGCTGAGTACATTCCTGTACTCAGGGTTCATTCCCACCTTGTTGCAGGTAGTAGATTCTCATTGGTTACCTGAAGTACCATCTTCGTTGTTTGGTGTGAAGACTAGACCATTGGACATAGTCTCTATAGTATTCTCTTCTAATATGCTTTTGCAGGATGTGACTACACACTGGCAGTACCTGAACTGAATGTGGTTTCAAAACTATATTGCTTTCGTTATTCCTAATTTGGTTTGTAATAACTTATTCGTACTCCGAGGTATAAGAACTATTTGTGAACTATTGTAACAGGTGGTGTGTTGTGTTGAATCACTACAATCTTGGTTGTTTTCAGTTTGTTTTGAAATTCCTCATGATTTCATGGACTACTAGAGTTATATGGGCTTAAGATTGAGAATTTAATCACTTCGATAATTGTTTTTAGACTTGTGCTCTTATAATTTGGACGTTTCCGTGACTCCTTTCTTGAGGTGATCCTGGTCACTTTCATGTTTGTTGATCGTGAACTTCGGTGCAGCAACGGCAAATTTGCAAAAGCCGTAGAAGCTTCATCGAGTCATCTAGATGCCATGCCCCATGGAGCCGCTCTACACAACTGCACCTCGTCATCGTCTTCTTGGCACCAGAGCTCGTTGCTAGCGTGGAGTTCCGGCCGGCTGCCTGTCAGAACTCTAGTGGTCGCCATGGCTACACCCTTCGCGCAGCTGCATCTGGTGAGGAACCCACCTGCTTTGCTCTCTCTCTTGGACGATGTCTGTACGACTGTACCGTACCCTGAACCCAGCATGCCTATATATATTGGCCGTGTTTAGTTCGGCCGATTTGGAGGCGGCCGAATTACTGTGCAACACTGTAGTGCACTGTAGCATTTCGTTTGTATTTGGTAATAATTGTCCAAACATTGACTAATTAGGCTTAAAAGATTCGTCTCGCAAAGTACAACTAAACTGTGCAATTAGTTTTTGATTTCATCTACATTTAGTACTCCATGCATGTGCTGGCATTTTGATGTGATGGGGAATCTTCTTTTTGCATAGTAGAATTTGGGAGAAAATTTGGCATCTAAACAAGGCCATTATATGATGCTCCGCTTTTCCTTGCGACTTTAGATCATCACCTGTGCTGTTGCTGTTTATTGGCAATCAAGTTCAGCCTGATTACCAGAAACACAACAACTGCATGCCAGCCCTGCATCTGCTGCCTGAAAGAAAAGAAGAGAGTGGTGGGAACGAGATGCCTTGCTCTAGCTCTCGGTTGCATGTTATGTAGGCTCAGGGAATAGCCCCCTGGCGGTGGCATGTACAGCATGAGTTTGGTTACATTTGTGGTGGATGCATGTACAAGATGAGATCTGGTATACCATCTATAGTCTCCTACACTAACGCTACACCTGCAAAATAATTTGGTCTAGTCATAGCCTAAACTTAGATACAACTGACCCGGTGCATGATATCTATCTTAACACCCCCTCTCGATCTCAGCCGGCCACTAGGTTGAGATCGTCTCTAACTTGTCAATCCGTGCTGCAACAATAGGTTTCGTAAAACCATCAACTAGCTGATCTGCAGAATGGATGAAACGAATGTCCAATAACTTCTGAGCAACCCGTTCTCTCACAAAATGAAAATCTATTTCAATATGCTTGGTGCGAGCATGAAAAACCGGGTTGGCTGAGAGATAAGTGGCTCCAATATTGTCACACCATAACCGAGCTACACGGGGATGCTTGATTCCCAATTCGTCCAATAACTTTTGAATCCACATCACTTCTGCTGTTGCATTTGCAAGAGCTTTATACTCAGCCTCTGTACTCGATCTTGAGACAGTAGCTTGTTTCTTGGCACACCATGAAATCAGGTTTGGCCCAAGGAAAACAGCAAAGCCGCCCGTCGACCTACGATCATCAGGACAGCCAGCCCAATCAGCATCGGAGAAGGCGCTTATTATTGTAGATTGTGACCGTCTGAACTTGAGACCCAAGTGCAAAGTTCCCTGTATATATCTTAAAATCCGCTTCACGGCCCCTAAATGAGTAGTGGTAGGTTGATGAAGATATTGACACACCTTATTAACAGAGAACGAAATATCTGGTCTTGTCAACGTTAGATACTGTAGGGCTCCCACAATGCTTCTATATTTAGAAGCATCTTCTTATCCCAATTTTTCTCCTTCTGCAGCACTCAGCTTGTCTATATTGGAAAGAGGAGTATTGATAGCCTTACAATTGCTCATACCTGCCCTCTTCGCCATATCTGTTGCATATCTTTCTTGTGATAGCTTCAAACCATCTGGCAATGTTTTGACTTCTATTCCCAAAAAATAATGAAGATCGCCGAGATATTTCAAAGCAAAGTCTTTTTCCAAATCTTTCAACAATGCATTTGTAGCTTCTTGTGATGAACTCGCCACTATTATATCATCAACATATACCAAGACAAACATGGTATATTTTCCTTTCTGATAATAAAATAGAGATGTATCTCCTTTGGAAGGAACAAAACCCAAACCTTGCAACTTTCCACATAGACGATCATACCATGCCCGTGGAGCCTGCTTAAGACCATAAATTGCCTTATCCAACTTGCAGACAAAATTTGGCTTTGACTTGTCAGAGTATCTAGGTGGCTGGCGCATGTACACTTCCTCCTCAAGCACACCATGGAGGAACACGTTCTGTACATTGAGCTGTCGTAGAGACCAACCCCTGGACACAGCTATAGACAAAACAAGACGTATGGTGGCAGCTTTTACAACAGGACTGAATGTATCTTCATAATCAATGCCATACCTTTGCTTGTACCCCTTGGCAACAAGTCTAGCCTTATATCTGTCAATGGTCCCATCAGATTTCCTTTTCACCTTGTAAACCCATCTGCAATCGATTATATTCTTGCCTTTCGGGGGATGAACAAGATGCCATGTCTTGTTGTGAATCAAGGCCTTGTATTCACTATCCATAGCTGTAACCCATTTTGGGTCACCCAAAGCCTCTTCTATTGTAGCAAGCTCCTCAGTCATCATCGTTGTTGTCATACCCCAGCGAATAGTGCCGTCGGTGTAGATTTTGGGTCTACTGATTCCACGCTGTAGACGGGTAACAAGATGCCGTGGTGGTGTAGTATCAGCTGGTGGTGTGGAATCAGATGGAGTTGTAGCAGCCGGTGCCGTAGACGATCTGGAGGGGAGGATCCCAACAACACCCAAATCTGAGGCTGATGGGGACACCTCTATCCCACCGGCCTCTGGATCCAGCTTTGTGGCCACATGAGGACCCGACGGCGCCGAGGAGTTAGGAGACGCTGCATCCTGCTACGCGTGTGGTTGCATGTTGTCCGTAGACGTTCCCACAGTAGACGCACCGGGGGACGCTGCATGCTGTTGCGCGTGTGGTTGCATGTTGTCCGCCGAACCAACATCAAGAGGCGCGCCGCTGTGGTCTCCCAACAGGCGACACATGGAATGACGCCCTCCGGCTACCAAATCTTCACCATTTTGCATCACATTTTCACCTATATCAACGCAAGGAACAATAGCACTGCGTGGGGGGTTAGTGGACATGGAGTCAGGATTATGTTGATCAAGTAGAATTGCATCCCCAAATTTAGAAGACGGATTCAAAAGAACATCAGGAAGAAGGGAGAGTTCTTTTCTTAATCGTGCACCGGCATTAGGATGAAGCGTGGCAAAAGGAAACACATGCTCATCAAAAACAATATCCCTGGAGATGTATACACGGCCTTCGGATGGATCAAGACACTTAAAACCCTTGTGAGAGTTGTGATGTGAACTAGGGATCCCGATCTTCCGAAAGGTTCTGAAAACTCTCGATTTGGTGGAGTCACGACACAATTCGATCCGGCTTCCGAACAACTCGGCTCAGAACCCCGCAATCGCAGCACCACGACTCCTCTGGTTATCGACCGGCGTTGCACGGTCGACCTCACCAAGAAGGCTAAGTCCTTGCCTGCAAATCGAGAACACAAGCAAGAACACAAAGGAATGCAACCAAATTGTAGATGAATGATTAATCTCACAAAGTTGGGGTCTCACAAACCGACGACGGCGGCGAAACTGTTATCAACAGAATAATCTAAGCAAAACCCAACCCTAATGTAGGCGGTGACTACTTATTATATAGCCTAAGGGACGTCCAAGGACCCCTATTCGCGTCCCTGGGGAGTGCCAACACGTTACAAGGCCCAAACGGCCCAAAAGACGGCGACACAGCGTCCTGACAGATTCTGGACGGTGACTTGTTTCGACGATTCCCGTTGATTCCGAATAGCTTTTGACGTGGGACCTCTTGGGTTGGTTTCCTTATCAAATAAGCTTTCCATCCATATATGGATCATCGAAAACGGAGTCCGGATGCGTCCTGGGTGACCAGTTTAAGGCAGACTGGTCCTGGATTCCGAGGTGGACTCGAACTTGATTTGGTTTGGTCCTCCATCTTTATCCGGGCGCCCTCGCTGGTCCTCCACTCCTCCAAGCCCTCCTCCATGTGTCTCCTGGACCTCTCCTTCATACCTAAGCACAATATAATCATTAGGTAGCAATCTATTCTCAGAATCATATAAAGAGTTACTTAGGAACGAGCTCACCTCTAAATTTAATTGACGCGCGCGAGCTCTAGTGATTGGACCTTGAATGTCCAGTAGTGGATCATTGTGTGTATGTAAAGGAGTGATGTCCTCATCATCCTCCCCCTCTTGAATTGGAGTCGTCCTCGACACCAACTCATCTTCGTCTCCCAAGTATGGCTTCAAATCTGAAATGTTAAAAGTGGGACTAACCCCAAATTCGGGGGGGAACTCAAGCTTATATGCATTATCATTAATCTTCTCAACAATTTTAAATGGACCATCAGCTCTAGGCATCAACTTAGACTTTCTCAAATCTGGAAATCTATCCTTTCTCAAGTGCAACCAAACCAAATCACCCGGTTCAAGCTTCACTTCTTGTCTACCTTTACTACCAGCAATTCTATACTTTTCAGTCATTTTTTCAATGTTGTGCTTAGTTGTTTCATGCATTTGCAAAATAAAATCAGCACGTTCCTTAGCATCAACATGAATTCTATCACTAGTAGGTAGAGGCAAAATATCAATTGGAGCACGGGGATTGAATCCATACACTACCTGAAAAGGACTTACCTTGGTGGTAGAATGTGTTGCCCGATTGTAAGCAAACTCCACATGAGGCAAACATTCTTCCCACATCTTCAAATTTTTCTTCAGAATAGCTCTCAACATGGCACCCAAAGTGCGGTTAACTACCTCTGTTTGCCCATCGGTTTGTGGGTGACAAGTTGTAGAAAACAACAGTTTTGTACCCAACTTATTCCATAGAGTGCGCCAAAAGTGACTCAAAAATTTAGCGTCGCGATCTGAAACAATAGTAGAAGGCATACCATGCAAACGAACAATCTCTTTGAAAAAGAGGTCAGCAATATGAATAGCATCATCACTTTTATGACATGGTATAAAGTGTGCCATCTTAGAAAATCGATCCACCACAACAAAAATGCTATCCCTCCCCCTCTTAGTCTTAGGCAATCCCAAAACAAAGTCCATAGAAATATCTGCCCAAGGAATAGAAGGAACAGGAAGAGACATATACAAACCATGTGGATTCAAGCGAGACTTAGCTTTTTGACATGTGGTACAACGTGCCACGAATCGCTCAACATCTCTCTTCATCTTTGGCCAAAAGAAGTGTGTGGCCAAAACATCCTCCGTCTTCTTAGCACCAAAATATCCCATCAACCCTCCTCCATGCGCTTCCTGCATCAACAAAAGACGAACGGATCCTACTGGAATGCATAGGCGGTTAGCTCTAAATACAAAACCATCATTGATCACAAACTTGTTCCATGAACGTCCCCCTTTGCAATTCAGCAACACATCTTTAAAATCAGGATCAAACGCATATTGTTCTTTTATTGTTTCAAGTCCAAAAATTCTACATTCAAGTTGGGACAGCAAAGTGTATCGCCTAGACAAAGCATCTGCAATCACATTATCCTTCCCTTTCTTGTGTTTGAAAACATAAGGAAAAGATTCAATAAATTCAACCCACTTAGCATGTCGACGATTCAGATTATGTTGTGAACGAAGATACTTAAGCGATTCATGATCCGAATGAATAACAAACTCTTTAGGCCACAAATAATGACGCCACGTCTCTAAAGAACGTACAAGAGCAGACAATTCCTTATCATACGTGGAGTAATTCAAAACAGGGCTATGCAATTTTTCGCTAAAGTATGCAATGGGCTTACCATCTTGCATCAAAACAACTCCAATGCCAACTCCACTAGCATCACATTCTAGCTCAAAAGTCTTACCAAAATTTGGAAGTTGCAGCAATGGTGCGTGTGTAAGCTTGTCCTTCAAAGTGTCTAAGGACGCCTCTTGTGCCCTTCCCCAATGAAACACCACACCCTTCTTTGTCAACTCGTGTAAAGGGGCAGCAATGGTGCTGAAATCCTTGACGAAGCGGCGGTAAAATCCTGTAAGACCAAGAAAACTCCTCACCTGTGTGATGGATTGGGGAACCGGCTAGCTCTTAATGGCTTCAATCTTTGCCTCATCCACCTCAATTCCCTGTGGAGTAACAACATAGCCAAGAAAAGAGACTCGATCCGTGCAAAAGATGCACTTCTCAAGGTTACCAAATAAACGTGCCTCGCGTAAAGCATTAAAAACAGCACGTAAGTGATCCATATGTTCATCCAAAGACTTGCTATAAATTAAGATATCATCAAAATAAACTACCACAAATCGACCAATGAAAGCTCTTAAAACCTCATTCATTAGGCGCATGAATGTACTAGTTGCATTAGTCAACCCAAAAGGCATTACTAACCATTCATACAATCCGAATTTAGTTTTGAAAGCTGTTTTCCATTCATCTCCAAGTTTCATTCTAATTTGGTGGTAGCCACTACGCAAATCAATCTTTGTAAAAATTACAGAGCCACATAATTCATCAAGCATGTCATCAAGCCTAGGAATAGAGTGACGATATCGAATGGTAATATTATTAATGGCTCTACAATCAACACACATACGCCAAGAACCATCTTTCTTAGGAACCAAAATTACAGGAACGGCGCAAGGGCTAAGGCTTTCACGTACGTACCCACAGTCCAAAAGCTCTTGTACTTGTCGCTGAATTTCCTTAGTCTCCTCGGGGTTGGTTCGATAAGCAGCGCGGTTTGGCAATGATGCTCCCAGAATCAAATCAATTTGATGCTCTATCCCTCTCATAGGTGGAAGCCCCGGGGGTATCTCAGCTGGAAAAATGTCCTCATACTCCTGCAAAAGATTAGTGACAGCAGGCGGTACCGAGCTAACATCATCATCAAGAGAAAACAAGGTTTGTTTGCAAACCAAAGTATAACATACATCGTCATCAGAAATTTCAGCAAGGTCACTTTTTCTTGCAAGCATAACAGCACCCTTCAATTTAATTCCCTAAGCCTGAACATTAGGTGCTAACTTCTCCTGTTTAGGTGGGTAAATAGAATTTGCTACTTGCTGATTTTCAGATTTAACCTCATGCAAACTAGCAGTTCGTACTCTATCATGTTGTACAATTTCAGCTGGGGTCAAGGGAACCAAAGTAATTTTCTTTCCTTTATGCACAAAAGTGTATGTATTACTTCTACCATGGTGTATAGCATCTTTATCAAATTCCTAAGGACGACTCAATAAAAGTGAACAAGCTTCCATAGGTACTACATCACAATCAACATAATCAACATAGGTACCAATGGAAAAAGAGACTCTGCAAGTTTGTGTTACCTTAGCTTTACTTGAATCATTCAACCACTGAATATGGTACGGATGGGGGTGTGGTCGAGTGGTCAAGCCAAGCTTCTTGACCAAATCTGTACTCACCAAGTTATTGCAGCTACCTCCATCAATGATGACACGTGCTCGTCGATTGTTGATTACGAAGAAAATCTGAAATAAATTATGGCGTTGCAGCTTCTCAGGTTGTTGTATCTGTGCGCTAAGCACTCGCTGCACAATGATGTTCATGTAGGCGGCCGCGTCATCGCTACCAAAGACTTCGCCGTCCTCCTGAACAGCTTGTTCTTGATCCTCATCATCTTCAATGTCAGAGGTGCTGATGTACCCATCGTCTGTAGCAATGTATGCTCGCTGACTAGGGCACTCTCGCTGCATATGCCCAAATCCATGGCAGCGGTGGCACTGAATGCCAGGAGTGCGTCCCGTTGAGGCGACAGAGGATGCACTCTTCAAAGGTTCCTGCACAGAATTTTTATCTGAACCGGAAGGTCGTGGAGAAGATGATTTGACTCCAGACTTATCCTTGCTCGCGGTTGGTTGCATCCGATAGGAAGATGCCTTGGGAAGCCCCGAAGATCGCGGTGTGTATGTGGTGCCAACCTTGTTCTTGCCCTGCAAGTCACGCCCCTGCAACTCCTTCTCTGCAAGCATAGCAAACTGAAACAACTGGTTGACACTGTTAAATTCCTTATAATCAACTATGTCCTGAATTTCACGCCTCAATCCCGAATAAAAACGAACAATAGAATCCTCAGGCCCCTCCACTATGCCACAACGCATCAATCCTTTTTGAAGGTCACCATAGTAATCCTGCACAGCTTTATCTCCCTGTTCTAAACACATCAGTTTCTTACGGAGGTCTCTATGATATGATGGTGGCACAAATCTATCACGCATAGCAACCTTAAGCTCTTCCCAGGTACTAGGTGTCGCATTGTCTGCAGCTAAACCAGTCCACCAAATGATAGCAAAACCTGTAAACTCACTAGTGGCTTGTCTAACTCTATGTTCCTCAGGCACTAGGTGGGAACTAAATTTCTACTCGACTATCATCTCCCAATCAAGGTATCCCTCAGCATCATAATGGCCCAAAAAGGAGGGTATTTTAAATTTAACCTTAGCATAAGGATCATCGGGAGCACGATTACGATTACCTTGGTGGCGGTTGAAGTGTTGAGCGCCACCCATACCTATGGCGTTTGTGCGTAGACGATGGCATAATCTGTTTTGTCTTGTTGCTGCTTGATCAACATTACCATCGGTGTCATATACTACATCATCGTGTCCTCCGGTGTTGCTGCCATCATGGACTTCTTGGACGGGTGGCGGCTGCGCTTCCAAGGCAGCTACCCTGTCGGTTAGTGCGGACAAACGTTTGTCCAATCTCTCAAGGGTGTTGCCGAGCTTGAGATCAATGAGCGCGTCGGTGACAGCTTTGGCTATTGCCTCAGTCATCTCCCTCTGAGCATTATCTACAACAGATTGTAGTTGGTCTTGGCTGACGCACTCCGACCAGTCTTTGGGCGCCGTATCCTCTCCGTCACCTGGCATTGTAGACACAAAACAGGAACAAACAGTGAAAGTTATCCCTAATAATCTACTACGTAGGTGGAGTAGGGCCTCTCAAGATCGCAGCAAAAAGGAGACCCCTTCTTAAGCTCTTACAAGGTTCTTACCAGCAAGGTCAAGGATACCTGGAAGACGTAGCACTGCGATTACAGGGATCAAAACTTATACTGTCCAGAAGAAGTATGTGGAGTTAAGGCAGGCAGGCCAAATATGTGAGTGGAACACAATTCAAAAACAGAAAGTAATGCTGAATTATAGTCCCAAATACTTGCTCTCGTTGCTGGTCTAACGTGTTCCAAATACCAGATGTGTGATAACAAAATGGAGAAACAAATATGATGGATAGCAAGAGTGATAAGAAACAATCACAAGATAGCACACGCCCACAATTATAGCAAACTGTCTCCTCTATGTGCTCCTCTAAATATTGTTCCTCTTTTGCCCCTCTCAATTTTTCTATTTTTTGGGCTGTCGTTGTTTTTTTGGGAATCTTTGACTTTTTCTTTTTATTTTTTTGATATTTTTTATTCACTTAGGAGCACACAAGAAGTAACCACAAAAAATTTGAGCTGAAACAAGTGAAAGACGTGGCCTGTGGAAAATTCAGAAGATGGGTCCAAAATTGAGGAAAAGCTTGTGACCACGAAAAGAGGATCTTGTGACCAGTTTTTGACCAAAATAAAATTTTCGAACCCCGGCAAAGCTCAAATTGTCGGATCCGAAATTTTTTTCTAATCGATTTTGATATCTGGAACGTCGAAATCTGAGTTCGTACGCGAAAACTGGACCAGTTTCAAGTTTGGACTCCGAAATAGAGGACAAAACTGGAACAATGCGTACAAAAGTGGTCACGGTGGCTAGGGTTTCAAGAAAACGATGGGAAAAACACACGAACTGGACTCTAACACAACCTAACCAGCAACAAGACCTTGATTAGGACACAAACTCAACACGACGGAATCTGAAAAGAATTATGCAAAAGGCTAAACGTGGTTTCTGGGATAGGAAAACACTAATTAATTTTTTTTTGGCTTTTCTGTGGACTCTAGGACGAAGGCGAAATCAAACTAAACTAGGGTAAAATTGAACCTAACGGTATAACTGAAGCTCTGATACAAATTGATGTGAACTAGGGATCCCGATCTTCCGAAAGGTTCTGATAACTCTCGATTTGGTGGAGTCACGACACAATTCGATCCGGCTTCCGAACAACTCGGCTCAGAACCCCGCAATCGCAGCACCACGACTCCTCTGGTTATCGACCGGCGTTGCACGGTCGACCTCGCCAAGAAGGCTAAGTCTTTGCCTGCAAATCGAGAACACAAGCAAGAACACAAAGGAATGCAACCAAATTGCAGATGAATGATTAATCTCACAAAGTTGGGGTCTCACAAACCGACGACGGCGGCGAAACTGTTATCAACAGAATAATCTAAGCAAAACTCAACCCTAATGAAAGCGGTTTTCCATTCATCTCCAAGTTTCATTCTAATTTAGTGGTAGCCACTACGCAAATCAATCTTTGTAAAAATTACAGAGCCACATAATTCATCAAGCATGTCATCAAGCCTAGGAATAGGGTGACGATATCGAATGGTAATATTATTAATGGCTCTACAATCAACACACATACGCCAAGAACCATCTTTCTTAGGAACCAAAATTACAGGAACGGCGCAAGGGCTAAGGCTTTCACGTACGTACCCACAGTCCAAAAGCTCTTGTACTTGTCGCTGAATTTCCTTAGTCTCCTCGGGGTTGGTTCGATAAGCAGCGCGGTTTGGCAATGATGCTCCCAGAATCAAATCAATTTGATGCTCTATCCCTCTCATAGGTGGAAGCCCCGGGGGTATCTCAGCTGGAAAAATGTCCTCATACTCCTGCAAAAGATTAGTGACAGCAGGCGGTACCGAGCTAACATCATCATCAAGAGAAAACAAGGTTTGTTTGCAAACCAAAGTATAACATACATCGTCATCAGAAATTTCAGCAAGGTCACTTTTTCTTGCAAGCATAACAGCACCCTTCAATTTAATTCCCTAAGCCTGAACATTAGGTGCTAACTTCTCCTGTTTAGGTGGGTAAATAGAATTTGCTACTTGCTGATTTTCAGATTTAACCTCATGCAAACTAGCAGTTCGTACTCTATCATGTTGTACAATTTCAGCTGGGGTCAAGGGAACCAAAGTAATTTTCTTTCCTTTATGCACAAAAGTGTATGTATTACTTCTACCATGGTGTATAGCATCTTTATCAAATTCCTAAGGACGACCCAATAAAAGTGAACAAGCTTCCATAGGTACTACATCACAATCAACATAATCAACATAGGTACCAATGGAAAAAGAGACTCTGCAAGTTTGTGTTACCTTAGCTTTACTTGAATCATTCAACCACTGAATATGGTACGGATGGGGGTGTGGTCGAGTGGTCAAGCCAAGCTTCTTGACCAAATCTGTACTCACCAAGTTATTGCAGCTACCTCCATCAATGATGACACGTGCTCGTCGATTGTTGATTACGAAGAAAATCTGGAATAAATTATGGCGTTGCAGCTTCTCAGGTTGTTGTATCTGTGCGCTAAGCACTCGCTGCACAATGATGTTCATGTAGGCGGCCGCGTCATCGCTACCAAAGACTTCGCCGTCCTCCTGAACAGCTTGTTCTTGATCCTCATCATCTTCAATGTCAGAGGTGCTGATGTACCCATCGTCTGTAGCAATATATGCTCGCTGACTAGGGCACTCTCGCTGCATATGCCCAAATCCATGGCAGCGGTGGCACTGAATGCCAGGAGTGCGTCCCGTTGAGGCGACAGAGGATGCACTCTTCAAAGGTTCCTGCACAGAATTTTTATCTGAACCGGAAGGTCGTGGAGAAGATGATTTGACTCCAGACTTATCCTTGCTCGCGGTTGGTTGCATCCGATAGGAAGATGCCTTGGGAAGCCCCGAAGATCGCGGTGTGTATGTGGTGCCAACCTTGTTCTTGCCCTGCAAGTCACGCCCCTGCAACTCCTTCTCTGCAAGCATAGCAAACTGAAACAACTGGTTGCCACTGTTAAATTCCTTATAATCAACTATGTCCTGAATTTCACGCCTCAATCCCGAATAAAAACGAACAATAGAATCCTCAGGCCCCTCCACTATGCCACAACGCATCAATCCTTTTTGAATGTCACCATAGTAATCCTGCACAGCTTTATCTCCCTGTTCTAAACACATCAGTTTCTTACGGAGGTCTCTATGATATGATGGTGGCACAAATCTATCACACATAGCAACCTTAAGCTCTTCCCAGGTACTAGGTGTCGCATTGTCTGCAGCTAAACCAGTCCACCAAATGATAGCAAAACCTGTAAACTCACTAGTGGCTTGTCTAACTCTATGTTCCTCAGGCACTAGGTGGGAACTAAATTTCTACTCGACTATCATCTCCCAATCAAGGTATCCCTCAGCGTCATAATGGCCCAAAAAGGAGGGTATTTTAAATTTAACCTTAGCATAAGGATCATCGGGAGCACGATTACGATTACCTTGGTGGCGGTTGAAGTGTTGAGCGCCACCCATACCTGTGGCGTTTGTGCGTAGACGATGGCATAATCTGTTTTGTCTTGTTGCTACTTGATCAACATTACCATCGGTGTCATATACTACATCATCGTGTCCTCCGGTGTTGCTGCCATCATGGACTTCTTGGACGGGTGGCGGCTGCGCTTCCAAGGCAGCTACCCTGTCGGTTAGTGCGGACAAACGTTTGTCCAATCTCTCAAAGGTGTTGCCGAGCTTGAGATCAATGAGCGCGTCGGTGACAGCTTTGGCTATTGCCTCAGTCATCTCCCTCTGAGCATTATCTACAACAGATTGTAGTTGGTCTTGGCTGACACACTCCGACCAGTCTTTGGGCGCCGTATCCTCTCCGTCACCTGGCATTGTAGACACAAAACAGGAACAAACAGTGAAAGTTATCCCTAATAATCTACTACGTAGGTGGAGTAGGGCCTCTCAAGATCGCAGCAAAAAGGAGACCCCTTCTCAAGCTCTTACAAGGTTCTTACCAGCAAGGTCAAGGATACCTGGAAGACGTAGCACTGCGATTACAGGGATCAAAACTTATACTGTCCATAAGAAGTATGTGGAGTTAAGGCAGGCAGGCCAAATATGTGAGTGGAACACAATTCAAAAACAGAAAGTAATGCTGAATTATAGTCCCAAATACTTGCTCTCGTTGCTGGTCTAACGTGTTCCAAATACCAGATGTGTGATAACAAAATGGAGAAACAAATATGATGGATAGCAAGAGTGATAAGAAACAATCACAAGATAGCACACGCCCACAATTATAGCAAACTGTCTCCTCTATGTGCTCCTCTAAATATTGTTCCTCTTTTGCCCCTCTCAATTTTTCTATTTTTTGGGCTGTCGTTGTTTTTTTGGGAATCTGACTTTTTCTTTTTATTTTTTTGATATTTTTTATTCACTTAGGAGCACACAAGAAGTAACCACAAAAAATTTGAGCTGAAACAAGTGAAAGACGTGGTCTGTGGAAAATTCAGAAGATGGGTCCAAAATTGAGGAAAAGCTTGTGACCACGAAAAGAGGATCTTGTGACCAGTTTTTGACCAAAATAAAATTTTCGAACCCCGGCAAAGCTCAAATTGTCGGATCCGAAATTTTTTTCTGATCGATTTTGATATCTAGAACGTCGAAATCCGAGTTCGTACGCGAAAACTGGACCAGTTTCAAGTTTGGACTCGAAATAGAGGACAAAACTGGAACAATGCGTACAAAAGTGGTCACGGTGGCTAGGGTTTCAAGGAAACGATGGGAAAAACACACGAACTGGACTCTAACACAACCTAACCAGCAACAAGACCTTGATTAGGACACAAACTCAACACGACGGAATCTAAAAAGAATTATGCAAAAGGCTAAACGTGGTTTCTGGGATAGGAAAACACTAATTAATTTTTTTTGGCTTTTCTGTGGACTCTAGGACGAAGGCGAAATCAAACTAAACTAGGGTAAAATTGAACCTAACGGTATAATTGAAGCTCTGATACCAATTGATGTGAACTAGGGATCCCGATCTTCCGAAAGGTTCTGATAACTCTCGATTTGGTGGAGTCACGACACAATTCGATCCGGCTTCCGAACAACTCGGCTCAGAACCCCGCAATCGCAGCACCACGACTCCTCTGGTTATCGACCGGCGTTGCACGGTCGACCTCGCCAAGAAGGCTAAGTCTTTGCCTGCAAATCGAGAACACAAGCAAGAACACAAAGGAATGCAACCAAATTGCAGATGAATGATTAATCTCACAAAGTTGGGGTCTCACAAACCGACGACGGCGGCGAAACTGTTATCAACAGAATAATCTAAGCAAAACTCAACCCTAATGTAGGCGGCGACTACTTATTATATAGCCTAAGGGACGTCCAAGGACCCCTATTCACGTCCCTGGGGAGTGCCAACACGTTACAAGGCCCAAACGGCCCAAAAGACGGCGACACAGCGTCCTGACAGATTCTGGACGGTGACTTGTTTCGACGATTCCTGTTGATTCCGAATAACTTTTGATGTGGGACCACTTGGGTTGGTTTCCTTATCAAATAAGCTTTCCATCCATATATGGATCATCGAAAACGGAGTCCGGATGCGTCCTGGGTGACCAGTTTAAGGCAGACTGGTCCTGGATTCGAGGTGGACTCGAACTTGATTTGGTTTGGTCCTCCATCTTTATCCGGGCGCCCTCGCTGGTCCTCCACGCCTCCAAGCCCTCCTCCATGTGTCTCCTGGACCTCTCCTTCATACCTAAGCACAATATAATCATTAGGTAGCAATCTATTCTCAGAATCATATAAAGAGTTACTTAGGAACGAGCTCACCTCTAAATTTAATTGACGCGCGCGAGCTCTAGTGATTGGACCTTGAATGTCCAGTAGTGGATCATTGTGTGTATGTGAAGGAGTGATGTCCTCATCAAGTTGCTATACCCAAGAAATACACATTTCCGAGATCGAAATTGAAGTTTCCTATTATTGTAGGGGCGAAGGTTGGGCCAGCAGGCACAACCAAAAGTTCTGAGAAATGTGTAATCAGGATCATGACCAAGAAGGCGTGAATAGGGAGTATCATTATTAATGACTGGAGAGGGAAGTCTGTTGATCAGAAAAACTGCAGTAAGGAATGCCTCGTCCCAAAATTTGAGAGGCATTGACGCATGGGCAAGAAGAGATAGACCAACTTCTACAATATGTCTATGTTTGCGCTCAACAGACCCATTTTGTTGATGTGCATGTGGACAAGAAATATGATGTGTAATCCCAATGCGTTTAAAAAAGAATTCAAGGTTTGATATTCTCCTCCCCAATCCGTCTGGACAGCCAGAATCTTGCGACCAAATTGTCGTTCAACAAGATTTTGGAAATCATGAAAACATGAAAATACTTCGGATTTATGACGCAAAAGATAAATCCAAGTAAATTTACTATAATCATCGATAAAGCTCACATAATAATTGTTTCTCCTGACCGAAGTTGGTGCGGGTCCCCAAACATCCGAAAAAATGAGATCCATTGGACTAGTAGACACACTAGTGGATTTTGGATAAGGCAACTGATGACTTTTGCCTTGTTGGCATGCATCACAAACAACATGTTTATTCAGATCACTAGCAAAGGGAAGCTTGTGGCGACTAAGTATGCGCTGAACTACAGTAGTAGATGCGTGCCCTAGTCTAGAGTGCCACAACGAAGAAGATGGCTTGAAGACACCAAGCCCTTGTTTATTTGATGACATCCTGAGGGGATAGAGTCCTCCTTCACATCTGCCTCTGAGAAGGATCCTCTTGGTCCCTGTTCCTTGACAAAAAAATGGTTGGGATGAAACTCAAGAAATGCATTGTTATCACAAGCTAATCTTTTGACAGATATGAGATTTTTGTTGGCTTGAGGAACATGTAAAATATTTTTAAGATGAATCTGGTTATTTTGGGAATGCAAAACACTATGACCAACATGATTGATCTCCATACCTGCCCCATTAGCAGCATGAACATGTTTGTTGCCGGTGTACTTGTCACGAACAGTCAGCTTCTCGAGTTCTCCAGTGATGTGATCAGTGGCGCCCGTGTCCATGTACCAGTTTGTGTTCACACCATAGGAGGAGGTTATTGCTGCTGCAGCTGTCTTCTGGGGAGGGCCGGTGAAGTTTCGATCGAACCTCTTGAAGCAGCGATACACAGGATGTCCTTCTATGCCACACACTTGGCAGAACACGCCTGCTTGGAAGTTTCTCCCACGTCCGCTGCCGCCACCCGCGACCACCTTTGGGACCGCGCCCGAAGCTGCCACGACCACCACGGCAGCCGTGAGAGGTGTTGGGAGCTCCACCTCCCTGGCCGCCCTTGGCCACCATGTTGGCGGAGGATCGATGGGGACCCCGTTGTTCATCTCCTTGCGCTGCTCGTAACTTGTGAGCTGGGTGTAGAGCTCCGTGACGGAGATCGGTTCCACCCTTGCCGTGACCGAAGTCACGACAGCGTCGTAGTCGTCGCCGAGACCGGTGAGGATGTAGGAGACGATCTCCTCATCCTCGAGCTTCTTCCCGGCTGAGGCCATCTCATCAGCAAGGCCTCGCATCTTGACGAAGTAGTCCGCCATAGACGATGTTCCCTTGGAGGCGGTGGAGAGGGCCATGCGCGTTGCCATCAGGCGCGCACGGGACTGGGATGCATGCTGGCCTTGAATGGCAACCCACAGTTCTGCCGCAGTCTTCGCCGTTGAGACCTGGACAAAGATATCTTTTGAGAGTGACGAAAACAGATAGCTGCGGACCTGAGCGTCCTGTGCTACCCATTTGGTGTACTCTGGACTCGGCTGAGGTTTAGCCTTCTTGCCATCGGCGGTCGTCTCCGCCGGAAGGAACTCCGCCGGCAGTGTTGCTGGGTACTTGGTGTACCCAGCGAGTTGGGCACCCTCCAGGGCGGTTGACACTTGAGCGTGCCACCTGTTGTAATTGCCTCGAGTCAGCTTCTCGGTAACAGGAGGTAGGAGGAAGGTGAGTGAGGCGGCTGCGGCCACTGCGGCGGCAGAGGAGAAGGTGGCCATGGGATCGTATCCATGAGGATTTTAGTGGCTCTGGTACCATGAAAGAAAAGAAGAGAGTGGTGGGAACGAGATGCCTTGCTCTGGCTCTTGGTTGTATGTTATGTAGGCTCAGGGAATAGCCCCCTGGCGGTGGCATGTACAGCATGAGTTTGGTTACATTTGTGGTGGATGCATGTACAAGATGAGATTAGTATACCATCTATAGTCTCCTACACTAACACTACACCTGCAAAGGAATTTGGTCTAGTCATGGCCTAAACTTAGATACAACTGACCCAGTCATGATATCTATCTTAACACTGCCCCCTTTGAAACAGAGCAGGCCGATCTCACGTGCCGACTGCTGTGCACGTGCTTTCTTGCCATCAAGGAAACCATGTCACCCCTCCTCTACAGCATGCTAGCATTGTGCAGCAAATTCGTCAAGTGCATGCCTTTGTACGCCCCTACAGGTACTATTCATGACCCCTTGCAGATTGGTCATCAAATGAACTGACTGTTCACATATCTTCCGGCCCGATAAATTCCTAAAGCTTTAATCCATTAGCTCTGTTTATCTGTTCAAGATACATTAGTTTTAAGCTGTCTTGATCTATGTGATAGCATTGACGTTTACAATCTCATATGTGTTTATTACAATTAAATATTAATTTGATTAATATACATATAACTAGCTTTATAATAAAAAGTAACATAGGTTTTGACATCCGCTTCTTTTATATGCCAATGTTAACTTGATTAATAGCAACATAAATAAGTTGTAGTTTATAATTTGCTTAGCATAAACACATGTTACAAATATTCAAATAGATGTTCTCACATGTACCTTTCTATTGCATAGTTAAAGTTTAACTTGATTAAGTTATACCAGAATTTTTATAAATAAAACATGACTGTTTTAACTCGGCTTTCGAATTAAAGTATTATTTGACTAATCTAAATTAATATACTTCGCACGGCTTTGTTTAGTTAAAATCAACTAAGCATGTAGGTTTTTCTTTTATAATATAAAACTCTCGATAGTCGTTTCTTTAACGATATTTTTGTTATCGGTGTTTCTTGTGATCTCGTAACTATAGCAATAGCTTCATTTGAGTACGTTGTTTTATCTTGTGTGGTGTACTGTTCTTAGTTGCTCGTTTTTGTCTCTGTGTGATGCTTGCTACGAGTAGAACGATGACTGCTTGTAAGCTCTGAAGATTAGAAGGTGATGACTAGAAGCAAAGTAAGAGGAAGTTTGATCAAGTGTTAAGGCAAATATAATATGTGGCTCTCCTTAATACCTAATAATCATAATATCACAATGTTCATACTGCATGTGTCGAATATGATTAGCCTTTAAGGATATTCCTAGTATTTGTTATCTTGATCCTTGATACCTATGGGTTTATGCATATAGGTAGTTTTGCTAGTGGCACTACATGCTAATGAAAGCTCCTTACTGTTGACTAATGGCAAATGCAATGATGTTTAAAATTTGATTTTTAGCAACATGGAATCATAAGAACTTATCTGTCAGCAAAGTCCGGGATTTACAGTATAACCATGAGTGCTATATGTTCTGGCTTTAGTTTAGTATGGGAAACTTTTCTAGCTCGTAGTAGCTTACCGAAAGGCGCAAGAGAGGCTCTGATTTGTATGATCTCAGCCTGCCAAGAGGGTGTACTTTGGTTTCTTTGTCTTTTGTTAGTCACCCCTTAGAGGGGGATTCATGCTTATTGATGGGGAAACCTTAGCAGGCTATACTTGTTAGACGAGCCTTTGAAAGACTTCATAGTGAACCCTGCCGACCTTTCTTGGTAATGGGTCAAGAGGCTGATCACCTCGGGCGAAAAGGTAAATCACGGCTCACGGTGAAAGTGTACGACCTCTGCAAAGTGTAAAATTGTTATAACAGTCGTGCTTATGGTCACGAGCGGCTTAGAAAACTCACAGAATTATGAGTTCTTATTGTACTATGATGTTGATGCTCATATTTATTCATTATTGTCTTATTGTCATTACTCATGATCTTGTGGGAGTTGGAGCTTAACCATAATTTAGCAACTCATGTTCATAATGCTAAGATTTGATCTACTAAAAAGTGCTTACCGCAGTTCAACGGTGTCTAGCCTTTTGAGCCTTCATCCCTCATATTATGCTTGTTAAGCAGTGGTTTACTTACTTTTCAATTACTTGGATAAAAATCTCAATGGGTAACAAAACGTGAAGCTTGGTTAAGTTTCTGAGGAGTGCTAGACATATGTTACCTCAGTCAGCCGTCCCCAGTGAAGTTGGAGCCTGGAGAAAAGATTAGTAACCGTTCCATTATACTTTGATGTAAGTGCTAATTATAAGTATGTTTCCGCTATATAACATTGTTTCTGATATCCTCTATTCTGTTGTTGTATGTGTAGACTTTCTGGGCACACATGTGACGAATCTGGTTTTGTTTTTAAAACCGGATGTGACAATATAGTTCATTTTCGAGGAACAAGGTTCCATGGAAATGTACAGTGTTGCAAGTGGTACCACAAATGCAATATTCAAATCAGAAAAATGTATAAACTGTTCAACTAAAGGGATAAAACTCTGCGCTAACATCTCAAGAGCCAGAAGTATGATACTTACAAATTGCTTGCCTGGTTTAGGAACTACTGCAAAGTATTCTTTCAACAAAAATCTTTAGTACTTAGCATTTGATGGAATCACATTACATTATTCGGTTTTTACTGATGAAAGTTCCATGAAAGCCATAAGGTACTCTTCGTGGCAGTGTTATTTTTGCAACAGGAGCATCTTCAAATCTTTTAGCATCAACTATATGCACCTGTAACATAAAAACATAAAGATTCCAACATTTATTTCCTCTATGACTTGTACCACGAATGGGATCATTGATGTATATGCAACAGAGAAAACTTGCCTGTGATGTATTAGCTTTCTCATCGTGTACAAATGAAATTATCCACCCGTCATCTTCATATGACCCACCAACTCTGGGTAAAAATGATGCTCCAGAGCAGAACTCGTGTTTACCAAGCCAATGGTACTGCATCTTTATGAGACTTGCACCTGATATCTGTTTTTGGTCATAGTTCAGGGTGGGAATCCAGAGGAATCAGCAGTTAGACTAATCCAAGTTAGGCTTTGTACCTCTGTGTTGTTTCTCTCATCAAGGTAGAATTTTGCAAAACCTCCATACTTTGGATTGACTGCAAAATTCGATAGTAGTCTGTCAAGCTGAGATATAACATCACTAGAAAAATCTTCAAAAAAAACATCACTAGAAATAGAAATGTTACATATACCAATCCTCTATGGTGCTTTGTTTCTTTATTTCTTCTTGCTGTGTTGGAGGTTACTGTTTATTACTTTCCTACGTAGATTCTGAGTTGTTAAATACATAGAAAATTCTGTTTAGTTTTCAGCAGTACCTTTGCCACAGGAGCCGGTTAAAGAATCCACTACTTGTGCATAGGCATAACTATGTTGCAAGCCTGTGTACTGGTTATTGATAATCGGAAACTCCAGCGAAAACTCTGTCCCAGTTAAATATTCCCCTGAGACACTCTTTGTTTTCAAGTTTAACCTCCATTGATATAGCCGAAAGAAAAACTCCTCGGTAGTTCCTTCATTCAGGGGCTTGTCATCTTCAGTAAGCTCAGACATTTTAGAGTCGCACTTGTTCAGTGCAAGTCTTGGACCTGGTATTATGGAATCAGGTGAACGAAGTCCCTGTACCACAACCTATGTAACCATGGAAGAGTAGTTCTCAAAGGCATGTTCCTGGCAGCAGGGAAAAAAATATCGGCGGCAGAATCCGAAATTTCCGAGATATCCCGTTTATCGGCTAGGTCCGAAATTTTTCCTCTATCATCCGAAATTTTCATATTTTTAAAATTTTGTCATCCAAATAGACGCCAAAGCTCACCCAATACTCTAACCTTAATCCATGTTTAAATTTTTCTCTCCCCTTCTCTTCTAAGTTCAAATGGCCACCGCCGCAACACACTCAGCACGCTCCAGCCATGTCACTGCCCTCCTCATTGAATAAGCAATTGATAATATGTTTTATTTAGTTTTTTATGTTAGATTGTTTAGAAATGATGTGCTTTCTGAACAAAATGAGTCATTTTTTTGTCTAAATTTCTTCCGAAATTTTATTTCTATCGCCGATAAATTTCCGATATATCCGATATTCCCGTTTATCGGTGACCACCGAGATTTTTAAAATATCGGTAGAGAAAACCTTGCCTGGCAGTGATGATAAAATCGAAAATAATAAAATGTTGGATGACAATATTACAGATATATGGAGCAGGCTAACCAATCTTAGCAGTTATACCTCGTCGCCCTCTTCAAAACAGTTGACAAGATGGAACATGCAGAATGGTTCAACATTAAACCAGACAACTGAATCTGCATCACCATAACGGGGCATCACCCCAATTCTTGCATAACTTTCCTTCTCAAACTGAATCAACCTGAGCCAAGGAGTTCTGTATTATCTTTTGCAAATTTAATAAAGCGGAGTAATGATATCTTTAACTGAAAAGTTTGTCATGATTATTGCAAATTTAATAAAGCGGAGTAATGATATCTTTAACTGAAAAGTTTGTCATGATTACTTACTGGCCACCTTTAACGAGTCTACTGATGTCGATAGTAAGTGGTATATCCATGATTACATTGTACCTACATCAAGAGAGTGGAATTCATAACTGCTTTGTTGTCCATGGAATTCATCTAGCATCACTCATCAATAAGTTGATATGTTAGGAATGTGGTTCACTTTCAAATTCATTGGGAATAAATGATGTTTTGTCGGAACCGTACTTCAGAGTAACTCCTATGTCATGACAAAGTGTAGATCTGTCCAGCTTGAGGTCAACTCTATGCTTTAGTTTGGTTCCATCAGCTGCAGTCAGTTAGAACTTGAACTTGATATCAAACTTGGTGTAAAGAAGATTGTATAAAACTGAAAACTTGTATATAAATAAAATACCTGAGACAACACCAATTACTAGGAATGGCCTCTTTGCATCCGTTCCAAAGATGACAAGCTCCCCTGATCCAGGAGCTACCTAAGTTAATGAGTGAATGACAAGAATTGTTTGAGTCTGCCTATTCTTAGATATCAAAAAAAAAAGAAGAAGAAAGGTGTAACATAATTCTCACAAAAAATAATTAGACAGATGATTTAACATATTCTGGTTTGTAGCTATTCATTATTAGAAGTTAGATGCGCTCTCGTGTAAACTCAACAAGGATACATTTTGCAAAGTTTTGCTTACATGTATCCTTTCCTGTTGAGTTTATACCTCTTTCCTGTTGAGTTTATACCAAGTTACCAACGAGCAACATGTATCCTTGTCTTGTTGGAGAAACCGCTGCAACAGTTCGTATTGAAATATTTTCCAGCTATGACGACAGCTGAGTCACTGTCTTGTTTCTATTTGTCAATTAAGATAAACTTTGGTATAGCTGGTTCTAGCTAGTGCTACAGAGACAGCAGTACCATTACTTCTATAGCAAGTGTATTCCCATTCCCTATTGCCTATTGGTGCTTCAATAACTGAAGCTTGTCAACTCATTCATTTAGCTTGTGCAGTTGTCCTTACCTTTGGATGTGCCGTGAAAGCGGGTGGATCCCATTCCCCACCAATGTTCCAAGTACCGCCAGTGTCGAGGTTATCTATGCCGATCTCCTGAGGTAGATGGTTCTCAGCGACAGCGAACACCCTGCCGGCATGCTCAAACACATTGGTGTTGCTGATGTCCTTGTTCACCTTGCCAAATCTCAGCTGTGTTGCATGATCACTCATTTCAGAATGTCTGGGGGATTGCATATAATCTGGTTTTGCAAAGTTTTGCTTACATGGTTAAAAATGTAGGCGGCGATGACGGCTGCAGGGTCGCCCTCGATGGCAGGGAGGAAGCATGGTTTCTGCCGGGCTGTTTCTAGCTTGAGCGTCTCGGACTGCACGTAGCGGTTGGCGTAGGAGAGTGACCAAGAACCTGAAGTGTTTTTGGTGAAGTAGAGGGCATGGAGCATGCCCTCCCCCTCAACCCATATCTCCCTGGATTGTCCGAAGATTGAGGACGTGGAATGGAGGGCACCAAAGAGTGGATTGGAACCTAATAATGCCAGAAATCGTTCACCATTCAGATTTAGCAAGCAAGAAACATTTACTCTCCTGCTTATGGACTGAGAGTAAAAAGAAAAGACTGAAATTAACTGTCACCATTTCTGATGTACACCCCGTCGGGGAAATCATCCGGTATGGCTCCTTCAATCTGATTCTGGTGTATCTCTATGGCTTCACCAATTTCATCGACCGGCGCGAAATTGCTCTGCAAAGAAAGCCCAAGATAGTCGTCGTCACTTTTGCTCAGCCAGAAAAGCATATAAGAGGCCACTGGTTTTGTTTGCCGAAGTTACCTCGGAGGGATTCAGAGCTTGATCAGTAAACTTGAAGGTTGCATCAACCAGAACATCTAGAAATCTCTGAGGCACGTCCTTTAGGGCTCTGGATGCTCTGTTCATCTTGGACGAAAGATGACCCAGGAGGTCACCAAGCAAAGGCTTCTGAAGAAAGAGGAGGAACACGACTAGCACATCATCAGGATACGGCACAAGAATCACCAGGAGTAAGCTAAGACAGACTAGTGAGAGAGATGCTGAGATGATTCACCTGAGAGCTGGTGCCTACTGATGCTGCAGTTCTTGCACCGGCAGACGTGGACATGGACGGTCGACCGCCATTGGTGCGACAAGACAGAGGCAGAGGCAGGCTGGGACTGAATGAAGCCGACGCTTTCAACATCATCGTGTCGTGCAGGAACCAAGAAGAAGAGCCCCGGGTTGGGGACAAATCTGCCTCGGACTTATATATAGCATGCGTACCGTACGTATCGATGCACGCCGGGACAAAGAACCAGTTGCGAGCCTGTCCATCCATAAGAAAAAGGGCCAGTACCATGCCATTCGTTGCCGGAATATCCGAAGCTCAAGTTCGTACTGTCGCCCCGTTCAAACAGTTTGGACGTATGTACTAGTAGCAACGGCCCTGATGCTCATCCACGGAAGCGAATACGTTTCGCCTGCATCATCAAGCTAAGCTAAGCATAGTTTAATTATGAACAGGGAATTGAACTTTTCCTAGTTCTCCAGGGATCCAACACGTGAGGGGAAAGAGTAAGGCGGCGGCTAGAGTTTGCGAAAAAAATGGTGGGAGAGGAGAGAGAGCCTGTTGTCCTCTTGCTTTTAGCATTATATATAGACAACGGCATTTACAAGCGGCCTCTTAGTAGGGGAAGATTTTATAAGTTACTACACTAACTTCTATTAGGTCTCTTCATGGGGGAGTTGGCCTTCCCCCCAACAATCTGTCCAATCAGTTCTTGTTGCTGGTTGTGGATCAGCTTGAAGAAGCTACTTGGGAGGGCAATGCAACCAAGATGGAAGAGGAAGCAATGTTGATGGGTGCCAATGCATATTATATTATCAAATTCCTTATGTTAGCGTAGGGAGTGTGCTAGTAAGGATGAAAACGGTCGGAAATGGTCGAAAACGAACTTACGATATAGAAAAACGAAAACGGTCGATTCGGGATATTTCTACATTTAGCAATTAAAGAGTATAAAAATGGTTGAAAATGGTTGTGAAACCAATTGAAACTGACAATTTTTCATGTTAAAAACGGTTCATAATATAGAAAACGAAAACAGTCAATTCGGAATATTTCTGTTCCGTTTTCATCCCTATGTGCTAGTTTGTTGTATCCCATTTCAGATCCCATTTCAAACCTATCTCTCCCCTTTTATAAACATTACACATTTAAAATGCAAGCTTGAAAGATTGTACTACTCTTTCTTTTTATGCACAAAAGAACGCCTCTTAATTCACTAATTTGTAGAAAGATTATACTGGACTTTTCAATTCGAAAAAAGTTTCAGAAGACATATCTAACTTAGGTGATGGTGGTTGATAGAGTAGTTCTTATTCGTAAGTTCTCGTGTGAGTATAAAGTTTATGATGGGTATTAAAAGATGTATTTTTTTTTACTTTACATAGAGTTCTTGTTCGTGAACTCTTAATCTCTACCAGTATGCTGTAATAAGGGACATGATGGTTCTTGGCTCAAATAAGACTTGGGAATAATAAAGCCTTTTACTTGCTCCAAAAAAAAATGTTTGCTCCTTGCCAGATTCGATAGTATAGATGCCGATAGAAAAGATGCAGCCGAGCTGATGCTTCACCGAATGAAACCTCAACTTTGGACTTAGGACATCATATATAATAACTTTTTTATTTAGGGGCTGTTTGTTTCCCGATCACACCTTGCCAGAGTCGCAGTTGGGACAGCTACACCCATGAAGGCTACCGTTCGGATTAGTAGCCTTTATTAGGCTGCCACAACTTCTAAAACTAGAATGAGCAGTAATTTTCGCCGCACTTGGGGCGTTAGTTTTCCTTGCCGCCGCCAGAGTCGCCATAGTTTGGCGTGACACATTGAGGCTGAGAAGCAAACAGCGAAGACTCAAGAAATATACTATGAGAGAATATTTTCCTGTCAGATATATCCTATATCCATATCCAGCTCGCCCTCCAATCAAACACCGCTCGTCGACCGCCATCTCGCATCCAGACGCGGACGGATGGATGAAAGCAAAGCGCATGCGCATCGTCAACAATTTTTATGACGGAAAACAATAAACAACGTGCACAATCCGGTGCTGATGTCGTGGTCGTCACATGCAGCTCTAATAAAATGGCATCCTTGGCTTCAGATCCCCTTCACTGACCTGCCTACCAGAGTTTGTCCGCACCTGCGTCCCCGTGCTCTAATAAAAGATGGTTCAATTTCTTGTTCGACGACAGTCGATAGTTCATCAGTTTTATATCATCGTAAACCGCTCGCCATGCTTGTTTGACGCGTTGCCCCAGCATTATTCTACAAATACCGATCTCCAACTTGTTCGTTGATTGCAATGTGAGTGATCGGTGCGTAGAATGGGGATGGTTGGCCCTCTAATTGTGCATCTAAGGGTCCGTGTGGCTGAGCTGTGGCTGTGAGTAAAAGGTGCTGCGGACTCCCTGTTCGCTTGGCTGAAAAGGCATGGCAGAAAGTACTGCTCGCTGATTTGTTGTGATAGAAAAACACTGTTCGTTAGCTGAAACAGTACGGCTTATAAGACAAGCGAACAGGGCCACGGAAAAGCTACTGTGGGATGTCAGCTGTGAGAAAGCTGAAAGCCGTTTGGCTGAAATAGCTGTAGACAAGCTGCTGTGAGCTGTTAGCTATGTAAAAAGTCTATAATGCCCTTGTCTACTTCAAACGCTGATTATATGTAAAATGGTTGTAAATACTATGCTTTTCAATGGTGCAGATCATACAAGAAAGGATGGGAGCCGCGCCTTTCCTGCTCTGCTGCGCTTGGAGACGAGACGAGAGGGAGCCGCGGGTGAAGGAGCTCCTGCCACGGCCAGGGAAGGGAGGAAGGGAGCCACGCGTTCCTCCGGTGGCCTCCGGCGAGGCCTTCCCGGACGCCGGCGCTGCAGTAGCTCGGAACACTGCTGAGCACATGGCAAGGGAAGGGAGGCGCAGGCGAAGCTCCGGCGGTCGGGGACCAACGGATCCACAAGGCAGGGGAGAGCGGGTCGGCCGGCGACTGCCGAGGAAATTGCGGCGCACCGGTCGCGACGATGGGTAAAGAGAGGGCGCACGACTCTTTTGCTAGTGGGAGTCGGATAGGGAAGAAAACGAACCGGTATTTTTCGCTTAGGAGTGGCAGGCAGGTAACTTCTGCCAAGTTCCTCCTCCCAAAGCTGCTGAAAGCCAGTCACGAGGATATTACGTGGAAGCTGGCTTTTAGACAAAGCTGTTGAGCTGTTAGAGGGCCTTTGGTTCGCTTTTGTCTTCTGGGAAGCAAAAGCTGCCGCAAAAGCCAAACCAAAGGGACCTAGGTAGTCCACCGTAACCGAAAATCCTAACTTATGCATGCTAACGTAGGCACTGCATCGCCCTCAAGGCTGTTGGCTTCTCTTCCTCGCTGATGACAGGTGATGTTGTGTGCACGTGCTAGGTGAGCACCATTTACACATGTTACATCTAGAAGGAGCACTACTCTATGTCTTTGCATCCATGACCTACTACCTCAACATCGTGAACAATGGCCATCTATCCAACTCCAGGCATGGTTAGTAATCTAATCCACCTAATGCCTTGTTTTGGATACTCACGTATCAATCTCAATCCATATATGTTGCGGTGAGTTGGTGTGAAACTTAGTTTAAATTTCACACCAACCCACCCTAACACATATAGATTGAGGTGGATATACATGGGCATTGCACACCAATCCACCCGAATCAATTTGGGTTCGGAGGTATTGGGGCAGATAATTACTTAATTTTGCACCCCCAATGCCTCCAAACCATCTGGATTCTGGATTGAGGTGGATTGGTATGCAGTGAAACAATCTCTAAGTTATTCGAGAACGTGCTTGGCACGTATTTCATTAAGCAGAGGAAAAGAGTCTTGTTACACCGAAATAGTAATCCAAAGATTACTGTTAGTCACCCCTCGAACAAGCTCGCACATGGTTGTAATTACATAGTAAACATCAAGCGCGACTAAGAGGACAAGCAACCTCAACCCGCTTGGCCCAAGTGCCAGTATCCCGCTGCAATCCACATGGTGATCTCCTCCTCAATGAACTGGAGCAGCTGCGTTACTGACCTTGGCACCCCATTGAACGTTCTCACATTTCTTTCCTTCCACAACGTCCATCCAACAAGGAAGAACAAGGAATCAAAACTGTGGTGAATTGATTTGGGCAAGCGCCGCCTAGAGTCCGTCCACCACAACATGATGTCACTTTCCTGAACGAGAACATGATCCTGCAAGCGAAAGCTTCTCAGACAAGATGACCACACTTCCCTGCTGAAAACACAACCAAGGATGATGTGATCCATCATTTCCTCCGCTTGGTCGCAGATGATGCACGCATTGCTCTCTTGGAGTCCATGACGACATCTCCTATGGGTCGTCCAGCACCTTCCATGCATAACAAGCCAGAAGAAGAACTTGATATGCGGCGGCGCCGATGTCTTCCACAGTTGCCGTGCGCCAAGCTGTTTGGAGCAGCTGACGAACATCGCCCCATAGGCCGACGAAGCCAAGTACTACTGATCGACCATCAGC
The DNA here is from genome assembly GCA_038087645.1 of Saccharum hybrid cultivar R570. NCBI lineage: Eukaryota > Viridiplantae > Streptophyta > Magnoliopsida > Poales > Poaceae > Saccharum > Saccharum hybrid cultivar. The sequence continues at coordinate 1,532,169 of JAQSUU010000392.1, forward strand.
CTCCAAGCAAAGGTGGCCAGAAAATATCCACCACCGCCCGTTCATCAGAATCAGGCAACGCCCGCCAAGTCCGCTCGTGATCAACCCGGCGAAGCCAATGCCAGTGCACCCGAAGTGCCACCCCCATTCGCCGGAGGTTTGCCACCCCTAGACCACCAAGATCGCGTGGTCTGCAGACAATCTCCTAGACAACCTTGCAACGGCCACCGGAAACCGATGCAGCACTACCACACCAAATGAAAGCTCTACGGAGTATGTCCATGCACTCTATCACCCACGAGGACAAGCACAACGCAATCGCCGTATGGACTAGGATTGCTGACAGGGTGCACTTGACAAGCATCGTTCTTCCTGCAATGTTCAGCAGGTTGCCCTTCCACAGAGGTATATGGGCCGTGACGGCGTCAATGCGCGCCTGCTCCTCGCCCTTCTTCAACCTTAAGATGGATAGTGGGATGCCCCGGTAGCGACTGGGGAATCCCTCAATCTGGCAGGAAAGGATCTGCTGCACCCTTGAAATATCATCCTCGCTGCAGTGCATCGGTGTTGCTATGCTCTTGTCCAAATTTGCAAAAAGACGAGAGGCCAAGCCGAAAATTTGAAGGGTCGATTTCAGCACCCTCAGGTCTTGATCATTGGGAGCCACAAAGAGGACCAGGTCGTCGGCATACAAGCTGACCCGCTGCACAGTCCCCGCCACGCCAAGCTGCGCAAGAAGGCCCTCGCCATCGAGCCAGCGAACAGTGTGGTTAATGACCTCCATCACCAACACAAAAAGCATCGGCGAAAGAGGATCGCCCTGGAGCAATCCCCTAGCATGGCAAATCCTCCTACCAGCCTTCGCGATGTCAATTTTGAGCAGCACACTCGGCACCCGTCTAGCGTGCAGCGCCTTGCACGAAAGACGGACCGCTTTGAAGTTGTCCTGGATGCACCGACCCTCACTACTGGACTCGCATGCTTTGCCGAGGGCCAGGCCTAGAAACCCTCGGCAAAGGCTTTGCCGAGGGCTGCCCTCGGCAAAGACCCCTCGGGAAATTTTTAGACGGCGAAGGGATCTTTGCCGAGGGCCCTTTATCGGGCACTCGGCAAAGCCTTTGCCGAAGGCTACGATGGCCCTCGGCAAAGAAAAGCAGCCGTCACGGCGCCGGCACCGTTGGCGGCTTCTTTGCCGAGGGCCAGCCCTCGGCAAAGAAATGTTTTTTAAAAAATTCTTTGCCGAGGGCTTCCCGCGACCCTCGGCAAAGAAGTTTTTTTATTTTTTAAAAAAAACTTTGCCGAGGGCCTCATTTCTGGCCCTCGGCAAAGAAATTTTCAGGATTTTTTCCAAAAATTCTTTGCCGAGGGCTATTGCCAGGGCCCTCGGCAAAGGACCAGACCCTTCTTTGCCGAGGGCCTTAGTCATTGCCCTCGGCAAAGAGGCAGATTTTTTTTTGCATTCCTTCGACACAGGCATTTCATATATATATATATATATATATATATATATATATATATATATATATATATATATATATATATATATATATCAACCATCAGATAATTATCAATAATCTAAAGATGCATCAGACAATCATCATTACAGTCTTCATATATATATCGCTCAAACTGTTTGTAGATCATGTTCCAGCCTCAAGTTACATTCTATGGTTCTAAATAAAGTACGAACACAGATGCTACATTCCGGATGGGACAACCACGAACAAACACATATGCTACATTCTACATGCCGTTATAATGAACATAGTTCTGTGCCTCTTCTTATTGCGCTTTTGTACCTCTTGCATTTTGTTCTTGATAGCATCGCCTGCGCAGTATGTTCCAAGGAAGGATGATGAGTTGTACCATCTCCCTTGCACTTGTAGGCACTCCATTGACTATGCTGCAAACAAAATTCATACTGCATTGCTATTTTAAAAGTTGCAGTACCATTAAACCTAAGAGTGTGATGTGAATTGGTCGCAGTCAACAAATTATTAATAGGCCTATAGGCGAAAAGCATGTGGTCAGACTTCATTTGTGAAACCAAATGGGTGTAAGCTAAAGAAGCATCATCTAGTGAGCAGGGAGATACACTAACCTTCATGTACTGTAGACAATTTGGTTCTCCATGTAATATAGGTGAAGCATATAAATTCAATTTCGTAAGATGATATGTTAACCACCTCGTTATATTATATAAGTTACATTGTAGGTGGACAGGCGATTAGTACATGCAGATTTTTCAAGTGTACAGCAAACTGAAATGTTTTCCTCCAATATACTTGTAGGAAGTCTGAATCATAGAATCTGAAATGGTTTGCTTGAGTATACATGCCGGAAGTCGAAATCATAGAATCTTGAGTTATGGATGTAAATCATCCTTGCAGCAGAAAGTGATAGCAATTAAATGAAGGTTTGTTGGCTAGCATAAAAATGAATGAACCTATGACCTCCTAATCATCTGATGAGGAAATATGTTATCATGGCATGGAACATGGATGTTACCTGTATTTGCTGCTACATTGAGAAAACGGAAAGCATTTTTGTATAGCATATTGGTTCTACTAAAAAGCAGGGATAAAATAAATTGACACATATGGTAACACATATAATACATCACAAATTGACAATAGGTGAACACTTAGCTGGCATACCTTTGAAACTATGTCTGCGAAGTTTTGTCATTTGGCGCTTCGAACCTACATCGGTGTCCCCATTGTTCAACAAACCCTGGGAAATCAATAAATATTGTTGGCAGCATAACCTGACAGAAGGTGGCATTTGGAAAAAAAATAGTAGTATGTAAAGTCTATATACATTCTGAAGCAAAGGAGTGCACGCCCTTCGAATTTACATTGGTGTCCTCATCCTTGAACAAACCTTGGAAAATCAATAAATATCTGTTGGCAGCATAACCTGTAAAAGGTGGCATTTGGGGGAAAAATCAGTAGCATGTAAAGTATATATACATTGTCAGGCAAAAGAGTGGATGACCAAAAATGGAAAAGGAAAAAGGTCATCTGCCGTTAACTTGCTGCTGTAGAGAATAAAAACACAGATTAAAAAAACGGTTTCCATGGTCTGCATGTGTCTAAGTTTCGATGCCAATTTATAATCTTAGAACCTAAAAGAACTGCAAGCTGCAAAAGTATTTTTAGGAATCTATAAACAGGTAAAAATACATTAACTGTAAATGATACGAAGCATCACCTCGTCCTCCGGCAGGGAAACAAAGGCAGAAGCTCCTCCTCCAGCAGGGAAATAGAGGCAGAAGCTCATCCTCCATCATCGTTGGGATTCTCGGTTGAGCAGACCTGGTTAATGGATCTGTAGAAGAATCATGAGCACACAAACAAAGAACACGGCATTGAGGGAAAGAGGACTTCTGAGAGGGGGACTGCGATGGGACGCCGGCGGTGCACCAAGCGCTGGGGCCTGGGGAGCGGATGGCGCGGCCACCCTGTGGCACGGACGGCAGACCGGTCTGGCCGCGAGGTGCAGGGCCGGAGCGCAGGCCGGTGGAGAGGACCGTGCCGGTGGCAGGCACCCGCATCGGCCGGCCGGGGAGGTCCTGTATGCGAGGCCGCGGCGACCCTGGGCGGGAGCGCGGACGGCGGCGGGTAGAGCGTCCGTGCAGGGGGTAGCACCGGAGGGGATTGCCAGGGGGCGGCGCTGGAGGGGAGGGGCGATGGCCGAGGCAGGGGTGGCGATCGGTCGGGGACGGAGCGTGCGCGAGAGCGCTCGGCGCTCAGCCGCCGCCGCCGCCGCTCTGTACGGGAGAGAAGGGGAGGAGGAAAGGAGTTAGGGTTGAGGGGGTGGCAGCCTGGCTTGTGTTTTGATGGGCCAGAAACGACGTGGGCTACGACGGGCTGAGTCAACGATCGGCCGAATTCTTTGCCGAGGGCCATAGGCCAGGCCCTCGGCAAAGATCTCCTTTGCCGAGGGCCAGGCTGGACCCTCGGCAAAGATTTTTTTGTTTTTTTTGTTTTTTGAGCTCAGTTTTTTATGGTGCTATAATACATTGTTTTAAACTCAATTTTAAAATTTGGGTCAATTTTGACCTTTTTATATATTTTCTTAATTTATTTTGTTTCGTTGATTTTTTTCGAATATTTCAAATTTGAACTGCAGGTGCATCGAATAATGCAATGTAGTGTTTCGAAAAATATTATTCATGATATTTGGTGTATGTTGAGTCCCTATCCAGGAACTCGCATCAAATTTCGGGCATCTTGTTCACGTAACATGACGAGCATCTTGCCGGAAAAGTGTTTTAAAATTATATAAAATCCATACGAAGTCCGAAAATCACGAAACTTGTCGAGGTGTCATGTTATCGCATATGTAGGCTGTGGTAAAAAATTAAGAATGTTTCGAGCAAGTTACGAAGTCAGTTGCCTAAAACTCAGACGTCTCCACATGTGATCACAAGTGATCACAAGTGGAGATGTCTGGGTTTTAGGCATCCGACATCGCAGCTCGCTCGAAATCTTCTCAATTTTTTTTTCACATCCTACACATGCGATAACATGACACCTCGACAAGTTTCGTAATTTTCGGACTTTGTATGGATTTTATATAATTTTAAAACACTTTTCTGGCAAGTGGCTCGTCATGTTACACGAAGAGGGTGCGCGAAATTTGATGCGAGTTCGTGGATAGGGACTCAACATACAACGAATACGATGAATAACATTTTTTAAAAAACTACATTGCATTATTCCATGCACCTGCAGTTCAAATTTGAAATATTTGGAAAAAATCAACAAATCAAAATAAATTAAGAAAAAATATAAAAAAATTCAAAATTGGCCCAAATTTTAAAATTGAGTTTAAAACAATATATTATAGCACCACAAAAAAACTAGGCTCAAAAAACAAAAAAAAATAAAAAATCTTTGCCGAGGGCCTAGCCTGGCCCTCGGCAAAGGGGGTCTTTGCCGAGAGTCTGGCCTCAGGCCCTCGGCAAAGACTATTTTTAAAAAAAAACAAATTGGTCAGAAAATTGGGTGAAAAAAACTTTGCCGAGGGCCTAACGGCTGGCCCTCGGCAAAGCCTGACGGGAGTGGCCGCCATGACCTAACGGGCCTAATTTGCCGAGGGCATCTTTGTCGAGGGCCGCGGCCCTCGGCAAAGATTTGTTTTGCCGAAGGCCTGTCTTTGCCGAGGGCCGTTCTTTGTCGAGGGCTCCTGGGACTGGCCCTCGGCAAAGCACGCGTTTCTAGTAGTGCCTTGATAAATGCACTCTAGTTGCAAGGGATGAGCCCATCAAGCACTGCAGTGAGGCGGTTGGCCAGACACTTGGTAACCAGCTTGCTGAAACTATGTATCAAGCTGATCGGGCCGTAGTCTCCACCAGCTGTGGCTTCTTTTTGAGCAAGATCATGTAAGCATCATTGAGATAGTTCGGGCTCCTTGCACCTTGGGACCAAAACGCATTGAACACGTTCATGATGTCGACTTTGATTACGTCCCATGCCTTCTTGTAGAACATGCCAGTAAAGCCGTCCGGGCCTGGCGCCTTGTCATTCTGCAGGTCCATGACCACCGGACGCACCTCATCCTCGGTGAAGAGATCCTCCAAACCACTAAGCTCCAGCGATAGCAACCTGATGGTGCCTAAGTTGATTCTCCTCGACCGCTTGAAACTGGAACCCAAGATGGAGTTGTAGTGCTCATACATGTCATGTGCCATCAGGTCGTCCCTGACCACTTCGCTTCAATGTACCGTGAGGGAGTCAATCCGGCTTTTCCCCTTCCAGTGGCAAGCTTGAAAGTGGAAGAATTTTATATTGGCGTCACCTTCAGCAAGGAAGAGAAGCCGTGATTTTTGCCTGGCAATGGTTCTGGCCAGCGAAGCCAGATCAAGAATTCTCAGCTTCAGCGACTTCCGCAGCTCCGCCTCTTTCACCGTTAGGGTTCTGTAGTCTTGCACCTCATCAAAACGGAGGACGACCTCATGTGCCAAGGCGAGCTGGAACCGAACGCTGCCAATCTTAGTGGCGCTCCAGCTCTGCAGCGCACAGGCCACATTCCGTAGTTTGAAATCAAGCAGATGGAAAGGGTCGGCGTTGTTCAACGGCCGCGACCAAGCAAGGGCCACGACATCTAAGAAACCCAGCAGCTTGGTCCAGAATGACTCAAACCTGAACCTCCGCTTGGCCCCATGAGAAGCGTCGAGCAGCAGCAGCAACGGACAATGATCCGAGCCAGGGTTCGCTTTACCGATAGGAAAAAAATACCGGAGGTCACCGATAAACGGGTTTATCGGATTTCTCGGAAAATTTCTCGGTCAAAAAATAAAACAAAAAATACCTAATTTATCTAGAAAATTACTAAAGTTCTCTCTAAAGCATTTAACATTGAGAACTAGTACACAATAGCATTAATATAACATAATATTATACTTTCATGGAGGTGGACTAGTGAAAATTGCAATCTCGGCGATAAATAAAATTTACCGGACCTTAGCGATAAACGGGATTATCGGATTTCTCGGTTTTTTCTCGCCGAGATTTTATTCCCTGATCCGAGCAGTCCGTCAACAGTGGCATGAAACAGTGGTATGGGTAGGCCACGAGCCAGTCCACTGATGCCAGGAAGCGATCAAGCCTCTCAAGGGTCGGGCGTTCGCATTCACTGGACCAGGTGAAACGCCTTCCAATCAGCATGATCTCCTACAGGTGCGCCATGTTGATGAACGCCCGAAATCTTCTCATGTTGCGACGATCGAGCCGATCATTGTTCTTGTCTTCGGCCTAGTAAATCATGTTGAAGTCGCCACAAAGGAGCCAGGGCCCAAGATTCGTCTCTCTGGAGGAGCTCATTCAGGAACTCAACTTTCTCATCATCGTACTGTGGCCCATAAACCACCGTGATCCACCAGGAACCAGTGACCCAACCGGGGTAAGCTTCGCCGACAGGGAGTAGCGCCCCTTCACCACTCCAGAAGCATACCAGTGGTCTCTATGCCACCCAAGCAGGATACCCCCAGAAACATTGATGGCCGGGACGAAGTCATAGTCGAACATTGCACCTAAAGTTTCATTTGCCCAAGCAGTACAAACTGGTGAGAGCTTCGTCTCCTGCAAACACACAACCATGGCCTGTTGCTGGACCAAGAATTCCCTCACAACGTTACGACGTGCGCAGCCATTGAGCCCCCGCACGTTCCATACAAAGCAGCTTAAGTTCGACGACATTGGAAACTAAGAAGCAACAGGGGTGGAAGTGACGTCGGGGCTAAAATAAATTGCCACCTCGTCCAACCCAAGCATGTTCAAATTCATGGCCACTGGGTCAAATTGTCCGCCGAAGAGCATCTGCAGCGCCTCCTGGTTGAATTCCGAAAGCGGTTCTCTGAAGGTGGTCTTGTACTTGCGCAACGTCTCTAAGTCGACAACAGGAGAGGTGGGGTGCCACTCCCAGCTTCTGCATCAGGACTAACTGAGCTTGCTTGGTGGAGTCAGCTTCCCGCGGCATGGCAGCAATACGTTTACTACGCCACAGTGACGGGACAGGTGCCGGCGTCCGAGGCCTGTGTAGTCTGGGCGGCCCGCGGACAAGAGGTGTCTGCAGTGGGAGGCAGAGCCGCTCCTCCAGAGCATAGTCACATAAAACGGGTTCACCACCTTCGACCCTCGACCCGGGTTCGTCGACCCCGACCCGGGTTCACGGGTTCACTTTCGACCCGAAGTGTAAAAGTCTCTCGCAAGTAGCGTACCACGTACTACAACCTCGTACCTCGACCCCATCCAGAAACTTTGTGACTATCCTCCAGACTCTGCAGAATCGTGGTCTGATTCGCCCCGGACGCAGCAGCCGGGCCACCATCATCATCACTCGAAGAGCAAACAGGCGCGCCCAGCGCCACCAACTCCAAGACTTCGCCTACAGTGCGTTCCACCCGCGACCCCGGGGTGCAGGCGACATCCGACGCCACCACAGACGAGGCCAGCGTCCCCGACGAAAGGGGCGTCCGCGGCGCGGACGGGTCATCCTCCCCAAGGGGCACTGGGTCAAGAGCCGGACCATGCGCCGTCGGGGCCTCTTCCAGATGGCCAAGAGCAGGAGCCACCATGAGCTCGCGTTCTGGGCTAACCACGGGCCACGGCCACCTCCGCTGGAACGGAGGTCCTGCAGTCCAAAGAGCCCACGAGCAACGAGGGGTCCTCACAGAGAAAGCCGCCCAAGGAAGCCATGCTCTCCGCTGCATTCCTCACGGCGGCCGATCAAGGAAATACCATCATCACATAACGGGGGCAGTTTGAGCCGTGGCTCCACCGAGCGACTCTCATGGCCGACCGGGGACGCGACAGCGTCTACAACCGGCAGCAAAGCAGGCTCCACGGTGACCACGGCCCCGGAGTCCCCACAGCGACTAGCACGCCCAGCCATGGTCCCCCGAATCGGGCAGCTCACTGTTCCAACAAGCACCTCATGGCCGCCCAGTGACAAATCTCCACCAGCTGGCCCGTCCGAGACATCAACTCCCTCATCAGCCAAGGAGTCCATTCCAGGGTGATACCGGTTGCAGTTGCTGTCACCCGAGTCATCATCATCATCAGTACGACCCCCACAAGATCAGTGTTCATGTAATTAGGCTAATGATCTTGTGGCTAAACTCCTGTATTCCTAACAGGCCTAGGGCAAACGTTCTTTGCCCCAACAATTTTGATGTTGCAAATGGATATTTGTATACATGCTTGTAGTACAAAACTATGAATACATAAATAAGACAAGACACTTGGTTCTCTGAATAAGGACGAGATACTTGCTAAATCTGTGAGAACATAAATACTATTATTACATGACCCTCAGCTCACCGAGTTTCAGGAAACATGGAACTTATTCTAAATACTGAATCTGTATTCCCAGTAACACTGTCCCCATCATGTGCAAAGCTTAAAGGAATACTATATATATTCTAATCACCTTGCATAATTTGAACTTATTGAGTCGATGGGAAGGTTCTGACTTTCCAGCACAGGATACTCGACAATACTATTTGCTGTTTGAAAACTAGTGTCCGCTGGTCCACCTAGGAGTCTTGGTGTCTCCATCACTTCCGTATTCAGTCCTAACCAAGGGTGGAGCAAAAGTTTCCTCAGTCTGTTGAGCTCATCAGCGACCTCTTTCATGGAGGGCCTATTGCTGCCGCACATATCAAGACAATTCTGTGCTAACTCTCCAAGTCCTCTAATCAGTTCAATGCTCTCTTGCTCTTTTATGTGGCTGGCCACTACTGCACATAGATCGTTCTGTTTCATTGCAGACAAGAAATTTGAAGTCAAGCTTCGTTTTTCCTCAGGGCCGTACAATTTTAGTGGAGCCTCACCGGTGAGGACCTCAAGGAGAATAACCCCAAAGCTGTAGACATCACTTTTTTCAGTCAGTTGGCATGTCTGCATATACTCTGGGTCGAGGTAGCCCACGGTGCCCTGAACCATCGTTACATACTGCTCTTTATCAGATGGGGCTAATATGGAGGCTCCAAAGTCGGAGACTTTGGCCATGTAGTTTTCATCAAGAAGGATGCTGGAGGTTTTCACATCACCATGGATAATTGGGGGAGATGCGTAAGTATGTAGGAAGTTGAGTCCTTCAGCTGCCTCATGTGCAATCCTTAGGAGGGTGCTGAACGAGATTTGCAATGCCTCGTTCCTACCATGGATGAGCTGAAACAATGTGCCATTTGGGATGAACTCATAAACTAGCATAGGAACTTCCACCTCGAGGCAACATCCCACGAGCTTGACAATGTTCTTGTGATTGATTTGAGATAGTATTAACATTTCCTGACCAAACTCCTTCTTTTGCCTTTCATTAATGAGTGTACATCTCTTAATTGCAACAGGCATGTTACCCTTAACTATACCCTTGTAAACTATTCCATGTCCTCCTCTCCCAATTATTCTGCTCTTATGATAGTTGTTTGTGGCATGTATGAGTTCTGCTTCACTAAATACCGTGAACGCAAGACCCTTTTCTGACTTCATTGTATCAAACAAAATCAAGCCTCCATGTTGGCGAAAATACTCCTCTTTAGTATTCTTCAGCTTTCTCTTTTGAAGAATCACATACCCGCAGAAACAGAAAATCATGAGAGCAAGAAAGCCCATCGCCCCATTGTAACTCCTGCATAACAGCACCAGCGAACAAGCGAATAAGATGAAAATTGTCTTTCCAATGTGTACACAGAGTATAAGCTATCCATGTCATTCAATTTTAGTTGGCACCATGTTTTGCAGTCATGCACGTTAGCATCTTAATTGTTGGTTGAAGTTTGACACATATTTCATATAGCAATATTATATTTTCTGCATAACTGCTACTTTCTACTTTCTGCGATGCAGAGCAATTCCCAATTGATGGAGCTAGCTGAGGGTGTTACCTATTACTATGACGGTATCAATGACGCATGAATTGCTTTGCTCAGAATATTTCCTTCCTGCTCGACAAGAACATCGGTATCCCCCAACTGTGTTGTGGCAAACACCATCCGAAGGACATGGCCTCCCCTGATTGCATTCATCCACATCTGCATGTAGTAATGTAACACATAAGGCATATATCTATTATACACACATTGATATGGGAAGATATTTAGCTAATTAAGCCGATAAAAGGTTATTTTCACCTTGGCATCCATCTGGAAGATATGGATTGCCCTCATAGCCTAGGGAACAGTTGCACACATACCCTGGAGATCCACTTGTTGAATCAACACACTTGCTGTTGGTGCTGAGGCACGCATACGTACCTGTGATGTTCCTTTGAGCCACTTGACAAGTGTCGTTTCTTATAGACCAGTCAAGCACCACAGGTGCCTTCCCAGCATCCATGTCGCTGAATTTGGTCGTATTGACATATGTCGTGCTGAAGGAAAATGCTGCTGCCTCCATTAGCACGGCGTAGTTGCACTGGAGACCACCAAACCTATTAGTCTGGTTTTTTTTATCAACATTTGTCTGGTTGTCGATTGTTGTGATGACTTGGAGGTATATCTCAAACAAGTCTATCCCCTTTGGTATGGATGTCTGGCAGCAGCCCATCCCTGAACATGAGCTGCCATCAGACATGTTCCGGCCGCACGTCGAGACGCAACCGCTTGTGTATTCCGAGACGTTGGTGTTGCCAATGAGGCCAACGGTGCGGCACCCGATGACAGTGAACTTGTTGCGAGTGTCTGAGAACCGGAAAGGGGGGTAGTTTCTAACAATGTCGCCCACCACTGTATAGCCACTACTACTATCATTCTGCTGTTCTACCACCATGGAGGATTTCGTGTGCCAAGTGTCATTGTAGCAGTAGGTCGTGATGGGGTTGAGCACGCGAATAGTGCTATTGGTCAAGGAAATGTCCAGGATTTCATGGACACCGATGAATGGTTTGGAGATGCCATTTTTGTCTGGCTGACAGGTGACATCGAATTCTCCTGACAAGGAGCAGTTCTCGCCGATGCCAAATGGGTACAAGATCTTAACATCGCCACACTGCATTTGGCATGCAGAACTAGGAGCAGCTGTTGCAGGGATGCAGTGTCCCGCAACAAGTAGAAGACCAAGGCCAAGCTGCACAACAAGTTCCATAGTTTTGGCCTGCAAAAGTAGAAACCACGATTTTAACTAATTCTAGCATTGTTCAGATTAATTACCTCTACTGCTAATAAATGTTTGGTATACAAAAATCTACATGATATTATGTATGTATTGTAACCATAAGAGTGGACATGTATAGTATCTTTGCTATTTGCACTCCCTCTATCCTCAAATATAATGTAGACTTGATTTTATGATAGAAAAAAGTCTACTTCACCCCCAACTATGGGGGTGGTCTACTTTACCCCTAAACTATAAAACGGTCTATTCTACTCCTGAACTTTGCAAAACCGGCCAAATCACCCCCTCGAGCGGTGGTTTGGCCGGTTTTGCAAAGTTCAGGGGTAGAATAGTAGACCACCCCCCATAGTTGGGGGATGAAGTAGACTTTTTCCTTTTATGATATATTAGGGATAAAAAATGACGCATACAACATTTTCTTAATCAGTGGTGGAGCTGGTCAATTTACATCCCTAGAGCCACTATCTAAGTATGTAATCCATGTACCTATAATAATGTGTACTTTTAGATCAATTCCACACTTAAATCAACAACAAACTTGATGGAAACATAAAAGTGGTAAAGAAAAACCGCAACGGCAAATGGACCCTAGGCCCATTTTGTTTGGATTTTGGTATTTGATGATAAATATAACCATTTAGACTAACATTATTTCCTAGTGTTTTTAGATGTAGTTCAAAGGGTGCAAAGGTGGCTTGGGCTTAGTCAAAGTGGTGATCCGGATGATCAACACCTCAAGAAAGACATTAGAAGGATTATCGAAGACCTACAAGATCATGCCAGAGTTCAAGACACAATGTGGAACCAAGCAGGACGCGAAGATCACGAAGAAACAAGTCAAGAAAGGAAACTGCAAGGCGTTAGACCCTGAGGTCATCGGACCACTAGGAAGCAAGCCCTAAGTAGTAGCAGCATTTAGCAAGGCATCAGACTATACCGTCGCATTGTTCACCAAGGGCAGCGTGTGTAGAAGGCGTCCGACCGTAGCTACAGTAAGGGTGTCAAACAATTTTAGAAGGGTCCAACGATGTTCCAGAGAGGAAAAGGGGAGTCGGACCCTAGCTACAATAGAGGTATCGGACCATTTTAGCAGGGTCCGACAGTGTCCAGTAAGATTTCAGAGAGGAAAAGGGGAGGCTTAAGTCCATAATACCATGAGGGGACAATTGGCAAGGGCAAGATAAGCTTTCAAAAATACATGCAAGTGTTTTAGCATCACATGATCTTGCCTTTGCATTGCATCCTAGCAAATAGATTGCATTTTAATTTTTGTATTTATTATTTGCTTGCTTTGGTCATGTTGTCATCAAGCACCAAAAAGAGGGAGATTGTAAGCAAAATGGAGCATTGGCCCATTTACTTTGGATTTTGGTGTTTGATGATCAACATAACCATTTGAACTAACATTATTTGCTAGTGTTTTTGGATATAGTTCAAAGGGTGCAAAAGTGGCTTGGATTTAGGCAAAGTGGTGATCCGAATGATCGACACCTCAAGCAAGACATTAGAAGGATTGTTGAAGACCTACAAGATCATGCAAGAGTCCAAGGCACGAGATGGAACCAAGCCGGACGCGAAGAGATCACAAAGAAACAAGTCATGAAATGGAACTACAAGGCGTCGGATCCTGAGGTCATCGGACCAATAGGGAGCAAGCCCTAAGCAGCAGTAGCGTTCAGCAAGGCATCAGACCCAGAAGAAGTGAGGTGTCGGAGTATACTGTCACAGTGTTCACCAAGGGCAGCATGTGCAGTAGGCATTGGACCCTAGCTACAGTAAGGCCGTCGGACCATTTCAGCAGGGTCTAACGATGTTCCGAAGAGGAAAAGGGGAGTCAGACCCTAGCTATAGTAGAGGCGTCAGACCATTTCAGCAGGGTCCGACAATGTGCAGTAAGGTTCCAGAGAGGAAAAGGGGCGTCAGACCAGTCCAACGATGGTCATCGGACCATACACTACACAAGTGTTCCCAATAGTCGGCAGCAGGAACAACTAGTTCAACGGTCATATGCAGGAATGGCATCGGACCCTAGTTACAGTAGGGGCGTCGGACCATTTCAATAGGGTCCGACGGTACGCAAAAAGCTTTACCAAGGTTCCACGGAGGCTGTAAATATGAGTCCCAACCATCCTTTTGAGGTGTGGAGAAGGCGAGAAACTTGTGAGGGGTGTTGATACACCATTTTAGTGCTCTCCACTTGCACAGTGCTTAGTGATACACATGGTGATTAGTGTAGGAGCTCTGCAAAGTGCTTAGACTAGTTATACCACCACTTATGTGCTTGCTCTAGGTTTAGGCCTAGTGTTTAGTGAGGTTTGCATACCTCTTGCTTTAGCTGCTTGTACACCAGAGGGGCTTGTGGTTTTGCGAGACCACACCAACCACGTTTGTGGTATGGTCACCTCCGTGTACCGGAGGGAACGAGGCCCACGATGGTTTGGCCAAAAGCTCGATAGTGAAAATGGTGGGGAGCGGTCTAGGAGAGGCATTTCGGAGGCCCACTTGCGCATGGGGAAGGCCCGGTGCTATGAATGGAGTTACCTGACTAGGAGCTAGGCCCTTGTGAGGGCTTCCTTGCGAGGGGTTCCAATGAGGACTAGGGAGAAGCTTGCATGCTTCTCAATACCTTGGTAAAAAAATCGGAGTTGTCGACAGGAGTTTACATCTTTATCTCAATTAAGCTCCCATATTTACATTGCATGCCTTGGTTGTGTGCTTTACCTTCCTAGCTTAGTTAATATGCTAGTTGAAAGGATTGGAACCTAGATTGCATAACTCTTTGCGGTAGAGATAGCAACACACCTAGCAAAACCTTAGTTGCAAATCTAGATAGTTTGTTTATTGCATAGGTTTTGCTTAGGCTGGAAATTAGAGGTCATAGTTTAGATATCGAGTTTTAAGTTGCCTAATTTCTTAGGCGTCAAGTTCCTTTCATTGGGGAGATTTTGAGCCTACCCTTTTTAAGCATAGTTGTTGGATTGAAAATGACATTATTAGTGACATATACAGATGTAATTAGGGCCTAGAGGAGGTTTTTTTATAAGGGGCCTAGAGGAGTTAATTCACCTTGAATCTATTATATTGTTTTGATAAATTTTGAATACTTTGACCTTATATATTGGTATAGAAGGAATAGGCTCATTTACTTAATGTGAACAAACATAACCTCACAGGAAAAAAAAGAATATTTGTCCAAGTACTTAGAGATACTACACCTGAACATGTGATCACACTTATACATAATTATCAAAGTGTCTGCGTAACACCCCACATCAAAAAACTGCTTATATAGCCTAGCTTCGTACGTACGGGTGTGCATACGCCTAGCTATTATACTTTTGACCTTGCTTCGTACAAAAGAGTTAATCCTGAGGTGCTACGTTGGATCGACAAGGATTATAAGCTGGCCCTCATGTGCCACATGCGCAAACTTCGTAATCATAACTACTATAGGTTATTAATGAGCAGCATCAGATGTCTAGAACCACTAGCCTAGCTCTAAATGGGCCTGCATACGCATAGTTCCTCTCTTATACTTTCATCCTCGTTCCATGTAAAACATTTAACCCGGAGGTGCTATGTTTGGAACAGCAAGGATTATAAGTTTGCCCTCACCCTCCTAAACTTCCAAGGTGGTATTAAATCCACCAACTACAACTCCTCATGTACCATATGGACACTTCATAATTACTATAGCCTACTAAGTGTTGCAGTCTATTTAGATAACTACTGAGTGATCCAAGGGCATCCATCACTCAATTTTTTACCCTTATTAGAAATAAAATGGAGGGCCCATATCAAATCTCTCTTTCTGCACCTTATCTTCTTCCCTTGTTCCTCCACACATCCACACCAACCCTGACCCGACGAGCTACTTGCCCCCTCCACCTCCACCTATGTCTGACTCCAGCAGCTTCCCTATTGCCCTCCATCACGGCCCGGCTCTAAAATCCATCGGATGCGCGTACTGACATGAGTTATCCACAAAATTAATTTTGAATATACGTTCGTGCTTGCATATACATATCAATGAATATTTAGAGGGATCCCTTTGGATTCCTGATGCTTTGAACGATCAAGGTTTTGTATACGTTGCCTAGAGCAAAGCGCTGCATCTGAAACGGATTGTGCAAAACAGTAATAGGAACGAAAAAAATAGCATATGAAACGCAACATCGACCTTCAACATCAAGCGTATGGATAAACGAATTGAATAATAGCGTGAAACATAGTATAAAAGTACCTCGGACTCGGAGGTGTTCATTTGGCAAGTGTTCTTTTTCTTCCGCTAAGACTCTGAGAGCATCTCTTCCCCAGCTGTATAATATAAGGACTGGAAACCTGCGTCCTACTTATACCTGAGAAAATCCCCATCAACAATGACATCTGGCGACTCAATGCACAACCAGTTATCGTAGGTCAAGTCGTCTACAACGACAATGTGTATATATCATGTAAAACGAGATACCAAATCTTCTCGAGATGCAGCAGAAAAATATTCAAAGATACTGGCGTAACAAACTTTTTGTTCTGTCACTGAATTATATGAGCATACACATGAGTACACACGACAACACGCTTCCACCGTTCCTTTTCAACTGTCGTTCTCACTTCCTGTAAAAGAAAATATTAATATTCATGATGCATAATTACTAGTAGTATCATTAGATAGATCATTGAATCTATTTTCATAATAAACTTATGTTGCTAATATTATCTACAAATCTAGTCAAACTTAAAAAGCACCGGTACGAATATCACAATGACACTTAAAAGGGGATTGAGGGAGTACTTACATGCATATCTCTTTGTACACACTGCTACAAAAAGGGACTTCAAAACCGGCTCATATCATTCTTGCAAAAAAAAAGGTTTGTATCATTCTTTAAAAAAATGGTTTCATTTTGGTTGCAAGTGTGCATGCCGTTGTGGTACCCTAGACTATCACTTCAATTAAAAATTTGAGAGCAATGTGAGGATTACCCCTTTAATTTGTTCGTAATTCGTATCACCAACCAGTTTGCTAAGAACCGGGTTTGTCCTTGCTGTTTGGAAGTCACATTCATTCTCTAGCTTCACAATCCAAAATGACAAATCGAGTTGGAAACTAGCGATCAATTTGTTGAAATTGAGAGAGACGATGGAGACAATTTGACTTGTAACTTCACAGACAAACACATAAAGTCTCATAGGACATGTTTTTCCATAATCATTTTCACATTACATTTACTGTGACATACTGAAGTCCATATATGCTTAATATTTGCCATATAATATGACGTAATAATTGGGTCCATAAACTACGCTAGCTTTACCAAGTGTGGTGAGATATTCATCATAATGCACATCTCAAATTTCTTCTAATAAACATGACGCCTAAATATCCAAAACATTAAAAAGAACAATTATGTTTGTAGTCAGATACAAACAAACCCTAATTAAACCAAGAATGTAGTTAACAAAACAACTAATTTAGAACTTATAAGCATACAATTTGCCAGAAAATAATATTGTGGCAACAATTCATATTCATTCCACAACTAAAAGACAATGATTTTAACTATTTCTCATTCCATGTTTATATCTAGATCTAGATCCAAAGCATGATCCCTGTTCATGAGGACCCTTAAAAATCATTAAATTGGGGCCAAACAATAGTAGAATCTTTTGCCCCTACCCAGATTACTCATGGCCCTCCAAAGATGTGAGCTAATTCCATGTTTAATAGGCATACCACCATATACAGATCTATAGAGTGAGTAAGATGCAAACAAAAACCTAATTAAGTCGATAATATAGCACTAAAAATAAAAAAGAACATTAGACTCAGCATATTCTTACCGTCTAGAACCATCCGTCTAGAACCATCTCCTCCAAGTCAAGAGCAAAACTTTTTCTATTTAGATTTGCAATAATTTTAGGGTTGCCCTTTAAAGGCTTCTTTTTCCTACTCGAGCTACAATTCCTTCTAGAGGAGAAACAAGATAGGCTCTTTTAATGTAGAGGTGATTTTTAGGGACGATCGGTAACATCGACCGCTTTTGGAAATTGATTTACAAGCACACTAATGTTATTAATCACCCTTGAATTATTGATTTCAAAAAGGTAGTCTGTTAGATAGGCACTCTGATTGAATTTCTAGGTGATGTTCTAATGTATCCATTTTCTTAAAAAAAATATGTTCCATATCCAAAAAAAATTCGTTCGTATAGTTGTGAGAATCCCTATGAAATGCTCCCTAATGTCCTGTTTGGATGGAATTTGTCATCGAAGAGTTTTCGGACAGAAACTGATTCTGTTTTTCCTGCTAAATATATAGATTTTTGTCTAATCTCTTTGGTTTCTGAATAGAAGATATACAGACGTTTCTTGTTATGTCTCTAAATCCATGGATTGTTTGGTTGGTAGTCTTTTATTTCTCGATCTATAGAAATAGTTTTTGTCTGGAATGTATATTCTTGTACTTTTACCAAAGTTTTTTTATTTGTAGTGATTATCTCTTGGGTTTCTGGTTGAGTTGGTTAGGAGGTTTGAGTAGTCTCCTTAGGTCCTCGTTTGATTCCTCATGGGTGCATATCTAATGCTGGGGTTAAGCTCCTGCTACGGTCGTGGTCTCACATAGGCTATAATGTCAGTGTGTAGGAGTGAGGTAGGGGTTTAGAGGTTTTATTGGAAAATTAAACGGAACGACTAGCACCCGGATATCCGGCCTGAGGCCCGTGTCCGGACGCCCGCGCTATAGTTTCCCGCGCTCGCACCAGCAATCCACGCCAGCACTCGCAAAAAAAGCATGCCCCCGCCTGCGCCTAGGTTTCACATGCCCATGCGGGGCCTGCGCCGCCAGACCACGCGTGGGAACCGCTCACGTCCTCTCCGTTTCTCACGCGTATTGCAACATGTGTAACACCCAATCTACTTTTAAACACTTGATGCAACACTTGCAACAACGTCTGAAGATAAATGAAACACATGAAACATGCTACTGAAACACTTGTAAAAACACGTAAAAAAACACTTGAAAACCATTGCAAACATATGCAATATCTAGATAAAACACTTGCAGCATATATGTGAAACGTATGCAACATCTAGATATACACACTTGTAACAATACGCCCAAAAACACAGATGAAACATTGGGGACGGACGCTTGCAACTTACGTGTACAATCATTGCAACATATGCAACATCCCAATATACTTTTACAACATCCATGTGAAACAATTGCAATATATCTCTAAAACATTTGAAATGTACACTTGCAACATGCGTTTTCAGCATATCGTAACATGTCCTTGCTGCTTGCGAAATGGAGGCTTGCCAGCGTGTGGAGTTCACTAGAGGCAACCGCGCGTTCGCAACAATCGACTAGCGCCAACATCGATCATATGGACTCCGCCTACTAAAGTCCCCACCACCATCGGATCTCTCGCCGCGCAGTGGATCTGGTAGAAGGAGCAGTGAGGCAGAGTGGGGCCGAGGCGCACGGCGTGCGATGCAAGCGAGCGGCCACCCCGCCGGGGGGGCTGTGTCGCACAGCTAGGGCAACGTCGGGCCGGCAGTGCGCAGCGCGCGGAGCTGGCTGTGCTTTGGGCCATGTCAAGAGAGAGGGAGAGAGAGAGGAAGGGGAGGTTGGGGCGGAGACGCGGACGGTGCGGAGCCAGCGGCGTCGACCGACGGGGGTGGGAGCGGCGGTGTCACCTGTGGCGGCCATGGGTACGAAGCACGTCGATGGTTTCTTTTCTTTTTCTTTTTTTTGGTGATGTGAGCGAGCGGTGCCACACGATGTAGGCATCTAGGTGCAGGTGCTCAGTCCTGCACTAGTGGACGGACGCCTGTGGCATAGCATTATCGCAAATTAAAGGGTTGGAAGAATTCCTATATGAATGGACGTTTTGCGTGAGTACCGAATAATGCTGGGTGATTCACATGGACTGGACGACTTCGATCTTCCCTGTTCATTTCAGCGACTAGATAACCAACTGAGCTTGTTCGTCTTCACACTTCACCCACCACCGTCGGGGTGAAACGCGGCTTGAGGACGCACGATAATGAAGATCTTGAACACTCGCTTCAACATACTCCAGTCATTTTGTTTTGAACTGTCAAAGAAATCGAGGATATGATGATCTTTTTGTGTGGCCTTTTCCATTGAATATGCGGTTAACAACGCTCCTCTTGTCCAGTGTGGATTGCGCTAGGGCTTGTGGATCGGAGGCAAACTGCGGGTCAATAATTGCGTCGCACGTACTGTACGTTTGCGTCTGCAGACCGTATGCCTCCGAGTCCAGCAGGAGCCGGCCAGTGACCGACCGATCGAGTTAGCTAACTGGCGAATTGCCGGTGGGCATTCACCAATCACCAGTTGGCCAGCCGACTTGCTCGCATTCAAGGTCAGTGCTAATTAATCATGGAATTAGTGTGTTCATGTCATTAGGCTAGTGATCCTAATGAGCTAATCACGTTTATGTTCTAATACTTCAAACACAAGCTCAATCCCGATGGTTCTTTGGCAAGACTACATATTGGCCCGTGTGTTGCTATGGCCTAAGGGCACCTCAAATTTGAATAAAATAATGTAATGTGTACCGCCTTATAAAAATAAATATTACTATTGATACACATTCCATTCACAAAAAGGGTAAAAAGCACCAAAATAAGAGGTATTCAACATTACATGCTTGATTACTCAAGTAACCAATAATTCTGCACATTTGAAGTACACTATTCTGAAGCTATCATATTGACAAATTCTGAAGTATTGTATGTGGGAAGTTGAAGTGAGAAGCTCAGCCATGGAGGGTGTGCAATCGATCTACCATCATCCTCGTCAATACCTTGAACCTGCAAATCATCTAGGAGCAATTTGACTGTGTGCAAACCAGGCCCGCAAACAAAAAAAAGTGCATAATTCTGTTGTCGAACAAGGATATTGACATACTTGCCCACACTGCTAGAAAAACTTAGCTAGGAAACCTCACCCCAAAAGTGCAGACAAGAGACTTCAGTTTAATTTTTAACCAATTAGACAAGTCGACATTCACGACAAGAATAAATTAAAATAACATTAATGGGGTAAGCACTAAATCTGAAAAAAAAAACTATCTTGCATGACTATACAAACTCATTCCCAGAACCAAGTTAATTAGTACCAATTACAGTTCCTAAATTACTAGGTAGTTGACTTAATTGAATTTGCACTGGAACAAGAAGTAAAAGCTACAGATCGGTAATGCTCTGTTTAGGGTATTCGGACACCCCGTTCCTATCAGACACATCTAACCTCATCCACAAAGACAAAAGCTCTGCTCGCCTCGCTCCGCAAGCGCCGCTCGCTCCTGCCCGCATGCCTCCACACACGCCGCTTGCTCCCGCCAGCGCTCCTTGCTCCGCCAGCGCCGCTTGCTCCTACCCGTGCTCCTCGCTCCGCACGCGCCGCTCGCTCCCGCCCACGCCGCGCGCCCTCGCCCGCGCAGATTCACCCCGTGCCGCTGTAGTGGATCAAGGGCGCCGAAGCGCAGGGCCATGCCACCGTCTTCGTCGCCAAGCTCTTCAGCCACGTCGGCCCTGTCCTTCCACACCGCCGTCCTCGAGCCGCAGCGCCCAGGTAGGCCTGCCGGCTAACTCCACCACGCCGAGGCGCCTCCATCTCACTGGGTGCTGCCATCTGTTGTCGCGGCCGCCTCCACCACGTCAATTCGCCACGCCATCCGCGCCATGTTGCGCTGAAAAAACGTGTGTTGCAAACATATGTTTTAGATGTTTCAAATGTTTCAGAGTTATGTTGCAAGTGTTTCATACGGATGTTACAAAAGTAGATCGGAATGTTGCATATGTTGCAATTGTTTGTAGAGTATGTTGCAAAGCGTCTGTTCCCAATGTTGCATCTGTTTTTTTAGACGTATGTTGCAAGTATATTTATCTGGATGTTACATATGTTTCACATGTACGTTTCAAGTGTTTTATCTAGATGTTGAGTATGTTTGCAATGGTTTTGAAGTGTTTTTTTTCATGTGTTTTTGCAAGTGTTTCAGACACATGTTTCATGTGTTTCATCTGTCTTCTTTTGTATGTTGCAAGTATTGCATCTGAATGTTTCATAACTAGATCGGGTGTTGCATCCCTCATCGCCTTCTGCTGTCTCGTCTTGGTGTCTCTTTCTTGCCTTCTGCTACCTTGCATTTTCTCAGACTGCGAAGGGGGCGCAGCAGGGGCCTACGGAGGGGCACAGCGGGGGATGGTGGCGCGGACGCGAGCACACGCTCTTCCCTTCCGTTATGCGGGCAGGTAGCACTTCGGTTCACTTTTTCTGTTGTACGCGGGGATGCTGAGATGGGATGCTCCCGTTGATCGGCCTGGAACTGGGAACTGGGCCACGGTTCGGTTGGCTGGGACTAGGAGCTGCATCCGAACGCGCTGCGGCCTGCGGGCGCCGGACGTCTTGTCGCTAGTGCCTCCGCAGATCTCAATGCTGGTAACGGGACCATTTTATTCAGAACACAACCAGAATTTTAGACTTTTCCTAGTGACGTGGGCTTCTCCTAATGGGCTTCTCCTAATGTTTTAGCATTCAACATTTAGTATAATTTTTCCCTACTAAATGTCTCCTAGTGAGGATTCCAATGTGCTAGGACTAGTTATAGTGTTTTATTACTACTTGAAAATACTAGGAGCACCGTTTTGGTAGTGGAAGTTAACCAAGATATTCGTAGATGTTCAAATATGCATCTGTGAGGACAAAGCTACAGACCAAGAATCAATTCAGTATAGATCAGCCAGCATGGTTATCTAAGCAAGAGCCACGGCAATCCTTTCACTATAGCACAGAAGCCTCTCCTTTGCACTATCTTCTAAGCTAAGTGTGCATTTGTTATGGTATTACATTGAAGCAATAGTGATGAATACTACAAACCTGACTTGGGTGTACGGTGACAAATGTTGAACAACTCACGTGCATGCCTCCAATACACCCCGTCCACACCACTAAGCCCTTTCCACGGCGTAGCCTCGAAGCAAGGCCACGGTCAGTGCTTTCCAATTGGTAAGATGGAATCAAACAAATAAAAATCTTAATGTCTGTTGTTAATGGGGAAAATTAAGATGAGAGGCCTCAGGTTGTACATAATCTACAGGAACCAACATGGCCAATATATTATTTAACTGCAACGTACTCTCTCTGTACTAAAAAATGAAGTCGTTTTGGACAAAGCTTGGGTCAAACATTGGGAATATAAATCATGAATAACTTTTAAGTTGTTGAGTTTGAAAATGTGAAAACCATATGAATTGATTTGTCTTGAAAAATACTTTTATAAAAACAAGAAGTCAAAGTTATACTTCGGAGACCGTGTCGCTGTCCAAAACGACTTTATTTTTTTTTTTAGTACGGAGGGAGTACCAGCCTCAAGTTGCACCTGACGTGAATCCAAGATCAAGCAAAACTAAACTCAAGCTCAATCAACAACCATGGACTGAATCAAATAGTCAAGACCATGGACTCAATCAACAGCTCAATACATGAGTAATGAAAGGCCCTTAGAAAGCCTTTTGATTCAATCAATAGCTTAATACATGTCTGAATCAATCAACAACTAATCGGAAGCACACATTTGATCTTAGAAAGCCTTTTGATTCGTGTGACAACAACTAAAAATAAATAAATTACTGAATGTGAAAATCAATCTGCAGAAGGTCACCTTCCACGATGGTGGTGTCGCGAATCAGTTGCTGGCGGCCACCAAACCATCCCTCCCCCCAGCATGCTTGGGCTGGCGGGCTGGCGGCAGCCGAATGCATAAAAGATTGTTTACTGATTATTGGAGAATGTCGGGAAGAAAAGTTTCTAAATATATTCTTCAATGGGAAAAGAGAGGATTCTTTGACTTATCTTCTGAAAGAATGCAAAAATTTATTCCACCAGTTCACATTTTGATCCTTTGTTGTCAGTCACTAATGAATGGGGAAAAAGTGTTGCAAACAGCAAACTATGTTACCTGCCCCCATTCGTGGTCTGATTGCTGCAGAATGACAAATGCATGTAGCTGCAGCTCCGATCATATGAAACATCCTGTTTTCATCGAACCAATTTTCCATCCTGGTTGTTCTCAACAGGCAGGTGTCGATTATGGAGAGACTTTCAGTCATGTCATCAAACCAACAACGATAGAACAGTCCTAAGCACTGCCACTGCCGCTTCTTGGCCAATTCATCAATTGATGTCAAGAATATCTTCTTGCTTGGTAATCTCTCTGAAACCATCTATGCCCAACAACGCTCTGGTTTTGTTGATCAAAACCATCCAAAATATGCGTGTAAGATCAACAAATAACTATATGGCCTAAAACAATCACCCTGTTCGGCAGGCTGTTTCTGCGGCTTATAAGCCGGCTGTGGCTGTTTTGCTGTGAGAGAAAAACACCGTTCCACGGCTGATAAGCCGTGCTGATAAGCTCAGCCGAACAGGGTGAATCCCTAAGAACCTGGTTCCTCCGACTCACCACTTTTGTCATCCAAAATAGCAATGGACGACGTCATCGTCATCGACGAACCTGAAGGAGTGTTTCCGTCGCTCGGCGAGCCCGGCGAACCAGGCCAGCCCAGCGAACCGGGAAATTCCTGGCATGGCGGCCGTGGTGGGCGCGGTGGCCGTGGCGGGCGCGGCGGCCGTGGGATCGGCCGCCACGGCGGGCACGGCGGTGCTGGCGGGCTTGGCGTTCGCGGCGCACGTGGCGGACGCGGCGGACGTGGCGGACGTGGTGCACCCGGTGGACGTGGCGGACGTGGTGCACCCGGCGGACGTGGCGGACGTGGTGGCGCTGGCAGCCGTGGCGGGGCCGGAGGGGACGGCGGGCAAGGAGGGCCCGGCGGATACGGAATGCCCGGCAGGGATGGAGGGCCCGGCGGCGATGGCGGCCCCGGATGTCCCGGTGGGCACGGCGGGGACGGAGGGCCCGGCGGGTGCGGAACGAGCGGCGGCGCGGGAGAACGTGGCGGGGACGGAGGTGACGGCGGGCCGCCTGGGCCACCTAAACGGCGTCGGCGAGACAGGCGCGGCGGAAGCAGTCAGCACAACGTTTCGGCCTCTGAATCAGCCTCCGCACCACCAGCATGACCTCTGCGTGTTAATTAAGTAGTAAACAAAAATATACGTGATTTGGATTATTCATCCGTGTCCAAGTGCTACTTTAGAAGCGTATAAGCAGGATAATGTGGTCTTGTTTGCTGCAGTCCATCTTCAAATGAAGAAATGACTAAAATAAAAGTTTTAGATCTTGATGAGTTCAACAATTTTTATATTCATGACTTTTTCCGCTGAGATCATTTAGAATTTTAAAATCTGGTTTCAAGTTGTTATTTGAAATTCAAAATTTGAATTGTTCAAAATTTGTCACATAAAAAGATGACCAATATAAAAGTTGGACATATTGATGAGATATACAACTTTTATGTTTATAAAATTTTTATTTGAGATCATTTAGTGTCTTAAAATTTGAATTTCGAAGTTTTGAATTTCAAATTTTCAATTTTAAAAATATGTTTTAAATTTTTTGTAAAGAAGAAAATATGGAATTATATATATATATCAGCAAATTGTTTATATATATATATATATACATATATAGAATGATAAAATATATTATATTAATTTACTTTGTATTTTTATAATATATAATATTACAGAAATAACGATTGAAAAAATTGTAAAATATTTGTGGGGACGGCTGGATCTAGAACCGCCTAGAGGCGGCTCGTAACTTCAGCTGCCCCTACAAATTGCTCCCCATATATAAGGAAAGGGGTGTGTGAGCAACAAAATTGGCTAAGTCATGGGTGCTATTCTCTGTTTGGACGCCGTTAGGCTGCCGGATTTTTTGGCACCACCGCCACCGCTGTCGACACCGCCTCCTTGACGGTCGCGTGCTCCCTCCCACCCTCCCCGGCGGTCCCGCGCTCTCTCCCTCCCTCCCGACATTCGCGCGCTCCCTCCCTCTCTCCCCGACGGGCCCCCTCTCTGGCCGATATCCCCGCCGGCTAGGGTTTGAGGCGGCGGCGGCGCTTCCTCTCTCCCTGGCGATCAGATCCTCGCCAGCTATGGTTTGAGGCGGCGGCGGTCGCGCGCTCCCTCCCTCCCTCCCTGACGGTCCCTCCCCGGCTAGGGTTTGAGGTGGCGGCGGCGCTTCCTCTCTCCCCGGCGGTCAGATCCCCGCTGGCTAGGGTTTGAGGCGGCGGCGCTCACGCGCTCCCTCCTCTGACTGGCTGTGCGCCGCCTATCCCGGGGAGCCACTCCCCCTTCCCCAGTGGCCGTGCACTTCAACGTCATCTCTGACCTTGAGACCGCCACGGTGGCTAGTCTCGGACCTCGACATCCCCTACCCCCATCCATTGCTCAGGTGTTGTGTAGGTATGCCCCAACCCCTTCTCCTCCAATCCTGCTGCATTGATGTGTTAGTGACAAAGAACAGAGCTCTGGCCTTTTTTGTGGATTATTAGGTTGGCATATTGGTAGAAATGTATATACCAAGTGGAGTACATAGTCTAACTTAACTGTATGAGCAAGAGGTGATGGAGTACATATTATTCTGAATTTTTTGAACATGTCTTTTTCTGTTCATATATAGTTGGTATGCTTGTTGTGCCTTTGCTGGACTGTGATATCGGGCATAATTGTGATGATTGATTACTATGCATTAAAAGTTATAGGGGATCTAGTCATCTATGCTGTCAAAAAAGTTCATTATTTTATCTCCCTAGGTTTGGGAGATATGAATTTTTGATGTTCGCTGTCAGGTTTTGACTGTGTGTTGTACAGTTCTGGAATTTTGTGTATTTCGACCTTGTTAACATCAAAATTAGCTCATGTTGATAACTAGGAAGTTGTAGTGATTTTATTATGCTTTCCAAATTGTTGAATAACAAAATTAGCTCTTGTTTGTGGTGGATGAATACATCACAGTTAGAAGGTTTGTGCTTTGATCTCGTGACAAGTGTTATCCTTGGGAAAACACTCATCTCCATGCATAGTTTAAATCACTGAATGTACTATCTGATGTTATATTTCATTGATGTGTGTGTGTTGCAGTGAGAGGGCCTGCTCCCCTAGCACACATCATGTGTTTGTACTACTCCCCTAGCACACACCATGTGCTGCAGTGAATCTACTACTTCTGCTCTCCTCTCCTCTCCTCACTACTACTACTGCTTCTTCTCTCCTCTCCTCACTACTGCTACTACTGCTACTACTTCTACTACACCTCTCCTCTTCCCCTCCTCTACTACTTCTACTACTTCTCTCCTCTCCTCTCCTATCCTATCCTATCCTACTACTTCTACTACTCCTACTCTCCTCTCCTCTCCTCTCCTATATGTTTGGCAAGCAGCAGGTGCTATATTCTTTTGGGTAGGCAGCGACTGCTCTATTTTATTTGGCAAGCACTAGTCGCTTTTCTCTACTCTATGTTTGGCAGCAGCTGCTCTATTTTTTTGGCAAGCACCAGTTGCTTTTTTGGCCAACTCTCCCCTCCTCTCCTCTCCTCTCCTCTCCTCTATTTTTGCCTATGATGAAATTGTCTAACTCTATACATTATGTGGAATATGAGTTGATGATCAAGAACTTGTGAGGAACTTGACATCATTACCAGCCTTCCCTACATTACCTTCTCGCACTTCTCTGGTATGATGTCATTATGCTCCAAGTTCATGATCAAATGATGATTTACATGTTTCTGAGGCCTCTACTTTTACTTGTTTTGTGATCTATTGCTGTTATATTGGATTAATTTATGGCTCGTTGATAAAAAAAAATGGTGTAGTGAGACAGCATGACAGTGAAGTAGTGTCATTGGGTTTTCTTTTATTTCCTCCTCTTCTATTAATGACTGTCATGTTAGTCTATGATCCGTGATCACCAACGGGCGGTGGATGGATGTATAGTGCAGCAACCCGCTAATTTGAGAGCAGATGAATAATGTGCCTTTGTTGATGGTCAATTTTTTTACTGCATATCAATACCTCTTTGATTTCTTAGACCTTCTCACCTATCTAAAGCACACTTTATTGCATTATTAGAACAAAATACGAAATGTCGCAGACAGCAGACAGTACAAGCCGATGCCCTGAGCACCAGCCAACCTATGAAGAGGAAGAACCAGAGGAACAACTTACTTAGCAGCAGTTTGCTAACGAGTTAGAAGATGATATAGCAATGATGCTTACTCAGGAGGAGTTTGACGAGGAGGCTACTTAGAGGAATGATGAGGAAGGGGGAGCAGGAGAGGATGATGATGATGATGATGATGATGATGATGATGATGATGATGATGATGATGATGATGATGATGATGATGATGATGATGATGATGATGATGATGATGATGATGATGATGAAGACGACGATGACGAGGATGAAGAAGAGGAATATGAAAGTCCCAAGGATCCTTTTCCACATGAAGCCAGATGGAGGCTAACGGAGGAGCTGGATAAGGATTTTGACCCGAACAAGAAGGTAGGGATAAAGTCTTAGCTTGTAAATTTTGCTAAAGCTTTCACTGTGTTATAATTACTAACACTGTACATATAGGCCCCTCCTGAAACTCAAAAAAGACGACGTCAATGTCTGCGACATCTCGCCAGACAAGACAGAGTAGAGGAAAGGAGAGCAGAGGCAATAGCCACAGAGACAGACATTGAGGCCTCTGCTCCATAACCTCAAGACATGACCATGAACTTAGCTCCTAAGCCAAAGAGGAAATGAGGGGATAGAAAACAAAACCTATATCCAGAGAAGGCATGCTATGTGATAACGGAGGTCAGGCCAAGATCCTTGAGCCGAAGGAATTCGGAGGATGATTCTGTAATGCGATCGGGACCCTAGTAAGAGATAAATTGAACCCAGCAATCCGTAGCTAGAAAAAGGTACCAGAGAAGAAAAAGGGAGAACTATGGGATAAGAAGCTGAAGCTCAATTTTAGATTTCCAAAGGGTAAGCAAGAACTGGTAAAACGTAATGCTTTTAAGATAATGGGAGAGTCATTCTGACGTTGAAGGTCGGAGCTCAACACAAAGTATATCCAAAAGGGAAAAACTCCCTTCCACGAGTTCAGCAACATAACTCCTAGTCAATGGGAGGAGCTCATGGCTCAGAAGACTACACCAGAAGCATTGGCCCTCAGTGCTCGTAACTTCGAGCTAGCGAATAGGAACCAACACCACCATCATCTAGGTCCCAGTGGCTACTATGGCAAGGAAGAGAAGTTTAGGAAGATGGAGGAAGAAGCCGCCGCATCCGGGAAATTAAAGTTGAAGGGGTTGAAGATACAGTCAAGGAATTGGATCCTTGGGAGGAGTACAGATGCATTCGGTAGTTCCCTTAAGTTTGATAACCCGACGACCGAAGAGGCAGTATCAAAGATACTGAAATATGCTGAAGACAAGGAGAATTGCTCATTCAGGCCTTCTAGAGAGAGGGACGAGCTTAGCCTTGCATTGGGAAACTCCAAGCACTCAGGTCGCACTAGGAGGCTAGGGAAAAGAATGACTTGGAAGTACGGATTCAAAGAGGACCAACACATGTACAAAAAACATGGCAGAGATCGAGAGTCTAATCTTGAGCTCACCGTGAAGGCTCTCGTTGTGAAGGCGCTGGAGGAGCAAGGACTGTCTATGGAGCCAAGGACAGTAATGGCGCCATCGGGAGAACTAGCTTTAGTTGGTAGCCCTCCAGATGTTCCTAGCAACCAGGGTTCCACTAAAGCCACAACCCTCATCGATCCCATATGGGACCCAACTAGTTGCACCTTGGTGGTTCTCATCGACAGGCAGAACACAATGATGGAGGTGGCAAAGGGTGTGGCACATCCTCCTGGCGGCTTGCATCACTATAATAAGATCCCGCCGGACTACATTAGGGTTGAGGTGCATAGCATGAAGCCCGAGTTCATGGAGTGGATGATAGACCACCCAACTCCCGAGGGACTGCGGTTACTCGAAGATGTAATCAACTAGTTCATCCTCTGGCACAAACAGGACATTATATTGACTGCTTCTTCGCCGCCTATTGAACATTTGGAGGGACTCTTTGAGGAGGGGGAGATACATTCACCGTCTCATGACCACCATTTGCCTGAGATGCCACATTCTTCCCCGCCTCCTAGCGAGCACGTGCATGACATGCCAAGCCTTCTTTGACTTGTAAAGAGCAAGGGCCTGATACGAACCCTATACATGAGCAACAAGGTCCTCCTGAAGATTTGCATGCACAAGAGGGTGCCAACCATGAACCAGAAATTCAAAAAAAGCATTCAATCACCATAAGGCCAACTTATACGTCGATGAGAGACATCATGTCGATGGCCAAGTGATTCGCCCATGACCAGTTCAAGCCTGAGAACCAAGTTAAAGAAGTCCCAGCACGAGCTTTTGAGGCCGCCATCACCAGCAATCACCAACCGGCAAAGAAGTATCCAAATGTTGATGACATCAAATGGTCAAAAGATTGCCCAAAAACATATGAAAGAAGCAAGCACTTCCTACCAAATCGGTGTTGACACTTCTTAACGTCACTCGTGTTAGGTTGTCATCCCCAACATGACACCAAGAGTGTGGTATTATACTTATGCCATTTAACTAAATAAAGATATTATAGTATATATCCGCAAGCGCACAGATAAATACACCCATTGTAGCATTTCACCCAGGTTTTCCTAAGTATCGTTATTTATAATTTTACCAAGAAAAGGAAAATCGAAACGGGACTATATAAATAGTTACAATGGCAGTAGAGATAATCATTTGCACTTACTCAATAATAAATATCAAAACAACTAATCACTTGTCATGAAAAGGGGTAAGACAAATAAGATAAATGGTAAATGATAATCATGGGTATTCCAGAGACAAGAGGGAGTTAACATTATTTAAGTCAAGTAGTCATGGAGATTAATTTAGAGATGTAAATCATAAGTATTTCTTATTCAATCAATCTATTAATCAATCTAGCTATACACAATCATCTATGATATAATCAACATGTCATCTATGAATAAGGAACATTACTGAGAGAAAAGTCAAGAACAGAGTAATGATCTCTTCCCTGTAACCGCGTTCTACTAAATTCTATACTCGAGGAGTGTACTACAAAGGACTCAACAGGAATGTCACACCCGCGATCTATCACATGGCCCGGAGCATAGAGTGCATTCGCAGACAAGCATAATCTAAGCACCACGCCTACAATATGCCAACCACTCAATCCTATCCAGAATTGGATCAAGCCTTCTACGAACATATTCATAAACTCTCTACTAATCATATTCATATCAAGATGTAGAACAAGAATAATCTCAAGAACAGAATAAAGTTGAAATATAGAAATATATTGAAGTAGCATAAAGTCGAATGATGAGTACAACGAAATTACCAAGTCTCCGACAAACGATCCTAATCCCAAGCAGTTGCTTTCTTCTACTTGAATCAATCTAGACTAAACTCTAAACTTGAACTAGAACTCTAACTCTCTTTCTCTCTGGAAACCCTAACTTCTGGCCTTGCCTTCACAAATGAGGAAGAGATGATCTAATTCTTCAACTGATTCCTTGAGAGGAGATCCTGGGGGCTGTTTATATAGCCAGGGCGTCGAACCACAGCCCTTGGATCAAATCGACCTTGGCGTGGGGTTTAGATGCATCCTTAGAGGCGGTATAGGTAGCTTGCAAGAGAAGGAGCCGAGGCGGCGCAGGGGAGGGCCGGTCCGCCTAGCCCTAAGGCCGGTCGGCCCCACCTGGCAACGGATTGGCTCGTGTCGCCTCGTGGAGTCGGTTTAGGTCTTCTAGAATCCCTATCCGCATCCGTGACGTGGAGATTAGGCCGATTGCTTCGGTTTCTTCTCTTGGAAGGAGATTAGTTCTGTATTATGCAGCTTAGCCCCTGAAAAACATAGAATCACCAAAACTCGTGGAATTTTTTAGTTTAACTCTAAACCTACTGTGGTGATCCTTTTTATCATTTATTCCTCTTATGTTGACGTTTTAAAATGATAGTTATTTACCGTCAACAACTCCCCCAAGCTAAACATTTGCTAGTCCCTTAGCAAAACTAAATCCAGAGATAACTAAGTTACTTCAAATTATCATCCTTCAAAATTATACAAGCCATCAGAAAAGAATTATCCTCAAAAAGATTTTGAAAATTTTCTCTAGTTCCTTAGCCATGGGGTTTTAACTTTCACTTGAGCTTTGGATAATCAGAAAATAGAAGTAATCAAGTCAAGCACTATGTCTCAAATTCTTCATCTCTATTTCCATCCTAAAGTTTTTAATTATATTTTCGAAATAAAACCCATAGTCTATATTGTATGACACTTACAAATCTCTCAATATGTGACATTGGAATTCCTTACCAAGGCAACGATGGTGTTTTACCTTCTCTCAAGGTATTTTGGAATAAGGCAGAATATCATTGTGCCTTCTCTCTCACTGTATGACTAAGAAGCTTATATGGAGTTTATGGGTAAGATCACTCATACATACTTGCAAAACATATATTGTAAAGTTAAACAATGGATCTAGAGAAACTAGTCATACAATCAAATCAAGATGTGCATGTGTGTGGATACAAGGAATAGGTTAAATATATGGTGGAAGTAATAATGAATCCTAATTCTACCTTGCTCCTTTAGAAAGATTGATCTCTCTTAAAACTTAAGAACTTAGACAAAGAAAGTATTGGCTATGCATAAATATATATATTATTTTTTTTAGAGAGGCGAGTATCTAGCACCCATTGTTTTGGTAGGACACTTGTCCATGTTTTACTCTCTATATATTATTTTTTTACATAGCTCAGACTTCTTGTCTATCATGAAACAATTGAGAGATAATAACAATAAACATTTGGAGCAATAATAACTGAGGCTATGAAATGTATGAATAGGTGGAAAAATCCTACAAGGCATGTTTTTGTTGTTCACTCCCAGTGTAGGAGTAAAATATTTTTATGGTGGTTCTAAATGGAAAGGCATGTTGTTGCGTACTTCCAGTGTAGAAGCAGCAAATTTAAGTGGAGTGTACGTGATCTTGATTTTAAGAGTATAACAGGTCTCTAAAGGTCAACAAAGTTTGACAGTACTCAATGTAAATACAAGTAGCAATAAAATAAGTGCTGATTTTCTATCTAGCATGTATGGTTGTGGTAGGAATTTAATCTCTCTGTCATACAAAGACTCATCATGTGCATTTAAAATTTTTTCAAAAGTGAACTCTTCAGGACTTCATTGAAACTTAGAACAAGATAAATGGCAGCTCAAAACTCTTTCACTTCTTATCTCTCAACTACCTAAGCTTTGGATCAAGCATATTCCTCCACAGGTTTAAAGATTTGGCAATGAATATTTTTGGAACAGAGAAATAATTCTTAAATGAAGCTAGGTACTTCAAAAGAATTACAAATGAAGCAACTATTTATGATAGTTCAAGTTTTTTATTCGACACAAAAACAAGCACTCTATTTTTATTTCAAAAGGCTCGCAAAGAAAAATAATCTAAACATATTAATATATATTTTTGTATTTTTATCATATTCCCCATTTTTTTAGATATAGTAGTAATACTAATATTAATACTAATAATAATATGGGTAAGAAAAACTTACTGTCTGAGGGGGTCCTCCCCCAAGCTGGCTCAACTTCGGTCACTGAGGTGGTGCTGGTGGCGGGTAATCGACACCCATTTGCTCGAAGAAGTAGAGGAGGCCTTCATACGTTTGTGTCCCTTGTTCACGCATCTCCCCAAGCGTGTTGCTCGTGCTCTCCTGCCACTATGTATGCTGATGTAGCATGTTTATGATGCCTTGTTGCCCCGTCTCAAGATGAGTGAGACGGGTATCAAAGTTCTAGAAGTCTGGCTGGTGGTATGGCTGAGGCTGAGGATGAGGCGGGTATTGCTCCGGCTGGTACCCGGGGTAGCCATGAGAGGTATGGTATGAGTACGGTGGTGTTCTGGCTGGCTGGCAGACGAGTACCGGGGCACGGATGACATGTCTAAGTTAAAAGCAGCCCGTGATGATGATCCGGTCTGGGAGTGGGTTCTCTTGCGAAAAGAGAATGCTCCAGCCGCACTCCTAAGTGTTTTCTTGAGTCCACTCATCCTGTTACACAGACAGAAACACAAACACAACTGGTGAAAATAATGAGGGGTTAGAATAAATAAATAGTTAGGAGTCAGTGATCCGAAAATCAGTCATCCAGAAGTCAGTCGTTCAAGTTGGAAATTTTATATCTTGACTTCTAGTACTTAGATTATTCGGGCAGCACTTCTCCTACTAAATGATTTTCTAAACAACTTCTAGCACTTCTCTCTTACTGATTCTTATCTCAATGTGGCTCTAAAAATTTCAGAATACTTCTCTCCACTCAAGAACTTCCAGAATCTACTCAAAACTAAGAATTCTCAAACTGTACTTGGATTTTGGAATTTCGAGCCTTTTTATAGGCGCGAGAGAGGGAGGCCGGCCGGCCTGGTGGTGGGGCCGACTGGCCCCATGTGGGTCCCACTCATCCTTCCCTTCCTCCACTAACTTCCTTGCTTCGTGATTAAGAGATGCCTTCACCTGGCGACGCTACATGTGATGTGGTGGTTGAAAAAGAATGGAGGAGAGTGAAGGTGGTGGAGCGAAGTGAAGTGATGTGAGGTGATTGAGGTGGGTCCCATGGGTCCGTATGTCTCCCGTATTTGTACCATATAATCACACAAGTATGCAAAGAAAAATTACTTTTATGTATCTATGAAAAATTAGAATTCTAATGATGGTATTTTTATATTTTTCTGCCACCACAGTGATTATTATTTACCAGAGCTTTTCACGCTTGGTAAATATTAATTATATGGGGCTTTAATAATTATGCCATGAGATTGATTTTTATTATTTTTTTCTTTGCATGAATAAGTAAATATGCTATGCAAAAAATAAATGCAGATAAATACCGAGTTACCTCCCAGCGATGGTTCGGGATTTTTAAGTCCACCGAATCGGACTACTCCAGCTGGATTTATTCTTCGGGGGTCATAGTCATCCCTGTGAGTGGTGACTGTGTGACTCCTTCTTCATCTATCATCTTCGCAGTGGAGCTTAACTCAGTTCTTGGTCTGAATGGAAAACATTCTTCTCGTCCATCAATGTTGAATTTGACTTCTCTAATTCCGACGTTGATGTGGGCATTTGCGGTACTCAAAAAAGGTCTCCGAAGAATGAGTGACACTCTTGAGTCAGGTTGCATGTCCAAAACCACAAAGTCGACTGGTATGAAGAATTCTCTAATCTTGACTGGAATATTCTCGGTGATTCCCACAGGGTAACGGAGTGACTGGTCCGCTAGCTGCAGGCACATCGAGGTTGGATCAAGCTTTGCATGTGGAAGTTTATCGAAGATCGCCTTGGGCATCACACTGACACTTGCTCCAAGGTCGCACAACGCATTGTCAAAATGTTGATCTCCAATTGAACAGTCGATAGTGGGGCATTCTGGATCCTTCTTCTTGATTGATGTGTTGAGGATGGCCGCACTACACTCTTCTGTCAGCTTGATCACTTCAGTGGTAGGTAGTGGTCTTTTATTGTTGAGGATGTCTCGAACATACTTTGCATAGGTGGGAACTTGCAATGCATCTAACAAAGGGACATTGATATATAATTTTTGAATAATCTCAACAAACTTACTGAATTGTGCATCCATCTTGAGTTTTCGATCTCTGCATGGGAAGGGTAAGATGTTGGTGTCTTGGAATCTTGCACTTGTGGTTGAACTTCTTCTACTTCATCATCATTTTCTTCTGTCACTGTGGGTATCACTGGTACTGGTTTTCTCTGTGCCCCTTCTGGATAAGGTGGGTCTTTAGTGGTTTTATCATGTCTGGTGGTTATACCCTTGACCTGCTCATTGTTAGTGGCAAAAGAAGCAGCTAACTGTGATAATTGAGTTTCTACCTTTTTATTACGATCAAGTTGGTCTTTTATAGCAGAAGAAAAGTTATCTATTTTAGTATTTATATCCTCTAGAATTTAATCATTAGAAGCAAGTTTCTTAACAATAGTATCATTAATTCTAGCTTGTTCCAAAATTAAATTTCGTAGAGGGCGCTGCATAAAATTAGAAGAATTATTAAAATTGTCTGAGTACTTAGCTGGATATGTAGTCTGTTGCTTTTGATTCCATCTTTGCTTTTGCAGCGTGGAAGAGTTGTTGATAATGTTTGCATCTTCTTGATTCTCTGGAATTTCCATTCCTAGGTACTCTTCACATCTTGTCTGAGCATCGAATGCATCTTGAATTGCTTGATGATCTTTCTTGAAATTGGCTCTTTGGTCAAGCCAGTTCAACAGTGTATCCATCTTTGTTGATAGTGCACACACTTCTTCTAAAACTTCTTCAATCTGGCGACAGCATTGAGTGTTGTCTTGTTTCTAACTCTGGTTCTTTGCTATCTTCTCCATCAGATATTCTGCTTTTCCAAGAGTGAGTGACATGAATGAACCTCCAGCAGTAGCATCTAGTTGCTCACGCGATCTTTGGGTTAATCCATAGTAGAATCTGTGCATGAGTAACCAATCTTTCATTCTATGGTGTGGGCATTCCAAGATGTTCTCTTGAAAATGTTCCCATGCCGCTGAAATGGTTTCTCCTTTTCGCTGCTGAAAATTATAAATCTTTTCTCTTAAGGCATGAGTTTTGCCTATAGGGAAAAACTTTGATAGAAAGGCCTTCGAACATCTATCCCATGTGTTGATGTCTTCTTTGTTGCTGTAGAACCACTGCTTCGCTCTCCCTTCTAGTGAGAATGGAAAGAGATGGAGTATGATGTCTTGGGCGACGTCCTTGATGATGATGGTGCTTCTAATCTCCAGAAAATTCTGCAGATGTTTAGTGGCATCTTCTTCTTCCTGTCCACCAAATGTAGTAGCTTGCACTAGGTTGATTAGACTTGGCTTGAGCTCGAATTCAAGGTTGTCCGTCTGGAGTGTTGGTCCGGTACGAATGTTCCTTACACTTGGAGCTGAACATTCAAGTAAAGTCTTATTAGCCATAGCTTCACTACTGGTGTTGATCTTCCTCTAGATTTGGTTGACTCTTGGATTAGAAATTGATAAGTCACAACTGAACCTGTATTACCCTACATAAGATATGAACAAAGACGAAACAAGGATAAGCCTGTCAAGACAGAGTTACTAGTTGTGATTTTTATTATGAGTAAGTGGTATTGATTAATCTCTTATTGTCATAAAGGTAATTCCCTTGAAAAGTAAATCCCTATGACATCCCGTGTCGGAAAGTGAAGTTTTCCATCTCCCCGGCAACGGCGCCAGAAATGCTTGTTGACACTTCTTAACGTCACTCGTGTTAGGTTGTCATCCCCAACATGACACCAAGAGTGTGGTTGTATTATACTTATGCCATTTAACTAAATAAAGATATTATAGTATATATCCACAAGCGCACAGATAAATACACCCATTGTAGCATTTCACCTAGGTTTTCCTAAGTATCGTTATTTATAATTTTACCAAGAAAAGAAAAATCGAAACGGGACTATATAAATAGTTACAATGGCAGTAGAGATAACCATTTGCACTTACTCAATAATAAATATCAAAACAACTAATCACTTGTCATGAAAAGGGGTAAGACAAATAAGATAAATGGTAAATGATAATCATGGGTATTCTAGAGACAAGAGGGAGTTAACATTATTCAAGTCAAGTAGTCATGGAGATTAATTCAGAGATGTAAATCATAAGTATTTCTTATTCAATCAGTCTATTAATCAATCTAGCTATACACAATCATCTATGATATAATCAACATGTCATCTATGAATAAGGAACATTACTGAGAGAAAAGTCAAGAACAGAGTAATGATCTCTTCCTTGTAACCACGTTCTACTAAGTTCTATACTCGAGGAGTGGACTACAAAGGACTCAACAGGAATGTCACACCCGCGATCTACCACATGGCCCGGAGCATAGAGTGCATTCGCAGACAAGCATAATCTAAGCACCACGCCTATAATATGCCAACCACTCAATCCTATCTAGAATTGGATCAAGCTTTCTACGAACATATTTATAAACTCTCTACTAATCATATTCATATCAAGATGTCGAACAAGAATAATCTCAAGAACAGAATAAAGTTGAAATATAGAAATATATTGAAGTAGCATAAAATCGAATGATAATTACAACGAAATTACCAAGTCTCCGACGAACGATCCTGATCCCAAGCAGTTGCTTGCCTCTACTTGAATCAATCTAGACTAAACTCTAAACTTGAACTAGAACTCTAACTCTCTTTCTCTCTGGAAACCCTAACTTCTGGCCTTGCCTTCACAAATGAGGAAGAGATAATCTAATTCTTCAACTGATTCCTTGAGAGGAGATCTTAGGGGCTGTTTATATAGCCTAGGGTATGGAACCGTAGCCCTTGGATCAAACCGACCTTGGCGTGGGGTTTAGATGCAACCTTAGAGGTGGTATAGGTAGCTTGCAAGAGAAGGAGCCGAGGCGGCGCAGGGGAGGGCCGGTCGGCGTAGCCCTAGGGCCGGTCAGCCCCACCTGGTGGTAGGCTGGCTCGTGTCACCTCGTGGAGTCGGTTTAGGTCTTCTAGAATCCCTATCTGCATCCGTGACGTGGAGATTAGGCTTATTGCTTCGGTTTCTTCTCTTGGAAGGAGATTAGTTCTGTATTATGCAGCTTAGCCCCTGAAAAACACAGAATCACCAAAACTCGTGGAATTTGTTAGTTTAACTCTAAACCTACTATGGTGATCCTTTTTATCATTTATTCCTCTTATGTTGATGGTTTAAAATGATAGTTAATTACCGTCAACAATCGGGACATCCAGCGCCTACCACTTGGAATGAGAAAGTTCCATGATTGGTACTTGCGTGTTCTCCCAACGACCGTAGATATCATACAAGCACGCTTCCCTGCCAGCACATTTGGAGGCTCAGCCGGGAAAATTATCTTTGACTTTAATGACATCCAGACATGCTTTCACCTTAGAGCAATGGAAACGAATCTAATTCGCACGTGGTGCCTGTAAGTCCTTGCCCTCTCGATATGATATTCTTGTAATCTTTGGATTTGGTTGATACTAACCTAGGCCGTGATTTGTAGAATGTAAGTGCACCTTTCAAAACAAATGCCAAGCGTGCGAGCCGGGTACATAGACCCTCAATGTATAGCATCAACATGTTTTAACTATGCCAAGGACTAGAAATTGGATTGCAAAGAGCTAGCTACTGGAGAGATTATTGTGGAGAAAGAGGAAATCCGGAAGAAGGAAATACGTGAAGCGACCCTTAGGGTTGCGGCATACATTGCCCTAGGTTTTAAATATCTCCAAAATAACACTATTATATGGCTACCATACAACTTCGAGGAAGTTCAACTCTATACTTAAAAGCTTTAATCGATATATTTTGTTCGATGGAAAAGAGCTTATCCGTTTCTATGATTACATCCGTTTCTATGATTACAGTGATGTAGCAACCACTTAATTTGTATAGGTGTGGATGTTGGCATGGGTCTTTGATTCAATAGATAAGAACCTGGAGATATACAAAGACTTCATATCGATTCTCAAGACATATACATATCGACATTCCTCATTACCTTATATGTTTGTTACATACATGTAACCTTAACTTTTGGATACTAACAGGTTGCATTTGGTAAATTTATTTGAACAGGGCGTACAGGTTCTACGTTAACAATCATAGAGGGAGGCATGATCCAAAAAGAGGGCCCAACCTATGTGTCAAAACACTATGTGTGGTAAGTGTAATTTACTTCATTACTCCATTATGTTGGTGTCAAGAGCATTACTTAATATTTTTATATGTGAAACACACAGTGCCCCAAGCAGGAGCCCGGGAGTCTTCACTGTGGATACTATGTATACACTATGATGAGTAACATCGGTGCCTACAGGAGACACCCCTATAGGGTAAGTTTGAACCTCTTCAACCTCTTTAATTGTGATTATTGCCATGTTAACTTCAAAACCAATGCCATGTTCATAGATGCTCACTGTTTTTTGTATAGATGTTCACATATGTTATGACATGCTAAACCCCAACTTGTTTTATTGTAGTGGCAAGAAGAGAAAGGAATGAGAGCTGACCCATGATGACAACTCTTAGAGCTTGTCGCCGACCTTTGCAACTTCATAATGGACCAGATTATACACGTTAGAGGCACTTATCATGACTGAAAATCCGAGTTAGGAAGGCATCCTCAGTACCAACATCTTCGTGAGACGGGAAGGCTAGCTCTAGACCGTTGATAACAATGTGTATGGAATGTGATATTGGTCTTACCTTGTGAAACAGTTTGGAATTATGGAACGGATTGGACTTGTGAATTATTTCTATGTAACGATGAATTATATATGTTCTTGTCAATTGGACTTGTAATGTTAGTTTATATAATATTCTTGTGCTTGTGGATACAATGCATATATGTATATATGTTCTGGTCAGATTTGAATTTTAAAATTTAAAATTTAATTTCTTTTTTGCGGAAAAATATACTGTAGGGGCAGTTCAATTTCAAATTTTTTGGCGGGAAAATATACTGTAGGGGCGGTTCAACCGGCCCTACAAATAGAAATTATAGGGACGGCTAGTGTTACAGCTGCCCCTACACATCTTTTTTGTAGAAGCGGCAGGTGTTACCAACCGCCCCTAAAAATATATTTATAGGAACGGCTGTTGACACACGCCGCCTCTACAGATAGATTTATAGAGACGGCTTGGAAACCGTTCCTACAAATCCTTAATTGTAGAGATGGTGTGGTAGGGGTGGCTGGCAAAACCGACTCTACGAACCATCGCCAGCCACCCCTACAAATACTTACTGCAGTAGTGAAAAGGGACAGGACCATCCTCTAGAGGAATTTTCCTCTAAGATGCGGGGCGAGCCCGCCCCTCCAATTCAAGCGGATGGACTCATTCCTCATCTTCTTCCGTGCGTCATCATCCACTGAAGGCACGAACCATGGCCATACAACGCGAGCCAGGATAGGCATCGGTGAGCTCCACCCTTGCCTTGCCCACAACAACGATGGCGAGCTCCGTCTCGGCCACACCTGCACCTATCATAGCAAGCTTTGCCCCAACTGGAACAGCGAGCTTCGTCATGGCTACGCCCGTGCCCGGCAAGCTCCTCCCGCAGCCACGGCTCGCACCGGGAAGCTCGGCCACACCCGCACCTATCATAGCAAGCTTTGCCCCAGCTGGAACAGCGAGCTTCGTCATGGCTACGCCCGTGCCCGGCGAGCTCCTCCTGCAGCCACGCCTCCACCGGCAAGCTTCGCGTTTCGTACCACTACATCTCTAAACCAAACACATGTGGTAATATAAATCAAGTGGATTTGCATTGCAAATCAACTTGTCGTCAGAGTTGATCATTTGGACATGTATCATGGACTAGTGTATTATGCACAATATTGTTTAACTGTAGCACGGAAGCGAAGTCCACCTCTCAGTTTAGATAGAATATATTCCACGTTCCTTGAAATGATTGAGAGTTGACAAACAGCTAGTTAATGTACAAAACATATCTTTAGCAGGAAATAACTTGGAGGGCACTCCACTCAAGCATCTGCTATTATTTGGCCTACGCCATTATTTGTTTGGTAACCTGTTGTCATGCCTTGTCAAAATAAAATGGGTAGACCAATTTCATTCTCGTCGCAAGGCACAATACACCTTTAGGACTATCTAAAATCCCAAACCCCAAATACGAAATGGAGAAAGAGACGACGCGGCACAGCAACAGCAAGGAGCAGACGCTGGCGTCGTCGAGGTCACCGACCACCGTGCACGGCATCCCCGACCAGCTGCTGAAGCTCATCTTCAGCCGCCTGGACTCACATGTCGCCTACGTCCGCGCGGCAGCCGTGTGTACACGGTGGCGCCGCATCGTCTCCATCCGCGGCATCAGGAGCGTGGACTGGAACCCCCATGATTTTTCTACCACCATCGGCCACTACCACGTCGCCGACCGGTCTTCATCGCCGGGGCAACCCCGCCGTCGCGTGGTGTTCGTCCCTGCCTCGCCCTCCATCGACGCCCGCCACTTCACCCTCGACTTCCTGCCCAGTTTCCCCGGCCGGCGCCGCCACTGGGAGGTCGTCGACGGCTGCGGCAGCCTCCTGCTCGTCGTCGCCAACCAGCGGCGTGGCATGTTCGCAGACATTGTAGTCTGCGAGCCCATCTCCCGGCGCTACGTCAGGGTCCAGCCAGTCGAGGACATGATGCATCGTCACTGCCTCGGCGTCTTCCTCGACCGCTACCGCAACGTTATGAGCATGTGCAGCTTCAGTTTGACCTGCGTTCTGTACGAGCCTTCCTCGGGAATCGCAGATGGCGTCAGTGCTGTGACGGCCCGTGTCTACCGGCACCAGCCACCGGGCTGGAGCCGGTGGAAACACGGCTGGAGCATGCCACGCCTCGCGAGCTCCGGCAGCGTCCACCTCCGTGGCGCCGAGTCCGCGCGCTACGCGGGGCGCTCCAAGGGATTCATATTCTGGGGCATCCAAGATGACGGCACCGTCGTCGCCGCACGAGAGGGCAGCTGTGTGCTCTCGCACTTCCGTCTACCAGAGCACGTCCGGGGCGGCGGATCACGCCACAGGTCGACGTCGACCTTCCGGTTCATCGACGACGGCGCCGACAACAACGACAGCTTGGTGCGGGTCGTCAGTCTGGTCGCCGACGAGCTCAGGGTCTTTCTGAAGCGAGAGCAGGAGCACGACAATGGTGGTGGCATCGATTGGGTGCCTGTGCGGAGCCTGAACTTGCGTGAGGCGACTCGTGGGTTTCCGGCGTTCAAGGAGTGCTTCTTCAGCCATACAGCCAAGATTGTCACGGCTGGGGAGGGGTATGTTGTGCTGACCCCAGCGGAGGAGACATGGCTGTTCTCCGTCGAGCTCGGAACCATGGAGGCGGAGCGTGAGCACATCCGAAATAGGCTCGCCGGCGAGGTTTATCCATACGAGCTGCGGTTACGGCCAACGGTGCGCGCTTGTGTGTTCCGCTGTAAGAGAGGCCGTGATGGCCCGTGCTATAACATTTGCAGCTGCAAATAGGGTAGGCGACACCGTGGTCATGGTACATACTGTTACACTTAAGCTCACAGTAATCGTGTCAAGTTATGAAATAAGGATGATGGCTTTCAATGGCTCTTAGTCTCAGCGTACGGAGAAGGGCAAGAAGAGAATGAGGAGGCATTCTTAGCCGAAGTTTCCCACTTATGTGCTAAAGAAACCTTACCTATTATTGCTAGGCGGCGACTTCAACATTATAAAGAGGGCCACGTGAAAGAAGAATTCTAACTATAATGATAGATGGCTTTTCTTGTTCAACTAGCAGAAACCCCCGCGCAGTTGCGTGGGCTAGAGTGTGCTGATTAAAAACAGTAGAATAATTAAATATATTAGAATTCTTAAATACTGGCATCTAGAAATTTAATCAAATTGTACAATCTTTTCATCGTAAAATACTAAGCGATTGTTCCAAACAGGGAAAAAATCGTGAACTGTTGCCTTTGCTTAGGTGTCTAATATATTCTAAGCAAAACATCTGGGAAATTGAAGGCACCTAGAAGAAAAAAAGACAAAACATGATTTACCTCATGTGCACAATAATAGGAAATGTGTCAGCTCTATGGAGAGAAAAATCAGCTAGAACTTGAACATGATTTTCCTCGGAATCTATCAGCTGTATACGTGCAAGCATACTCAAGTCAGAAATGAAGGACGCCAAAGCATAGAAGCATCTGCAGGCTGTAGATATTCTCTCCTTCAATTGGGAACTTGTTGTTGAGCAGGGAGGTAAGCCACGTCGCTCAAAATCTCCTCGGCCGTTCGATTCCGTGATCAGCGCTGCAGAATCGCTCGCCGGTTATCTCCAGCACACCGGTACCAAATATCTCCCCCTCTCCCTCTCTCTACCCCCATCTCTTACCTTCCCCCCCCCCTCTCTCTTCCTCCCGAACCCTCCAGAAGCGGACAGGGCGGCGACGCGCGCAGCCCCCACCGGTGCACATCCCTCGGCGCGGCGGCCACCCTCCTCCCCTCCCCCATCCTTGGTGCGGGCTCCTCTCTCCCTCTTCCTCTCTAATCTCCGGTTTCTCGCTCCTTCTCTTGCTCTCCTCCGCGGCCTGGGCAGCCATGACGGCGGTGGTGCTCCGCGCGGCAGCTGCCGCCCTCCTCCCTCCCTCCCTTCCTCCCTCCCTCCCCCCTCACGTGGTGAACCTGGACGGCGCCATCCCGCGGGTGGTGCGCCAGCGGCCCTCTCCCCCTCCTCCCCCAGGTCATCCCCATGTCCGTATCGAGCTCCACCTCCACCGGCCCCTGGCACGGCGATGCCGTTGGCCTAGGGTTTTGGCTCTCCGTCGCCGGCCATCGCCAGATCGGCCGGGACCCGGCATGGGTGATGCACCGGCACGGTGGCCCTCTATCTCGCCCCTCCCGGACTGCGGCCAGGCCGGGCGGTGGCGCCACCGGATCCCGGCCACCGGCGCACCTCGACGCGGCGTACCGTGGCCCGGCCCCGCCGATGGCCGCGCTCGCGGCTGACCCTCTCGCAGTCACCACCTCGGCCTGGAGCCTGCCTGGTTTGCTCCTCTCTCCCTCTCTCTCCCACACACACACACCCAAAGCAGCAGCCCTACCACGAGCTGCCGGTGGCGTCGGGCCCCTATGCGACCCCCCATCCGTCTCATCTCTGTTGGTCCTATTGCAGTCTCCTCTCTGTGTCTCTTCTGATCTGCACTACAGCTTCATGGATTGATTCCATTCGTACAAGAAAAGGCACGTGCTCGTCCCTCCTCTCCATCCCCATCTCTCTATTTATTGTTATGCAAGTGGAATAGATCAATACATCTGTTCATTTTCTTGCAAGGGGAACACA
Organism: Saccharum hybrid cultivar R570; assembly: GCA_038087645.1. Taxonomy (NCBI): domain Eukaryota; kingdom Viridiplantae; phylum Streptophyta; class Magnoliopsida; order Poales; family Poaceae; genus Saccharum; species Saccharum hybrid cultivar. The sequence goes on from JAQSUU010000392.1 coordinate 1,576,739, forward strand.
TGTTTACCTTTGGTTTTGCAGGATGTATTGTTGTCTGCGAAAGCTGTTATTGTACAAGGTTTATGCTTTTGTGCAGTTGTGTTATGTATATAGCCTCGGCATATGCCATTGCTGATGATGTGGTGACGTTCATCCAGTAAATCCCAGCATATTTGTATGCCATTGCTGTTTTGCCTTTCATGTTGACCATATTTCAATGCCAATGATGCTGAAAATAGTTAATTCTCCTCTGAATGAATGATGGCATGTGAGAATATGCAGTTATAGTTATTGCTTTTTTATGATCTTTTTCCCTAACAAGCCGGAGGCACCCCTGGGCAGCCATATGGGCCGCGTCGCCCCAAATTTTCTTACTGGTGCACCTCGGCGACACGTCAGCTTGAGCTTCCCTTATTGGTCCACCTCTGCACAGGTGTTTTGCTTCGCCTTGCTTTGAAGGCTCGGTCTTTTATGATATTGTATTCCACCTTTATTCAGCTGAGGCATTTGTTATATGGGGTGACACTAATCATTACATATATGATTCTTTTTGGTTGTCTTAATGAACTGAGGCATTTTGGCATATGCAATGATGAGCTATTTTTTCTGCCAACAGTCCAATCTTGTCACTTATTTCCCTTGTCAACAGACCACGGATCGATATGTACATTTGGATTGCTGCAGCGATGCTCGCCTCCAGTAATATTTTGCATAGGCAGACTACTCTGGAGTTTTGCCATCTGCCAATTTTTTTCTTCTTGAGCCTGTGATGAAGATTCCATATCTATTGCTCAAGAATATTTTTTTCTCGAACATGCATGAGCACGGGTCTCATTAAGCAGGAGTAGAAAAACATAAGTAGTACATAGTTTAGCAGTAGTAATCCACTGATTACTAAAGCTACTCGGCCATACGGCACCAAGCGGTTGTGTTTTACATAAAATTAATTTTGCGACAAATGCTTAAACGCAATCACAACATTGCTAGTTCGCCTCGTCGTCAAGCTCGGCCAAGTTAAAGTTCCAGGCCACCGGGTCGAAATCACCAGAAAAAGGGCCTGCAGTGCCTCCTCCTTGGAGGGGGACAAAGGCGCCGCAAAGGTCGCCAGAAGCTTTTCAACAGCCTCAGCATCCACATTGTCGGCGTTGTTGTTGACGGCGATGCCAAGCTTCTGCAAAAGGTGTGCCTGGAGCGTGGCGTTTGCCACGCAGGGTTTCCTGGCGAGGCGAACGCTGTGCCACGGCGTGAACCCCGGCTTCGGCGTCTTAGACTTCCTGAGCTTGGGGCCGGCACAGATGATGGGGTCTCAAGAGGGAGGCACACCTGCGACTCGATCAACTTGGCCGTCTCTTCGATTGACCACGACTGCGCCGGGCGGGGAGGAGTGCAAACTGTGTTCTACACGTTGCCGTCATCGTCAGATGCTAGCACGATGTCAGTCGGGGAAGTGTCGACCATGCCCGTGGTCGTCACCGCAACATGGCCTGAGTCGGAAGCAGAGCGACGGTCGGTGAGTGAACCCTGTATTGCTGCCTCAACCAACATTGGATCCATCGTTGTGTCCACAGCCGTTGACAGCTGCGGTCGCCACGACAGCATGAGGTCCGCCTCGCCCTCAAGTCCAACTCTGTCGCACGACGAGGCCGAGTGGCCATCCTGTTGACACTCGCGTGTTAAGGGACCCCCGAGCCAAGCACGGGCCCTGGCCGCTCCCTCAGACACATGGAACTTCGAGGAGAGGTGTGCCTGGAACTCCGCCGGCGTGACGGCCGACTGATTTCCACCACCAAGCACAACAAGGATAAGGGAGAGGTCCGCTCCAGGCGTGGTAAGCTCCACGTTCCTCTGGAGGACGAAGACCTCAATCCTGGGACGGCAACCAACGTCACCTAGGGGTGGCGATAGCGGCTGGCTGCTGTCGCGGTGCTGCTGTGGCGACAATGATGACGTGTCCGCCCGCCTCACATGACCAGGCGATGACGGCGTCTGTGCCTGGCCTGGCGCGGCGCGACATCCCGACGACATACTACGCCGTGCCTCTAAGGACGAAGGCTTGCACGCCGGCGAAGGGCCTCGCTTGCACACCGACGAGCGACCGCGCTTGCACGATGGCCGGTACCCCTGCAGCGGAGGCAGCAGGTCGGGGAGCGACACTGAGCGGCGATGTGACCAAGCGCGAGGCAGTTGAAGCAAAGACCCACAAGCTCCGACGGGACGGGACGGTAGCGTTTGGGTGCCGTTCTCTCCAGACAGCGCCGGCGACAACGACTCTCAACAAGCTGAAATCCATCGGCGTCGACGTTGGGCCCCCCACGGGGCTGCCGGGACGTGCCAGGCACCGACGCCCGACGCCGCGGGCCGAGGCGCTGGTGTACCGGGGCTCTCGCCGCCGGCTGCGAACCAAGGCGACGCTGCACTGGCACACGTGCGGCGTTCACACGATCGTCAGGCACACCCGTCTTGCGCCGTTGACGCCGCTTCTTCCTCGCACGCACCGGTTGGGTTCCCCCCACCATGGTGTTCGGGGCCCCCGCCGGCGGAGGAGACATGGCCAGGAGAGCCTTGCGAGCGATATCCAGGTATGACAAGCGCCTTGTGGGGGAGGCGACTTCCTCGTCGGAGCTGCCCACGCCAGAGTCTTCCTCCCAACGGCGGAACTTATTCCTGCCAGCGGACCGACAGGCGGGGAAGAAGGGGCGGGCGTGAGTGGAGAGGGCGAGCGTCGAGGACCTGCCCACGTCCCCGTCCTTGTCCTCCAGAACGTCCTCCACGACGACCAACGACTCGTCCTCCACCGTTCCATCCGTGGTAGGCAACGGCAGGACGGCGACGGGCTGGGGCCCAGTGGGGGCATGCGCGGTGGCGGCCTCGACGGAGCGCCCCGCAGCAGCGGTGGCCGCGCTGGCAGTGAGGGAGCCCGCAACGGCGCCCCAGCGGCGGCGGCGGCAGCCAGCACCATAGGCGGGGGCGTGCCAGATCCGGCCCCCGTGCCAGGTCGCGGGGAGGCCGCGGCAGTGGCACCGTAGGAAGCCGCTGGCAGCGTGGAGGGCGAGGGGGCGCTGGTGGTGGAGGCAGTGCCTGCCGGGGAAGGCCTGGGCGGCGGCTGCGGCGTCGGCCCGACGCGCGGCGCAGCCCCGCATCCCGCGAGCATGGGCGCACCTCCGGCCCCGGACGCGCGAGGGGGAGGAGGGGAGGGGGAGGCACGGAGGTGAGGAAAGGGGGGGAGGTGGCAGGGGGCGCCGGTGGCTGGGAGGTGGCCGACACCGACGCCGGCAACGGTCTAGGGTTCGACGGGGGCGGGTCGACTGAAGATTCGGGGATTGGGATGGGAGCGGAGGTGGATGGGGAGGGGAAGGTGGTGGTGGAGGTGGAGGTGGAGGAGGGGGTGGGGGGCGCCGGCGCCGGAGTGGCCACCGACGCCGCCGGATGCGGCGGGGACGGACCGCCCAGGGTGGGTGCGGGTCGGGAGAGACGCCCCTTGGTGTTTACCTTTTCGCTTCGTTTGGTGAGTGGCTAGAGTACCAGAAGATTGCTCAAGAATATGATCTGATGTTTATTCGCTTGTGAGGTACTGGGCATGAACTGCTGCTTATATTATGCAATTTCTGAGACTAACCCAGTTGTCAGCATGCCTTGAAGCTCCAAGTTGATGACCAGATGATGATTGATATGTTTCTGAGGCCTCTAAAAAAATCATGTCTTCATTCTACACATCTCTTTGTATGTGCCCCCAACTTGAGTTGTTGCAAAGGATGGTATTCTCAGTGCACGCCATTGTGCCTAACTACAGCAAATCAAATGATGCCATCTTTTTTACAGAGGAAAGTAGTAAGATTTTCTACTTCCTGATTGTAGTGCCCATCTGAGGCTTTTTTGTTTTGCACATTTGAATTATTGTTATTTTAGCTTCCAAAGTGCATGCTCTGTTTGTTTTCTCATGGAGTCTTTACACTGACTGCAATATGTTCTATACTTCTCTAGCATCTCAGTCCACAAACTGATAAGGATCAGCCTGTCAGTCTACAAACTGATTGTAGTGGCCATCTTAGGCTTTTTGGTTTTGCACATTTGAATTATTGAATTTCTTGCTTCCAAACTGCCTGCTCTGTTTGTTTTCTCATGGAGTCTTTAGACTGAGTGCAATATGTTCTATACTATTATCTTCTCCTTATTCGTCACATGTCTACATCTGAATTTTTACTGGTCCAGTGTGCTTCTTCTAACAATGTTGGGCCATCATGGCTCTATAGAAATGTTCAGAGTTTGGACCGCCTGTGTATCCAGCATCAGTTCTTTCATTTAGGATAGTAGAGCAACCCAGACACCCCTACATCATTATTTGCGTCGCCAGGTAAGCCTTCTCCTCCTCTCCTTCTTGCCTGCTTGGTTCTACTCTCTTGAGTTTCCTGATTTACAGGCACATTTACTCTCACCTGTCAACATTATTTCTAACCCAACCAATCCACTAATACAGCGGATATTTGAATTTAATTTTGACTCTTTAGAGTTTTGTCGTTAGGTTGGTGCGGCACCTGCTAATTAAAATTATTTCTCGACATTTCGCAGCACCCAGTCTCCAATCTCTGTTTTCAAATTACTATACATACACTGTGTGCTATATTACCAGAATCACCTTAGGAATTCTAAAATAATTGTTCAGTTGTTGGGGTCAGCTTGAATTATCGGTATATTATATCTACAGTTGCCGAAGCATCACAAGCGACATGTGCAACCTATAGTTACTGAATATGCAACTGCCTTTCAAAATAATATTACCCCCCTTAATTTGCATCCTCAACATGCACTGCTCAAGGCAAGGCGTGCCACCTCATTTCCCTTACTATCACAGTTAGGCGTACTGCTGTTTGACTAAGATTACATCATAGGTAACATGAAACTCCTTTTGGTACTTGGTGTAGGTCAAGCACAACTAAAAATGTCAGTGACAAGATTACCTGAGAAGCTCAACTGAACCCCCAAAAGTTTCAATAAGTCAGATATCATTGCCCACTGAACTGTAACTGCTAATTTCTGGGAGGTTCCACTTTAGTTCTTTACTGCAGGTGTTAGTACTCGCATCTCAGGTTTCAAATACAGTAACCGTAGTTTCGCTTTATAAAGTAATATCAGCTGTTAGTTTCAAACTCCACACAACGGTAGCTGCATTTTGACTTTTCAGAATTAGGCACATGGTTAAGGTTAAATGGTACCATGGAATGTTCTCTTATAGCACTGACCTGCTGAGTTCTTGTTTGGTGCTCCATGTGTGTGCTGCATAATGCTTCTTTAATGTTGAAAACTGTAGTTCTGAACACACTCTCCGATCGGAAAAACACACGCTACATCGAAAATGCAGTTTTCCATCTGTTCTGAATGAAGTTGCTTCTTGTTGTCTCAGTCAGCTCGCCTATTGGGTTCCAATATCGGTTGTGATTGCTGCAGCGTGCTACGTCTACATCTCATGAAGTACCATTTACATAAACAAAGCTGATGATTAATTAGTTCTTATCTATTTATTTTCCCTGACAGCAAAAAAAGGCGGGATTTTTTCCCCATAACAAAATGATATTGTTTTTCACCCTCTATACATATATAAAAAGTTGAACTTCACATCTATCGACTTCCCATTCCTTACAATGATTTGTGGCCTGGATATAGGGATTCCAAAGTTTCCAAAACTCTTGTCTAAATATTTTTAATACTTTTTTTCCTAGCTCATCCAATGCCTACGGTGAGTCGACTGCAACGACGAACACGGCTTCCAGTGGCCTATTGCTCCTCACTGCCCTCTCCACCAGCATGGTCTGCTAACCAACAGCTTAAACCTGGTACCATTTCTTTCTTGCACCTCTTGCTGCTTTGTCTTTGTTTACTTTCCAAATATATATTAGTACCACAACTGCTCCTTATTAGTGTCTTAGTGGTTGCAGTTATACGCTTTTCAAGAAATTTAGGAGCACCTTGCCTGTAGCTGTGCCTAGATTCGTGCATGCACAACGTCCATCCCTGTTCCAAGATACTTTATTATCTACAGGAGTTGGCTTTGATGGAGGCCACTCTGTTTATAAGTCGTTTGTTCTATATGCTTCCTGTTATCTGCTCAATGTATTTTGCCTACATTGATTTTTAGCATACCTGTACGACCAAGACAAAGAAAAAGTGAACTGACTTTGTGCTAGCCCTGTGTACCACCTCTACCAATCACTTCAGGGTCCTTTTGCATGCCTCCTGAGGTCCCTCATGTATCAAACCTAACATATTACCCATAACTGTCAACGCTAGCGTATATGACATCAGGTTCATGCAATGACACCTCTCCTATGGTCACTTATAATGTAGCAGACTTTATACTAAAACCCTGGTTGTTGTATGTATAATTATGCTCTTCCACTGTCTTTCGTCTAAAAACTTTCCGCTGGGCGCGCAGGTGCGCGCCATTCCTACTGGTGAGGCTTCAATGCAGATTCGATTCCTTGCACGTAGCTAGTCTTGTGCTCTGCGTGATGAGAGACAAACATGGTAGAAATTAATGGACTTTTTGTTTACATCTCTGTACCTGAAATTTGCTTTTTGTGGTGTTTATTGTATTGAAGAAATGCAGAGGTACAGGTAATACCTCTCCTGTGTGCAATCAGCCAGATTCAATTGGCCGCTGACACAGAAAACCTTTCTTTTCAGCAGCATCACTGCATATCAAAGTAACTGAAGCTGGTGGTTGTCACGGTAGTGTAGCCCTTTTTTCCACATAGTATGTAATCATTCTTACTCAGCTGCAAAGGCCATTGTATACCGCCTGCTGGTTACCTGAACTAACTGGCTGAAAGTATGCTGACAAAACAAAAGGTCATGGACATGAGAACAAATATTTGGCAATCCTAAAGTAAATATGTTCTCCTAATTCCTTTTTTAAAAAATATATATTCTCCTGACTACCTGCAGGTCAGTTACAGGGGAATCCTCATTTGATTGGATCTCCATTGAACAAAGGTATAATAATAGTTGTATTGTATTGAGCGTGCAGGATGTAGGCATGAAAGCAACACAACAGGAGCTAGTGTTCGCTAGAAAACACAAAGCAAGCTATGCACCATGGAATATACACAGAAAGGTGATGATATGAAAATATGTACTGTAATTGGTACTGATATAAACAATGGACATGGAATAGTTTTCAAATTTTTCAAGCATTCTGTAGAGTAGATGGATTTGACACAGGCAAAATCTCTCGAAAGAAAATAAACCTAAACCACCTAAACCCGATCTACAGGAGAGGATAACGTAACATGAAGATCAGATGTGTTTTTAGCACCTTTTTCATTTGCAAAGCTGTGAAAGCATATGGCACGTAGCAAAGTGCAACCGTCAGTGCTGCGCTTCTCATAGGGGAATGCTCTTAAACAGGCAAGTTTCAGGTACCTTTATTAGGTGGACAGGAACTTGTAGCGGAATCTGGCATCGAAGAAGGAACTCAGCCTGCGCCAGTCCGCATTCGTAGTACTGTTGAACCTAGATACAGGAACCAAAAAGAATATCATAGTTGTTTTAAAATTTTTCATAATTTATGTAGAACAAATAGAACGAAAATATCTGGGAGGGAACATGGACTCATTAAAACCTTTTGCAACAGATGTAATAGGTCGAGAACATCCAGGACACTACTGTCCTCCATAAAAAACCCTACCAGTCAGCTGCAATTAATTTAAAAAAAGTTAAGTTGCAGCAGCCTACAAAGGACATGGTCGCTATCAGGCAATTTATTTCAGAGATATTAGCTGCACACTGACAGGAGTAACAACAGATATTAGTGCTGAGCACCGAGGTTGTGGATCTCCAAATAACACTGTTATTTGAATGAACCGAGAAAATTGATCAATTGCAGCTGCTGTTTCTGAAGCTAACTTTGCAAGCTTCTTGATTGCCATGAACAAAATTTCAGATCAGTAGCTGTTACCTGCTTGAATAAGTGTTCTTTTACCGATATGATGGAAATATTTGGGCGTTGCATATTTTGTATACCTGTATATTTTTTGAATTAGAACTGGTAACATGCAAATACTAATCACTTTTTTTTTTGAGGAAGCAAATACTTAGAACTACTCTATAATAGAAGAGAGTAGTCGGCTGTGCAGCAGGCCCTGCGTGGGCTCTACTAGCCGAGCGGCTGGGCTGTGCAGCTGCAGCCCAAGCAGCTCTAGGAAGCAGAAGAGACCAGGCCCAATCACTCCTGGCCCTGCCTCGTTTTTCTTCTCCCGCCCCCTCGCGCGCCTAAGTGACCAGGGCCCAATCACTCCTGGGCCCTGGCCCTGCACCCCTGCCTTTTTCTCCCTCCCATTACCCCTCGTGCACCTTCTCTCTCTGGCGACGACTGCGCGACCGCTGCAACCCTACCCAATTCCTCAGACCTCAGGTCTTCGCCAGCGACGAGGACCACCAGGTATGACCACCCCTTCTCTTTTCTTCGTGCTGTGCGAAACCGAGCACCCAAACCCTAAGTTAAACTATTTGCCTCTTTGTATTCAAATCTGATGTAATTACAACTGTATACATGTATTTTGATGAAACTAAAACTTCGATTTTTTTTCTTTTTAAAAAAATCGGGTGTACATGTGTACATCCATGTCCTTTCTTGAACCCGTCCCTGCTAATCTGTTTTTAGCTTGTCTCATTCAGCGCCCGCAACTACAATCTAGAAAAAGTGCGAGGAAACTTGTGTATCTATCCACACTTTTGTAGTTTTTTTAACTAACACTCTAGAGTGTTATTACTAAAAAAGTGCCTGAATTTGTAGATATGCTACCTGAATTTGTTTATATGAACCCAATAAGAGCATTTTGTCCCTGAAAATTGTTTTACAGCTCCTAATAGGGCGAAATCAAGCAAATTCTTCAGCTGGAAGATTGGAGAAGTAGGATAAGAGCAAATGGCCAACAGTAACAGTTTGAGAAAGGGACGCAAGCAGAACAGGAAGACAAAGAAAGTGAAGATTTCTAAGAAGTGTCCCCGGAAAAGTGCAAACTTTTCTTGTCTGACCACATATTCTGCATGTGTGGAACCTTTTATATCATATAAGGTTTTTCGATCATATACCATATTAGATTTTATCTTTGAGAGAATTCCGGAGTGTCCTTATAATTCATATTGTATGTTTCGGAATCGAGTTAAAGTGTAAATGGTAATTCCATGCTGTTGCTCCATTTAGCATGGTCACGAAATGCTTTGTGCTTATTTCAGGCATGATTGAATCCAAAAACCGCCAACCAGCACAAGATAATACTAGGGGGCAAGAACCACAGCATGGTATGTACATTGCTTTCATCTTGGCAGATAAGTGCACTCATCATCGATGGGTTTGGAAATGCTGCATTGTGATATAGTCACTTTTTATTATGCTTCTTTTTATGTAGTCCATGGCTACATTGAGTCATCAATGTCGGGTATACACTTGTAACAGTAAAATACATAAAACAAAAAGAAAAAAATGAACTAACAAAATCAACATGATGTGTAGTTGCATACTCGCTATCAGGATGGAATTTAGCCCAGATTTTTGTTTACATTGGTCTTCATTACATGTTCAGATGATGTTCTTTTTTTACATGTGGCACATAATTCATTGTCATGTAACCTATACAGCGCACTTGAAGTAGAATTTGAGTCTGGTCAAAGTTTTCCATGGTTATACTTAGAGTACTGCGAGATACAAAAACACCAGATACTGTCAGGTTCTTATCCGTACTAGCACATGCCCGTACGTTGCTACGGGGATGCAATTAATATTTACACAACCCATATTTATCAACACCAATTAAATCTATGTGATGCCTCAAGCCACCAGTCCGAGTCTAATTTCAGCGCTTCTTACCAAAAGCTTTATACATCAGTCTGATTTTTATTCATAGCGCGCGGTGCTTAATCATGATCCTGTACAAATTATAATATTGTCAATACATTTAACTCTCTTACTTGGCATCACCTTAACATATTTTTTTGTCGATTCCCATGCATCAACAAAAAACATTCTAAGCCATCATCTCAATCCAGAAATAACACCTCCATACACATTTGATTCATTATAAAAGAACAACTGCAAATGAAATCAGAACTGATGTCACCCTGATGGTGCATACTGCCATATTCAATAGGGGCTCACTGTCGCCTGCTCCTGCTTGAAGGCAAGAAACTTGTTTTGCATTGTACTGTCTTCTGTGATAACCGACGATGGCAATGTACTATCAACGAAGATGATGTGCAGGACCAATATTTAGACAATGGACATGCCTCGGTTTCTGACCAACAATGGATGGTTCTTCGACCAGTCCGACAAAGCAAATAATAAAAAGGTCAGATAGATATCCCAGCGTCGTGTGATGGTTCTCCGATCATGCACAAATGAACACTTTCATGGATGCCTGCTGGTAAGACATATCATGCAAATCATTCATGTAGGCATATCGTAGTGAATGAGTGCAAGAATTCGTTAGTATTGTAAGACAAGCAAGTTGGAAAAAAAAAAAGCAAGATGTGAACAACTTTAGAGAGGCCATCTTTCAGAATGGCGTGAGATATTCTACTTTGATGCTGCACCATGCACCAAAAAAATGCAGATATGTTATATCCAAACTAATAGTAACATTATAATAACCATGTGAACCATAAAGACAATTTTAATTTGAATCAATCATAGACTGGCTGTACAAATAAAATATATTTCTATTCAAAACAACTGCTGGCGCCATCCTGAATTGATGAGTTCATATGCATATATAGTCGTAATATATTAGAAAACAGTTCAAATACACTAAAAAACGATCAACGTTAGTGTTAAAGAACCCCGCAACATCACTCCAATTATGTTACAAAATAGTGAATAAAGAAACTATATCTGAATAAAAATACAATATCTAAATCAAAAGACTATACTGAATCCAAATACAACATTCAGCAAATTGGTTTTATCGCCGCATTAATTGTGAACTTAAGCTTTTTTTGGCTGGATGTCTGATTGTGTCTCATAAGTTAGATATTGTAGGTTGCTAGTACTGAAGATGATCAAGGTTGCTACTTACAGCTAGTACTAACTGTACAAGTGTAGTCAGCAGATTCAGATCAGGTCTTCACATAACGAGCTGAAAACACTAAAGCTACTAACAGGATTCTATGTATCATGATAGCAATTTTGCATTCACAACAAAGCACAACCAAAGCTTGATTGCTTGAATATAGTTGCCTAAATAATTTTGACAAATTACAGGATACCAAGAGACCTTCCCAACTTTTAATAGTCTGCTAAAAAAGCTAAAGATTCAAACAACTTACATTCTTAGTCCATAGGCCTCACCTTAGCGTATCACCAACTGCCCCATCAGTTCCATACTTCCATTCACCATTGCCTTTCCTTGCTGCTTCTTACTTTCTTAGTCGATTGAGATGCTTGTGAATCTAAACTCTGCAGTATAATCCTTCCATCCTTGACGGGTGTAACAGACAACAGCATTTATTTGGCCTCGAGCATTGTTCACCCATTGTGATTCCTAATAAGATAAATAAACCTTTTTTTTGTTGTTTCTTAAAAGCTCCAAGTTTGTCAATCTCATCAGGGATACTGGACTGCATCCACTCAGTCTGTTATCAGGCTCGAGCACTACACAAAAATGGCAAACTTCTTAGACTTAACCTACAGTTATAGACAGAAAACGTGAAAAAATTACATCGATGAATTCATTTCTGCTTCAACTCTTTTTTCCAGAACAACATAAAACTGACTTTGTGGATTCAGTTTTGCAACTGATATATTCCTTGAACACAGGCAGAATCAGACATAAAGAATTTTGATCCTTTTTTAGAATGCATATAGGAACATATGGATGAAACTGAAAACAAGCCTTTGTGTATGCCTAATTGGCTGTAATCACAAGGCTAGCATATTGTACCTGATTTCTTAGAGGAAAATAATCAAGCACATAGTATCAACGCCAATTACAACAGTACTGTTGCTAGGTAAATTCACCATGCCAATTATAGCAGTAATAAAATGTAGTCAAGTCATCGAAGGGAAAATAAAGCATAGTTTGATTGGGCCACTGGCTCACAAAAGTTTGTGTAGAGAACCACTTAAAATTAAGAAATGCATACCTAATCATTGTACAACCTGAACAAGAATTTCTTGGTTTTTTTACTGTATAGCTTTTGTCCTATGCACTAACAAATCAAGTGCCGACAATGAATTTCTTTGCTCTATCAGGTAAAGAGCAATTCATCTAGGAACACTAACACCTATCTATCCATCTGAAATCTGTAAATGCATGCAACGATGATGGTTTCTCACTTCCTAATGGGCAACAGCACACAAAAAGATATTGCTCTGAACATCTGAGCACAACACGCAATATTCAAGTAGTGAAAGGAAAAAAATCTAAAAATAAAATTAGTGATGATAGTCTGCCTAAAATCAGTCAACGATGAGGCAAATATGTTGGTTTACTAAATCACCTGTGCAGCCAGCACGATGTCAGTCAATTGGAGCAGCTGGCGGTGACGTTGGGCGCCGTGCATCAGACTATATTCCTTAACATTTAAATAGGGAAATTTGCAAGGTACTGTTTCAGTTCAGATTAAATAATGACCATGTTCAGGTAAAAGGAATAAACAATTGACTGATTGGATTTGAGGAAAAAGTTCAGATAAGGGATTTATGATGAGCTCTGTGCACTAATGTTTTATTCCTTTCTCTTTAACGAAGGTAGCATGTCTGCATCACTATAGATGTCAAAGTTCTCAAGCATGGATATTCCCTACTCGACTTCCCATCTTCCACCTGGATATTCTCGCTAAGAGACCTCCAGAGAAGAAGTTTGAATGGATAAGAAATCATGCCATTGCGTACACATCATTCTAATGTTTGGATGCTGTTTCTTGTGGTACCTCCACATGGAAATTTGAACCTGCTCACATTCTTTCATTCCTTCTACTTCAGTATTCATTTGTGTTGGATATTAACTAAAGAATAAGTATCTGCATGCAGAGGCTTTTGGTATATATGTTGTCTCGTTTGTTGGACTGTTTCTACCTCGTCGCGATCCCTGCTTTCTACCTTAAAAAATCACTGGAGGAGAGGAACTCGATCTCACCTTTGCAGGGAGAAGAGAGGCATCTCTGCTGCAGATGTGTCGTCCTCTTCGAGGTCGTGCAAATCGTGGAGGTTTGGCAGCGGCAAACCGCTGGCATTCGCGCTAGGCAGCAGCGACGCCCAAAGTCACAACAGTTGCTGCCCCCGCCAGAGGCAGAGAGAACAGTTGATGTCGCCGCCTCAGTGCCTCACCAGTGGTGGATCCTCTCCGCGGCGTAGTGAAATTGATCCGCGGCGTGGAGGAGCTTGGCGCTGATCTGATTGGCGTGCCACCACCAATGCGAAGTCAAATCAAAAGCAACGACGCAATCAGCAAGGAAAGCAACCCAAACCAAGAGCAAGAGGGAGCAAGACCTTGTGGAAGTCGTGGAGCTTGAGGTAGCAGGCGGCGCTTTTGCTGTGGAGCGCGATGCACTGCGTGGGGCCTCGCGTCGCCGCCCGTCTTTCACTGTTGCCGCCGCTGGTGCTTGGTGGAGTGGTCGGCGGGGAGTTGGTACCTGTGACTGCAATGTCGGTCCGCAACTCGGACAACGGCGGTGATGCGATAATACAACAGATTCCATTCAATCTCCCTTCTTCTCTAATGATGTCCAAACCCTAACACTGAGAATGAGATTTGGGAATTGAGGGAAAGCAATGGAATGGAGAAGAACGAGCACTCACGAGAGGCCAGTAGGCCACAACCCTGCTAGACGGCGCGGGGGGCCCGGCGCACTCGGCGCAGCGGCGCCGGTGGACGGCCGTCACAGCCTCGCACGGTGCCAGTGCTGCAGTCGCGCCTCCTGAGGCTCGCGTCCGTGCGTCGGGGTCGGGGAAACGGGGAAGGGGGTCGGAATGGCTGCTGGGCTCGTCTGCGAGCGTTGTCGATGAGACGTGAGTGCGTAGGGCCCACTTGTCAGCGCTGTTCGCCAGAGCGGGAGGGGGCCGCGATGGAGGGCACGCTGAAGCTGGGAGGCACGTTGAAGTGGTGTTGACGTCTCCAGTTTTATCTTTTTAGGGGTAGAGATATAATAAGAATGCAATTCTCATGTACCTTCCCATCAATGCAGCAATAGTTGTCTTACTTGTTTGGTGATTCTCGAGAAATAAACACATGACACAAGTGCCTGAGATTATATCAGAGTACTTCACGGCAGCTTTATTTTGCATTTAATACTTTCAGAACTTATGGTTCAGTTACTTAGTAACCTGATCTGGCTAGGCCAAACTTGAAGAAACAATGCTCACAAATCATGTAGAAGTAAAATACAATTTAGAAAGACACCATATCCTTCATATATATTAGACGAGTAAGAATATAATGTGCAATGCATTATTTAGTCATTATAGAACACAAGAAAGGTTGGAAGCATACATCATGCTGCATAGTATCTGTAGTGCGTCTGTTCCTAGTTTGAGGAAAAAAAAAGTTGAGAATGTGAAGTGGGGGTAGTGAACATATGAACTATACATATACAGGTTACATATGCTCTCTGAGTTAAATAGCACAACTTAAATCAACCAACCTGTTGTTAGCTAGCGAGTTGGCGATGAGTCTTTACAAGTAATAACTGGAGCACTGTTAATTCCCTGCAACTGGATGAGCAGCATTTCAAATCACTGTAGCTCTGAAATTCTGCTCTTTATTCGTTAGCATCTCACTTGCTTTTTCAAGATCTAGTTATATTTGTCCACATTAGGCAAACTTCATATCTGCATTAAGATTTAGCAATGCACCAAATATATATCTTGCATGGCTCACCAACATAAGTATCTTCCTTTTTTTTTGTTGATTCAGCGCCTCAGCGTCTAGGTTGGAAAGTGCATGAGCGCCAAGTTGCACTTCTGAGTGCGACTTCTGCTATAATTGTGGAGACAACCACGGGGAGTTGCTCTCCCGGCGCGGAAGCAGGTGGTCACACGTTCGAGCGCCGCTCGGCGCGTGATTCGCACTGGGGTTTTTCCTCAAAATAAATTTCAGTTGCCTCCTCCTCACGTGGTGCCACAATGGTCAGAACAACGTGCTCGTCGTCTACAGACCCCTCGGTGACTCTGTCGATCTCACTAAGGACGTGATCTGTGTATAGTTGTAGGTCTTAATATGTGCGTAGGGGTATGAGTGTGTGCGTGGGGGTGGTTGCGTGTATTCGCACATGTTCAGATACTACAGCTGTGCCCAGTTAAGAGGCGTAAAAAAAACTATCTTTATGGACTCCATGATCTCTGTACCTGCAAAGCGCGATGCCCTCCAGGGAAATACCTGGTGGTTTCTATGAGACACCGGCAGTTCCTGCAGTGTTTTTCCGTGTGAGTAACTTGCTGCCAAATTTCAGGCAGTGGCACCTTGGTAATCTTTGCCCACTACAAGAGAAACCCCTCTTCTACAATGGTTTGGTGGCAACGCTTAATTTATTAGTTGCAAGGAATAAGATGGCAACGTTTATTACCTACTGCTAAAGCGTTGGAAGCATATCCGTCCTCTTGTGAGCTATAGGGGACTTGCTTTGATGCGCAGGTGCCGTCAAGTTGCTGCTCTTTAATTTAATTAATATGTGGCAAAAAACAGTCAGCCAAAGGTTTCGAACCTGCGACATCTTGGAAAGTCCAGCCTTTACACCGCTTAACCAATGAAGCCATTGCTCATTTGTGCCTCATTCTTTCACTAAGTTTTACTTATAATAAGAACAAGATTGGATCCAGGACTTATAGCCCCTCGCTCCTATTATCCTGTACGCGCCCTCCGCGATGCGAGGTGGTACCACATCCGCGCCCCCAAATCCCCTCCCTGTTCGTGCTGCATAGCTTCTCCCTGTTCCGTGGCCGGCACCTATTGCCTGCTCGCCGGCGTCGTGACCAACCTCCCTCACCAGATCCTCCTCCCCTTCGCAAAAAAATCATCCTCCGTCAGAGCAACTCAGGGCCTGTCGGGCAGGGCAGCTGCAGCGAGCTGCGCGGCGTGGGCTTGGGGCAGCTGCGGTGAGTAGCGCGCTGGCAGGCGTGCACGTGCAGCTGGGCGACACCACACCAGCAGCAGCGGTGGACGCAGCCATCGGCGAGACCAGCGACTGCGAGCGGAGCAGCAGGCCATTAGGTATGCCTTAAAGTCTCCAACTAATAATGCCAATCAACATACACCCTCTTTGTCATTGACCCATTGAGATCGTGCAATTTGAACATGAATCATGAGTTCGAATACCCCCACTCAATTAATTAAATCAAAGTCAAGTGTTATGCGTGCTTGCCCTGACTGACTATTGTGTCCTGCTAGCTCTTTACTGAAGCAGTGATGTTAAAATTCAGTCATAGCATACCACAGTGTTTGTAATGCTCAAGTTGCTATATGGGATTGTTAGCATTGAAAGCAATAGAATACCTGGCTTGGATGTATCTGAACCACGATATGTAGTGTTATATTTATTTAGTACATCTGTGATCGATTTGCTAAATTGGTGCTGAAACTTAAAAGAGTACACCGACTAGACTCATTTTCTGTGAAATATGTATGATCTGCTAGACTCATTTTCTACTCTAGCTTTCTTAGCCTCCGAATAATTATCTGACTAGCAATCGTGCTCTCTAGAAGCTACAAATCTTCTTTCCTTTTGGTTAACCTTTTACAATTTGCTGGTTTATAATTTCCTGATCTTGATTACCTTAGGCAAAATAGTTCTGATTATGTAACTTAAAGGGATCCAATTATATGATGATAAATAAATATGAACTTACAGATCTATTTATTTATAAAGCAAGAGCTTTTCATGGTTTCACAATGGATTTAAAAATCATCAAGCTTCTTTTGGGCTATCCTAAAGATTCTACTCGGTACATAGCTAGTGTAGAAGGATTTGTTGAATTTGCATTTCAAGATAAGCCCAAAGATACCAAGATTTATTGTCCATGTCATACATGCGTGCATACTAGTCTCCTATCCAGGGATGAAATATATGAACATTTGGTCTGCAATGGGATACTTGAGAATTATGAAGAATGGGATTTTCATAATGACCCTTCAGTGCATGAAGGATGGGATTTTCATAGTGACCCATCAGTGCAGCACACCATCGATCAACAACCACAATCTCAGAATGAAGAAAGGCATGGTAACATGAATCAACTGCTTCATGATGCATTTTATCACATGTATGATGACATACCTATGACAGATGCCGCAAATCTTCCGAGTCCACCTGTCAGCGGGCCAAATTTAGAAGCAGAAGAGTTCTATAAATTGGTTGAAGATTCAAAAAAGCTTTTATGGGAAGGATGTGAATTAACGCCGCTAACTTTACTTGTGCTTTTGTTCAATGTAAAATCCATGAACAAATGGTCAGATAAATCATTAGGTGATCTACTTGGTATTTTGCAGAAGGCTATTCCAAATGGAAAGGAACTGCCCAAAAAATTTTATGAGGCTAAGAAAATTATTTCCAAATTTGGCTTGGGCTATGAAAGTATTCATGTGTGCCCAAATGATTGTGAACTATTTTGGAAGGACAAGGAAAATGATGATTTTTGCTCAAAGTGCAAGGCTTCTAGGTGGAAAGGTATGGAACCTGAAACCAAACTAACAAAGAAGCAAAGAAGGAAAGCAACGCCTTGTAAAGTATTAAGATACTTTCCTGTTAAAGATAGGCTAAAAAGACTGTTTATGTGCAACGAAACGGCAGCTCTCCTAAGATGGCATGATGAAGAGCGCATCAAAGATGGACGCAGAGCAATTCATTGTGTTTTTATTTGTAGATAACGATGCTACATTTATTGTTTTAAAATTTGCTGACTCATGTGTCATTCTAGAACAAAGAGATTTTAGTACATCTTGACATCATGTAATGTAGCACCCGATTTTAAGAACAAAACCAGATACACACCATATGTGAGCCCAGGAAGTCAAATCTCACATATAGCTACAAATAAGGGTAATATCAAATGACAATGCTTAAGATATAACGTACTTATTATAAAAGATATAACCTTATATAACAAACAGCGAAAAGACAACTCCGGTCTTCAGGTGAAAACTCCACTCCACAGGGACAACTGACTGGTTGATCACAAGTCTAACTGCTCCAATCTCTGACAATCTGGTACCCATCCGGGATTTTTCCAAAGTATTAAAAAATAAACAAGCGTGAGTACATTTCGTACTCCACAAGCATAACATGGGGATTCATGAGGCTCAAAAGGCAGACACGGTTTACTGCATTTAGCATTTTAGAAAGTCAACATTTTGTTATTGGTCAATATCAAATTATGCTTAAGCTCCCAAATTAACCCACATGATCATATACTAGAAGTAAATAGAGTTATTGATCAACATTATATCATCATCATCGTCATCATCATCATAATACCATCGTAGTTCACCATGAACAACAACATCATAAGTAACCAGTTATTCTGTGAGTTTTCCGGGCCGCTCGTGACCGTGAGCACGGCTGTTATAACAGTTTTAACACTCTGCAGAGGTTGTGCATCTTTACCCGTGAGTCGTGTTGCCCATATGCCCGGGTTAATTACTCCCATAACACTTCCGAGGTGAGCGGGCAGGGTACACTATGAAGCCTTCCATAGGTCTCTTCTAACAAGTTAGGGCCGCGAGGTTTCCTCGGCAGGCAGATATAGAGAACCCCTTTCTGTGGCACAATTCCCGCAGGCTATACACACCAGAACAGAGGCAGTTCTATACCCAAAGTGGCAAGCCCCTCTTGCGCCCTTTCGGGTAACCTCTAACAAGCTAGAAAAGATCCTATTACTGAGCTAAAGTCAGAGCCATATAACTCTCACGGTTGCACTGTATGTCCCAGCTTTTGCCCTACAGATAAGTCCTTACGGAGGGTTTAGGGCAACATGATCGACATCATTTGCACCATCACCCTATAGTTCAATTATTACCATCATGTTTATCCATTTGTCCCATTAATCATAGTATTGATCATGTTTGAATAGAGCACTAGCATTCTACCCATATGCAATAAAACCCATAGGCATCAAGGTATAAGTCATCAATGGCTAGGATGTCCTTATAGTCGAGCAATATTAGACACATGCATAATGAGTAGATTATATAATGAATAGGAATCAAGGTAGGCCCATGCTATACTTGCCTTAGTTAGCACACTCCTGCTGATCCTGCTGGTCTTCGAAGTTCTCCTGGTTCCCAACGTACTCCTCACCGTCTGAACTCGACCAACACGGCAACATACACATTTCAGGAGCATTCATGCATAGCAAACAAACCTATAATTAGAACAGTACACTAACAGTATAAAAACAAGATAAAAAGTTTATGAAAATATTCTACGTCTCGCTACGACCACATCGACGCGAAGTTCACGAAAAATGGACCTAAAACGCGAAAGATACGAGTCAAACAAGATTCCTATAGCGAGTTAATTAACTTAACCTAATCAAGAATTTTAAATGTTGCAAACCTAACTAACAGTGGCATTAACGCATAGGTTATGAAATTACGAACCTAACGCAAGTTGAACGGGTCGAATCGGAGCTAAAACGACGATTTTATAAGCGTTTTACTGCAGTGGCAAAACTGTAAATAGATTGAAAGCATTTCAGAATTAAAATAAATCAAAAATTAGAAAATTCATTTGAACTGAGGACTGCGGGTTGGATATGCAAGAACTTGGGGGTCTCTTTAACAAAATTGCCCCGAAGGGGTATCGGCCATTTCTGACCGTAGATCTCGCGATGTGCGGTAGAGATTAGATGGGAGGGGGAGTCAAGGGGCGCGGGCCGCCGGAGGGGGAGACGACCGCGGCGGCGCCGCCATGGATGACGGTGAGAAGCTCGCCGGCGTTGGCCAAACAAGCGCTACGGTGAACCATTTTTAGATTGGAATTCACTGGGATGAAGCGGGGACAAAGGCGAACTCGGTAGGGTACATTTCGCGGGTGAAGTACGTCCCGCGTAGGGTCGCCATGGCCGGCGGCGAAAGATGGCTCGCCGGAGTGGCTAGTTAGGGCCCTACGGCCATGATTCGCTCAATTGAAAGCACGTAAAGGACGAGAGGATCAAGGCGAAGCTCACCGCGGCAAGAATGGAGCCGGAGAAGGAGTGAGGGCAGCGGTCCACGTCGTGCTCCTCGACGGGTCGCAGCCACACGGTGAAGGCGGTTCCGAGAGCGAAAATGGAACGGGAAGGGGCAGCAGGAGAGTAGAGTCGGGTGCGGGTCTCCTCTTATGGAGGCCGAGGCGCTGGGAATGCTCCCACAATGTGGAGCGTGGGCGCGGGCGGGTCGGTTGCCCATGACCGAGCAACCGTGAGCGGGAGAGGGAGTTGGGGAAGAAGAAGGCGCCGACAGGTGGACCCGGCTGTCAGCGGCACAGGGGAAGGAGGCACGGCAGCGGTTGCAGCCAAGTTGGGCCGGCCCAGGAGGGAGGGGGAAGGAGAGGGCGCGCGCGCGAGCCGGCGGGAGGGAAAATGGCAGCAGGCCGACTGGGCTGCTTGGGCCGGAAGGAGGAAAGGAGGGAGAGAATGAGGTTTTCTTTTTTTTGTAAAGATTTTCCAAATTCATTTTCAAAAGGTTTTTGAAACTTTTTTTGCATTTGAATCAAATCCAGTCATCACAAAAATACAATGCAGCGGCATGGATGCATGAACATGTTTCTATCCTTATATTTGTTTTAAATTTTTCATAAAAATTATTATTACCTAGGTAAAAATGCTCACAAAAATGCTTATATAAATCATTTTAACTATTTTGGATAAATGCAAATTTTAGGGTGTTACATGTAACATGCAAATTCATTTATACTAGATTTATGGTACAATAGTTCAATTTTTATTTTCTTACCATTCCATAGTTCTGAAAGTCTCCTGTTGTGATTGTTTGTTGTATCTAACTGTAGAGCAAGGAAGATAATGCTCACCATGAAAAAATAGTACAAGCCAATAAAGTTTCTGCTGCAAAGAAGGTTAATTCATATACTCATTTCTCTTCGAGAAAAAAATCATATACTTATTTCTAGCAGCCCATACTTTGCAGAGATTGACTACTACTTATGATTTTATTATAGGTCAAATCAATCCAAAATGATATAAGATTGGGCAAAAACAAGGATACTGCAGCCAAGGTGATCAGTGTCATTTGTTTTGTTGTATGAATTTTATCAAATTGATGACCAGAGTGTTGTAATCAAACTAGCATATATTACAGATTGTGGACCATGAAATATCTTCCAATTGCTTAAATCATGAAGCATCTTATTTCCAGGTAATTAATCTCTTAGCAATATATTGATGTTATATGCAAATTTCAAATTATTTAGCTAACCTGCTGTGACTTTTTATCTGCTCCAGAATAAGACGATGTCAACAGGAGCTGGTGCAGCTGTACTTGCTAATGTATAAGACACATCTTCCAAAAAGAATTTCTATTTCCTAACAATTCGTGTAACCAGAAACTAATATTCCACATAATATAATTTTGCAGAAATATCAGTATGATACTAAAAATTCACCGGCTACCAATTCATTGAAGGTATGAGTGTCTAATTAATGTTTGTACTTTTTTTCCATTGTGTTCTTATTTATTCACACAATTTTATATGTGAACTAGATTGGCACAAAAGTATTCTTAAAGAGCATGAGAAATCAAAACAAGGATGTTGCCTTTGGTACGGTATTAAGTTGTGATCCAACACAGAAAATTGGGGGTGTTCAGCTAGGCAAAGAATTTTTTATGGTGTATGTTAGTATTGCATTGGCACAAGATGAACCATTGGTCCGACCATACAAGAATTACAAGATTATTGGAGATGTCGCTGGAGCTTCTATAGCGTGGCCTTCAACATTTGTACAGTGTTAACTGGAGCTTCTAGGATGGCCTTCAACATTTGTATGGTGTTATCCTGTTGCCCCATACAATTTTAAATTTATCCCAAATGTCGCATTAATATAATCCAATTTCATTGCAGCTCGAGAAGATAAATGGATGAAAGACTAAATGTGAGAATAGAGGGCTGGACAGTTGGTGGCATCCTATAGTGGATGAAAGACTAAATGTCACATTAACATCTTTGTGTTTTATATTTTATTTCGATATGAATATGTATTCTGAACAAAAAAAATATTCCGTGGATTACGTGGATGATACCTTATTGTAATGCAAATATTGCTTTTAATATATGGATTGCAGTTGCTATTTCTCATGTGTGAAATAGTCTTTAATTTCCCAATTAAATTGGACTTGTATGATCTCTTTATTTGGCCCCAAATTAAATTAATTTCCAATATTGTTTATTGTGTTTTTTCCTTAGCTACATATATAAACGTTGCTGCAATCCAAATCTACATGTTGCTACGAGCTATAGCAGTCCTTCGTCCATGATTTGTACAAACACATATAAGTGTTGCCATATCCAATAATATCCGTTGCAAACTTGCAACGGTTATTTGAAGGTGTTATCAACGCATATATAAGTGTTGCAGCAAACCCTTGCAACGCCATTTCTGGCAACGTATAATAAATGCGTTGGTATAGACCCCCACCAACATATATATGGACTTTTAGCAATATATATGCGTTGCAAAAGGGGGTGTTATTTTGTAGTGGCCGTGCGTTTGGACCGATGCGGATGTGGCAGTGTGGCACGTCCCGATGCTCAACAATAAAATTTGCAGGGGGGTTGGCTTTGCCGTCTTTAATAATCGAGAGCATGCCGAGGCTGCCATCGAGAGACTGAACGGTGAATGTTTCGGCGGATACAGTGTGCGGGTCGACTGGGCTTATCCTTGTATCTAATTTAACGATGGTCTTAAAATGTTATCTCATCTTTTGGCTTGTTGGTAATTTTCAAGCCGTGATGATAGGTACTGTGCAGTCTGTTCTTCAGGAAGACTTTGACCCTTTTTATTATTATATTAAGATATAAATAGAAGTTTATTTCATCAAACCGATGTAAAACATATGGAACAATGATATGTGGACATTATTATATGTGGATCCTTATATATGGGAAAGTTTCCGTGTGCCCTGGGAGCAATGGCTGCTTAAACGGACCACGCAGATTCCAATGTGTCCATTAGATTTGGGAAAAAGTCCATATTATCTCTCAACTTTTACGAAAGTCTATTTTTCCTCTCTAAACTCTAAAACGGGGGAAACCATCTGCCTGAACTTTTAAAACTGTTCGTTTTACCATCCTGACCGGCGGTTATAAGCGGTTTTTAAAGGTGGGTTTGTCTTTTTCTTTCTTATTTATTTCGGCTGAATTTTTGAAAAAATCATAGTAAATCATAAAAAAATCATAAAATGAAAAATTGAATTTTGTTGAACTCCACATGAGTAGATCTACACAGTAAACATATAATATGGTATGCTTTAGTACAAATTTTTTACTATAGCTTTAGATCTATGTTTTTCTATAATGAATTCATAGCCGCAGTTTCTATGGTCCAATTGGATGAAATTTTTATAATGGGCTAATTATTGTATGCTTGAACTGTAGTAAAAATTTCATACTCATTGGATCATGTATAACTTAGTTATAGATTTATAAATACTTTTTAACAAGCATACACCTAAATAAATCTGTTTCTTATGACCTAAAAATGTTTTTTATGACAAAGCAGGGCAAAAAAGATCATATGCATACACCCTTGTCACCTTTGTGTGTGTTCGCGTTGTAGAAATTTCAAAGGAATCACGAAATAATTGATTTAACACTCTATATGGGGCTCCTAAATTAATTACATACAGTCCAAAGTATTGTAACAAAACATAGCATGAGAAAATAGGGGAGAAAGTTTCAAAGGTAACAGATCCAATTCATAGCAAACTTTGACTCTTACAACACATAGACGTTACTATACCTTCAAAAATAATGGATATCATCAAAACTTGATTTTGGTATCTGGTGAGCTGGGCTAGGTTCAGGTTGGGCTGAGAAAAAGGCTGGCTATTTTGGGCCAAAAAGGTCTCGCCCATGACTATCCCACTAGACGAGTTGGCCAGCCCCGGGCCTAAGCAGGGCGTCCACGCAGTTTACAATGTAAAATTGCTAAAATAAATATTTCGGGTCATACTCGGACTGAGAAAAAAATTCTAGATAGTGGGATGTGCCCAGGCCGGTCCACTAAGGGCGTGTTTGGATGGGGTGCATGTGCCTAGCCTACATGCGCACATGCGTATAAATGCATAGAGCAAGGCGTTTGATTGGGCTGCTGCATTGTATGCGCCTGCATCCGCAGATGCAAAGTATGGTGCAAATGCAGGCTCTGGTGGTGCGGCCAAATTGGCCTTCGCTATAGAGCCTTGCCGGGGCATGGACAGTAGGAGTAGGTCCACATGTCAGACTCTATACTAGGCAAGTTGTATCCACTCATATACCTAACCAAACGAGATCTCAGTATGTTTTGCATCCGTTCATGCAGTTTCACCAACGCTTTCTTTCTGAGAATTTGCACTAACTGAGCCTGCTTCCCCTCATGAAGGATATTCGATGCAGGTCTACGAAACTTTATTCGAGCAACCAAACACACCCCTAAGGTTTGTGGACAGGCCAAAAGCCGTCGAGCTCAGGTCAGGCCCGCGGGCTTGGCCAAGCCGTACTCAATTTGCTCAAGTCTAACACCATCCTTCTATGGCACTTTCTCCCTAGATTCCACATTAATCTATCAGGGCAACATTTTTATATTTCTAGCATGGCTGGTGTCTGTGTTCATTCACTAACTCTTGACTAACCACGTGATGCATTATAATTCTTGGTATATTCGATGTTCTTAACTGAATTAATAATAAGTTATCCAACATGCTCATAGTTTAATGTTGTCGATGCTTAGTTTACCTTATCCAAATCTAATGCTAAGCCGACGGGTTGACTTCACTCACACCCTCAAAAGATTCTTCTCGCTCTTTTAAGCTAGAATACGCAGGAGGACGATGTATTGTCTATTCGAAAAATATGGTGGCGCAGATGTCATAGTAACGTGGATAATCTAAACCTGGGCACAGTATCATCTAAACAATAATGCCACCACCCCTTAGGGCTCCAAGCCACCGCTGCTAGGGCACCTTGCATCCGTTGCTTAGGCGGGTATTAGTGGATAGTTTCATGGCGTTATTTTCAAGACTGTCATGTCATATAAAATGAAATAAAATTTATATGAAACACCCCTCACTCAATACAGAGTTTCATTCTAGAGTTTCATAGGTATTTAATTTCATGACTCATAGAGAGTTGGTAATCATGCCAAAAGAGTTTCATCTATATGAAACTCATTTCTTCTCTCTCCTTTTAAATACACTGTCATGTCATCAAAAATGTCTATATGACAACATATTTAATGTAAATGAAATTCACATAAAACTCCCACTGAGACTGGCCTTAGGGGCGCCCCTCCTTCCTCTTCGACAAGCCCACTGTTAGCAAGGAGAGGGGCTACCCCTCATTTATATCGGCCTCACCGTCAATGGCCATAGAGAGCAATCAAGCATATCCAACGTGATGAACCAAGGATCGGTGGTGCTGATTCAAAACCATTTTGGTTCGGTTCCCAAATGTTGGATTTTGCGGCAATGTCCAATGATTGGTGGTGCTAAATCTAAAGAGTGCTGATTCAGAAGCATTTTGGTCCGGTTTCGGAATGTTGGATTTTGTGGTAATGACCAAGATTTTGGGGTTGGTTTCCTGATTCGGTATAAAGAGTATACTCTAGTTTTGGTGTTCAATAGAGCTATGTTCATCTAGAAGATCGTTTGGATCATTGTAACACCCCATGTCCAAAACTGCTTATATGGCCTAGCTTCGCACGTAGAGAACGGGTCTGCATATGTGTAGTACATCTCTTACACTTTCGTCTTTGCCTTGTGTAAAAGGGTTAACCCGAAAGTGCTATGTTTGTAACAAGAAGGATTATAAGTTGGGCCTCACCCTTGTAAACTTTGAAGATGGTACTAAACCGACCAACTACAACTCTTCATGTGCCATATGGGTACGACCAACTTCAGAACTACTACATATTTTTAATGAGCTAAGGTGTTACATTAATTCATCCCCCTTATTAAGGGCTGACGCCCTCGGCAACTCACCACATACGCAGCAGAATTCCAAGACCACCCCTGGTACACCCCTCCATGGGCAGGAGCCGTGACATATAAACAGATTTTGGATGCGGTGTGTTCCAAGAAGCCATACCATTATGAAGAAGACGTTGGTAGAATTTAATAGGATATTGTATCATCCTTATTTCATGTTTTTTCTTTTTTTTGAATATATTTCACTTTTTTTATATGTAATTTGGTGATGAATTATGTCAATTTTTAATATAATTCCCTCTTCGAAAAAAGTTTATCTCTATCCTAGTCCGTACAAAAGTATATGAAGTATCGAAACAAGCTAGAACTCAAATCTCGAGGTGCCAGTGCTAGTTTATAATATCCCAAAGGAGGCAGGGTGGGGGTGCTACTGCAGCCATTATGAATTGTGAATGGATGTTGTATTCATGTCGGTTCTACTTTTTCATCCACGGACCAGTGTTTTTCAAAAGTAGCCATCTGATACATAAGAAAAAAAACCATTCATTGGATGTCTCATTTTTCTATGCGACAATGCCAATAATATTCTTTTTAAATTGTACAGAGAACGCCAGTGTCAAACTAAATATACTACTCCCACATGCCAGAGTATCATGCTAGTGCGTTTTATTTTATCCTAACTGATGCAAAGGTCAGTCTCAATAAAAAGTTTCATGACATATTTATCAAGACCGTCACATCAGCTTTTGTGTTGTTAACTATGCTAATGGTTTCATCTACGTGAAATTCTATGAAACTCTCTCTATCTCTCTTCATAATTACCTGCCAACTCAACGAATTTGCTGATGTGTCACAACATTAAATGAGAATGAAACTTCTTTGAAACCTCCATTGAGACTAACCTAAGCACACGCTGCTTGCCTATATGATCCCTTGCTCCTTGTTCAAGTCAAAATAGATGGACCCGTGCTGGTTGTATTCACCAGACAATCTAATGCTTTAAACCATCAAAACTAGACTGTCCGGTATGTGGATTCCAGGTCAAGTTTAAGATGGACTCAATTTCTATAGTGATGTCACTCGGTCTCTCGATGCAAAGGCTAGTATCAATAAAAAGTTTCATGACACAGTTATCAAGACCGTCACATCAGCTTTTGTGTTGTTAACTGTGTCAATAGGTTTCATCTATGTGAAACTCTATAAAACTCTCTATCTCTCTTCATAATTACTTGTCAACTCAACGAATTTGCTGATATGTCACAACATTAAATGAGAACGAAACTCTTTTTAAACCCCCGTTGAGACTAGCATAAGCACACGTTGCCTGCCTATATGATCCCTTGCTCCTTGTTCCAAGTCAAAATACATGGACCTGTGCTGATTGTATGCACCGGACAATCTAATGCTTTAAACCGTCAGAACTAGACTGTCTGATATGTGCATTTCAGGTAAGTTTATGGACTCAATTTGTACAGTGATGTCACTCGGTCTCTCGAAGGTGTAAATAAAGACAGGATGTGCCATGTGTGTAGGTACATTCATAAGGGTAAGTATGTGCCTTCATTAGGGTGAATGTGGATGCATGAAGATGAGCATTTGTTTCTGTACTGGCCCTACAATGAGAACAAGATAAGGCCACACCTCCCTTTTAAGAGGGATATTTAACCGGTCACCACTGGTAGTGGTGGGTGACAAATGAAAATTGACTTACCATTTTGTGAGATAGGTGAACGTGAAAGGGGTTATTAAATGGATCACGCTAATAATAAAAAAAAATGTTAAATGCACCCCTTTTTAAGATGATATCACTGTCAAATCATGAGAAGATACTTTCCCAAGCCACAAATAAATGAGTCTGATGTCAACTGTTCTTAATTTTGTCTCCCACCTTTATTTCGTTGAATATATCTTTAAAATGTAGTTAAGGTATACTTTCATGAAACCATTTTCAAGACAAATAACATTTATGGCAAATTCAAGACAAATAGTAATCTACTTGAATGAATTCGAAACATTCGAAGTTTATACATAAAAAGTAGCATGCAGTGAAAGTTTAGAACTGTTCGCTTAAGACACCTTGAAAAGGTCACTTATCTGTACCAATGGGAGTAAAATATTGTTTATCCGTTGGCACGGAGACATATTCATGCATATAAACCTTCATGGTCCTTGATGTGTAAGATAAATCTTCATTGATATTGAAAATATGGGCAAAAAAACAACGTAGTCGACCTAGAAAATAGTGTTAGTATAAGTTTTATGTGACCATGTGACATCCATGATATGAATAATGTGTATGTACATACTTCTTTCATTTTAAATTGTAAGTTGTTTCGATAATTTTAGATGCATAACTTTTATTATGTATCTAAGATAAAAAGTACTGCAAAAGCTACGTACTAGAAACGGCTTGAACGGCTTTCGGTTTGAAACGAAGAGAGTATGAAAGAAATCGTAGGAAATGAAGCAACCATTGGTTTGAGCTAGCGTGACAGGACAAGAGAAGACGAACTTGTACATGTAGAATACAAGTGATATATATAGAGTCTGGTAAGCAAACTAGCTAGTGGGCCAGCTGTATTTTGGCAGCGTACTCACAGGGTACAGCGCACGCCCATCGCGTGAACTCCATCCATGTCACAAAGAACAAATTAAAAATTCCAATGCCAGATATCTACGGTATCCCTATGTATATCTTGAGTAGAAAATTCTAGTTCGGTGACCAAACTGCATGCTTAGTACGCACATCACAGTGAACACAGGCCCTGTTTACTTCCCATGCAAACCCAAAATATTTCCTCTTTCACCCATCACATCGAATCTTTAAACGCATGCATGGAGCATTAAATGTAGGTAAAAAAATAACTAATTACATAGTTTGTCTGTAAAGTTCGAGACGAATCTTTAGAGTCTAATTAATCCATGATTAGACAAATTTTACCAAATAACAACGAAAAATGCTACAGTAACTTTTCACCCATTTTTTCTCAACTAAACACACCCACATTAGGATCGGACCATTTGAGGGCCTGGTGTTAAAGTTTAACAAATACTGTAGCACTTTCGTTTTATTTGACAAAATATTTTCAATTTTGGACTAATTAGGCTTAATAGATTCGTCTCGTAAATTACTTCTAATCTGTGCCGATATACATAGAATTAGTCTATATTTAGTACTCTATGCATTTGCCGCAACATTGATGTGATGAGAGTTAAACTTTGATGACCAAACATGGCCTGAATTGGAGGCTGTAGCAAGTCTTCCATTGCGGAGAGTATCAGTATCTGTCAATGTCATGCTCACTGTACCAAGGCAAAGTCTTCCATTCAACGGAGTCGCCTCTGTCCCAGATTTTGCAGAAGCTGAAAACTGGTCCACCGGATAAGGACTTGTTCTGTTTCTGCATGCAGTTGCAGTCGGCAGTGGGACGCGAGAAAGAAGAAACCACTCGTTCATATCCTGGTATCCCCAGCCAGCACAATCAGCAGCAGTGGCAGCTAGCTAGCAGGAGACCCGGGGGGTTGGGACGTTGTGCTGCGGTGCGCCTAGCTCCGCGCGGCCGCAGAGATAAAAACCCACCCATCCCAACGACCTCCCGCCACCCTCCCCGATTCCTCTGCGACCTGCCGTTAGTTCGTCCCCCAACCAGATCAGCACGGGCGGACACGGCGGCAGATTGGATCGGCGCTGGGCCGCTGGCTGTCTTCTTCTTGGTCCGGAGCAACGGAACCAATCCGCCGCTCGATCCTTGTTTATTTATTACCTAATCTTCAGTTACCTGGCCTGGCGTTGAATATTGTACTAGGCACTGAGCTGGTCCATCCAGAGACGAGCTGGTCCAAGAAACAGAGGAGGTAGAGTATCTTGTGTTCAGCGATAGAGATGTCGATTTGTCTTGGCTCTCCTCTGCTGCCTCCCTTGTCAGTTTCTTGACTCGCCGCTGTTGACTTGTGTGCGCTCTCCCCTCCTCTCCTCATTGATTTGATTTGCCCTCTCCTTCTCCGCCGTCGTTGTCGCCCGTTTCATCCCCTTCCTCCCTTGCCTATTTCTTTGTTTGTTTCAGCCTTTCAGGGAAGAGAGGCTGGCTGTCGTCTGAAGACAAGTGAGAGCGAGGGCCTTCCTGCTTCTCTGAAACCGGTCAGGAGGAGAGGAGAGGAGAAGGGACGACGGAGGGATGGCCGGCGGGTTTGGCGGCGGCGGGGCGGCCGCCGGGAGGGCCGAGTTCTACGAGGGCAAGATCACCGGCTACTTCATCCTCGCCTGCATCGTCGGCTCCTTCGGCGGATCCCTCTTCGGCTATGACCTCGGAGTCTCCAGTCAGTATCCCTTCCTGATTCAATTCCTCCCCACACTGCTCTTTCTTCTTGTGATTTTTCATACGTACCCTGTTCCTCTGCGTAGTTCGTTTTGTTTAGTGCATTTCTTGTTTCCTGAAAATGTAGAAATAGGAATGCAATTCTTGTCTGTGTTTGATGATTCTCTGCTCATATTTTTATCTCTGATGATGGATTCTCTTCTTCTTTTCCGGGTTTGCTAAAGGTTCGAGTCGACAAATGATTGCTCGTGAACAACCCAACCCAACCCAACGATTTATTTTTGTATAAAAGTTTTCGAAATAGGATATGTAGAAAAGCTGGTGGCGAATATATTGTGATCCGAATTTCATGGATGGTCTCCATCATGGTTGAATGCTTTGCACTGAAAATGAATCGGTTGGATAGGCCAGAGAATCACAGGAATCGGAAATGGACATTATGGTTAAACCACCGGACGAATCTTTTGAGCCCAATTAGCCTAGTCCGCTCAATTTGTTTTTTTGTTTCATCCCTGTACTCTCATTTTCAGTACGGATATAGACTCTGTTTTGTGGAGTTTCAGATCATCTCAATCGCCCTTCTGCAAATGACGTCACTAAAACAGTAAAACTAGCCTTTTCCGGGGAAAGAAAAGAAGCATTTTATTTCATTTTTAACCATAATAAGGAAAACAGCATGTCCGATTACGCGAAGTACATTTCAATGCAGAAAGCACTAGAAAAAAAGTTTTTTTTTAAAAAAAAAATGTCGCTCCTTCCTGGTGTTCCTGACGATCCAACCATTGCATTGTCAGGCGGCGTGACTTCCATGGACGACTTCCTGAAGAAGTTCTTCCCGGACGTGTACCATCGGAAGCAGGCGCACCTGCACGAGACGGACTACTGCAAGTACGACAACCAGCTGCTGACGCTCTTCACCTCGTCGCTCTACTTCGCGGGCCTCGTCTCCACCTTCGGCGCCTCGTACGTGACCAAGCGCCGGGGCCGGCGCGCCAGCATCATGGTGGGCGCCACCAGCTTCTTCCTGGGCGGCGCCGTCAACGCGGCCGCCATGAACATCGCCATGCTCATCGTGGGGCGCGTGTTCCTGGGCGTCGGCATCGGCTTCGGCAACCAGGCCGTGCCGCTCTACCTCTCGGAGATCGCCCCCTACCGCATCCGGGGCGCCGTCAACCAGCTGTTCCAGCTCACCACCTGCCTGGGCATCCTCGTCGCCGACATCATCAACTACTTCACGGACCGGCTGCACCCGTGGGGGTGGCGCCTCTCGCTGGGGCTCGCCATGGGCCCCGCCACGGCAATCTTCGTCGGCGCGCTCTTCCTGCCGGAGACGCCCAACAGCCTCGTGGAGCGGGGACACCTGGAGGAGGCGCGCCGCGTGCTGGAGAAGGTGCGCGGCACGCACAAGGTGGACGCCGAGTTCGAGGACCTCAAGGAGGCCAGCGACGCCGCGCGCGCCGTCACGGGCACGTTCCGGAACCTGCTCGCGGTGCGCAACAGGCCGCAGCTCATCATCGGCGCGCTCGGCATCCCGGCGTTCCAGCAGCTGTCGGGGATGAACTCCATCCTCTTCTACTCGCCCGTCATCTTCCAGAGCCTTGGGTTTGGCTCCTCCGCGGCGCTCTACTCCTCCATCATCACCGGCTCCATGCTCGTCGTCGGCGCGCTCATCTCCATGGTCACCGTCGACCGTCTCGGCCGCCGGTTCCTCTTCATCGAGGCGGGCATACAGATGATCTCCTCCATGGTCGTCGTTGCTGTGATCCTGGTGCTCAAGTTCGGGAAAGGCGAGGAGCTGAGCAAGGGCGTGAGCACGGTGCTGGTGGTGGCCATCTGCCTCTTCGTGGTGGCCTACGGCTGGTCCTGGGGCCCCCTGGGGTGGCTGGTGCCCAGCGAGCTGTTCCCGCTGGAGATGCGGTCGGCGGGGCAGAGCGTGGTGGTGTGCGTCAACCTCTTCTGGACGGCCGCCGTAGCGCAGTGCTTCCTCGCCGCGCTGTGTCACCTCCGGTGGGGCGTCTTCGTGCTCTTCGCCTCGCTCATCGTCGTCATGTCCATCTTCGTCATCCTCCTGCTGCCGGAGACCAAGCAGGTGCCCATCGAGGAGATCTGGATGCTCTTCGACAAGCACTGGTACTGGAAGCGCATCGTCCGCAGGGACCCAAAGTACCAGGGCAACCTCCACCAGCAGCAGCAGGAGATGTCCAGAGCATGAACATGATAACCAATGTGTGGTTTAATAAGTTTTCTACTCCAAATCTATATGGGATGATTACTACTAGATGAATTAATGCGGTGTGATTCTTGATGCAATCCAAAGAGGATGAGTTAGGATTGTTGTTGCTGCATTGCATTGTGCCTTAAGTTGTCCATGGTTTCCATGCTGTGCTTTCGTGTTATTGTAAGTTCAGACTTGTGTGGGGCAAAAAGCTTTGTCCCAGTCTATTGTGTAATCGGTGGCGGGTTGAGGAAGTTTGATGCCGAAATGGCCAAATGTGTTAGACTGGCGAAGCACGATGTTAGCTCAATTGGCATTCTGAATGTTGACATCCTCCAAGGCTGCAACTCTTGGTCACTTTAACTGCCAAAGGTTATTTCTGCTCCTGTTTTATGGTCACCCAAATCTGTTCAAACAATTTGACTGAAATTCTTAACTAATATTCAGGAACTCGCGAACTCCCATAATTTGTTCACGAACCAGTTTTGTTTTTGCAAAACGAATTCTTTATTTTTTTTTTATCAAACAGGAGGGGTGTCTCCTACTAGTTATATAAATACTACTCGTATATTGAAAGCAAGTGCTCAGTTTAGCCAGATGTCAAGTTACTAGTGCTCTACAAATTATCTGTTCATCAGAACACCATCATAATGAATTTACAGTCCCTTTCATTGGTCAAACATAACCGTATTCCAAATATCAGACTTGGACCATTTTAAGTCAAATGCTCACATGGATGTCTCACTCAACAGTCAGTCAGCACGTACTTCAGTCAGTCCTGCTTATCTCTGCATCCAGCCGTTTTCGACAATTCATTTCTTGTGGTGACAGAATTCAGAAAAATGTCACCCCTAATTCACGCTGTTCTTTCTGTTAACAAGGAAGGAAGGAGTCGAGACCTTTCAGAGTCAGATCTCGCGTTTGTCGATAAGCCCAAAGAGTCCACATCACTTAGTTTTCTCGATGCTAATTTTCTATACGCAGACGCAGGTCTTGTCATTACTTCTCAGACTACAATTCTGAATAGTCAACAGAATCCCATTTTCTTTAGGAAGTCCTCCGTCTATAAGTTGGGAACCTGATGTATTCCTCACGATATGCATGAAGACTTCCGTATCAGTAGTGCCTGTGATTTACCCATTTCGATTTTTCTTAGAACGGAATAAATATTAACGCTGAAATCAAGGGATTGACAAGACAAGATGATCTCACATGCATGTAACTATTAACTTTTCATTACTTATTAAGGGATGAACTTACGATGCATCACTTCATATTGATTCTCCAAACCAAACGCTCCATTAGTGTGAGTTGCATTTTCTGTCATTGTTAATAGTCGATATCAACCTGACAACACATGTTGATGGTTTTTCTGAATGTTCACATGGTCCAACATATGGTCCTTTTAACTGGGCTTTGTTCTTGTCACCAATTTATTCGTCTGAAAATGAGAAGTTGCATCTTTTTTAACGAACTGTTTGCATGATTTATGTCTGCCTCTTTTCTCTCTACAATGTACAGTGTCCTTAATTGGGGTATCTCTGTCTGACTGGCGTGAGAGCCCATACCCAATAGCCAGAGTTGCTCGGTCCCCATCAATGGTCAATCAATCATGCCATACTATTTTCAAAGATCAAACATTGACCTCTCTCTGTCAATTGTTCACATATGGCCTCACTCAACATTGATATCATGTGGTTCAGTCAGTACTGCTTATCCCTACAGGTCCAACTGTACTTTACTATAAATTGTTTGTCCTGAAATAGTTCTGAAACACCAAAATCCTCGTTTCTTGCCATCCTTTCGTTCATAAGAGCGGCGTTAACATCATATTCATGATGCAATTGACTTGAACATGAAGTTAATATTTTCGTTTCTTTTCTACCATTGGTCACTGTCAGTTCTTGTTTTAGAGCTCACTTGAACTGAATAATATGAAGGATTTCATGACCAAAATTCACATTATCCATAGAAAAATTCATTTCAGTGGTGACTGTAATATTTTTGATGCCTTGCATTTGCTAGTCACGAAACTATGCTAGAATTCTGAATATTTATTCAACAGAATCCCCTTTTCGTTAGGAACTTCCGTCTACAAGGTGGGAACATCATGTATTCCTCACGATATATACATGAAGACTTCCGTAGCAGTAGTGACCGTAATTTGCCCATTTTGAACTTTCTTTAGAACGGAATAAACATTAACGCTGAAATCAAGGAATTGACAAGACTAATGATGATTTCACATGCATGTAACTATTAACCTTTCATTGATACAGCATTTAACTTCTAACTAGATGAAGATTTTGTGCGACAGGTGCACATCAAGGTCAAGGGGGTATGGATGCTCCACAAACAATGGTAGCGGAAGCACATCCATCCAAGAACGGTGTTGAGAACATGTGGTGTCTTTTAAGTACATGGAGTTTCGAGCAGAACGAGACTACTCAGCCTCAAAAATAAGTTATTGGGGGAGTCCTAAAATAAATATTTGAATCCAGAGGGAGCACTGCTACAACAGAACGAGAAATTTAATCCCAATAATCCCCTTACATGTGGGGCTATGTATCAGTACTTTTTTTTACATTACTTCTCAAACTAGAATTCCGAATGTCCAGCAGGATCCCCTTCACCTTGTTTCGCGAAGTCTTCTGTCTACAGGCTGGAAACACCACAAGTTTCTCATGAGATAGACATGAAGGCTACGATTTCCCATTTTTCGTTTCTTATTAGAACTGAATAAAGATTGACATTTGACTGAAGGAATTGACAAGAGTAATGATAATTCACATGCATGTAACTCTTAGCTTAGTATTGACTAGGATTCATGGTGCAGGCATACAATATTACAACAGAGCAGTATTACACAATTGTTTTTTTAAAAAAAAACGGTTACAGTATTAAACCCCATGAAACATTGGACTACAGTACACAAAAAACAAGAACATTATACAAGAAAACTAGAGAAAACATATACCAAATAAACCCAGCAGATTCTGGATTACTTCGGGAGTAGTTCTTAAGTTGTTATTTTGTAAAATATTATGATTTAATAGTTGATGAAGATGGTGTCTTAGTAATTTCTATTGGTTTGCTATTAGGATGCAACTGTGATTTCGATGCAAGGATTGACTTCTGATGCATTACACTTGAAGGGCAAAACTAGAACTAAGGTGTAATTGGCAGTGAGTTGATGAATCTTGATGTGAAAATATGTTGATGACACTCTGGACGTTCATATATTCTAACTAGTCTGACCAACCTTAACTAGTTCAAATACAAATCTCTCATTTTCAGCTATTTGTTGCACATGTTTATCTAATGTACTCTGAGGCAATAATCTATGTAAATGATTTTCATTTCAGAACTTCTGAAGTGCAGTTTGTTATAAATTTGAGACAAGAAAGAGTACTAGGCCAATTGTCACTAATTTAACTGCTCCTTATTTTATAATTTTAAGTGGTGCTGTTACCGATTTATTCATCTGAAACAAGCAAAATTATATCAAGGTTCTGTAACTGAACTCTGGAAGATGTCTATCCTAAAATCTCACAGAACATATTATGAGTACATTTGGTTAGATCTTGTTATATTTGCTCAGCTTGGTAGCCCAAGTTTGAAAGTTCTGTTTTCATCTAGCCCAAACCATTGATAGCACATTAGTTTTTTTGACTGTCCGATAGCACAGTAGTAGTAATAGGAAAATTACTTTTGGAAATTCCTTGGCATCTTGATAACTGCATGAGGAAATCTGTCCCATTCTAAAACAGCATATGATACAAAGAACTAGAACAATAGTCTGTGAAGCTTTTTTTCTTTTGATAGATGGAAATTTAGAATGTAGTTGGAATGATGTACCTGCTGTTTTGTCATCATATGGAGCCCCATTTGTTGAGTTGCTTGATGATAGTGAGGCATAATGTCCTCCATTAGTTTCCAGCGAGGACTACAGAGAGAGAAGCATCAAGATGTCGATCAGTACATCACGTAAGTGCAGCGATTTATTTTTTAGAGAACTTGTGACTTGACTTCTGAACCAACTAGGGATGCCCAAAGCCATTAATCTCACAAACATCTAAATACATGGACCCTAGGACTTGAACTCTAGGTGGAATCATGCACCAGTGACTCCATGACCGCACCAATTGTGCTTTTCATAGCAAATCTTTCTTAACAACAACAACAACAACATAGCCTTTTGTCCCAAGCAAGTTGGGGTAGGCTAGAGATGAAATCCAAAAGAGACGATAAACAGGGAGACACATAAAGGGACAAAAATGGCACAAGACAGAAAGAGGTCACGGTTCAGGCACCAAATCTTTCTTAACACACAGCAAATTTACATAGAATATGTATATAGAAAGTAACTTGAGTATTTCTGTCCCCACCTTTCGGTCTTATATTTTGTAAACCAAACTTTTCAACTTGAAGTTCAATTTTTCCAAAATGGCATTGGTGAAAGGACATCGTCAGGTTAATTTTTTTTTTGATGAAACAGGAGGGGTTTTTAGCCCCTACTGGAATTTTATTAATATATACAAAAAAGGAGTACAAATTCTTACAAATTTCCTTTGAATTAAAAATGTCATAGCAAGCATTGTGTCTGAATATGGTAAAGTACCTGAGATTCCTCTGGTTCATCGGCTACATCTAACGGTGAAGTTGATTCCAATGCAAACTTTGGATGGCTTCCCATAATTTTGTCTTCCATAGAAGATATTTCTGTCTGGCTGGGTTGAGGAACTGGAACCTTATCAGGCTGAGAATAAGGTACCCTGCCTGGTTGAGAGTGTCGATCATGTTCGGTATTTGGATCCTTGTCTGGCTGAGGATGCTGATCAGGTTGAGGGTCAGGAATCTTCTCTGTCTGAGTTTGCTCACCTTGCAGTTCAGAATTAAATTGTACCATTACACTCTCCTGGCAACCAGACAAGTCAATTGTGCAATGATGCCGGGGTGTTCTTAGTCTCCTGAATGATGCAGGCAATTTTGTGAGTCTAACACACATTGATAAATTAATATATTTTAGACTAGGAAGCCTGCCAAAGGACTCATGCACACTTCCAAGACTGCGGCAGTCTTGTAGGTTCAGGTAAACAAGCTTTCTCAAACTGTTCTCCACACAAGGCAGTTCTTTCATGTCCAACCTTGAGGCATCAAGGTACCTTAATTGCTTCAGCTGACAAACACAAGCTGGCACTTCCGTGATACCACATCCACTAAGATCCAAGACACGCAAGTACTTGTTTCCTGAGATCATTTCACTGACAGCGATAAGAACCCCAGGTTTGAGTTCCTGCAGATTGGCTGTGGGTCTCAGAATTAGTGACCTGACCTTTTGTGGACGGTACTTGGTAAAAACTGGGAGCTGTGCATAGCGGTGGTCACAATAAGTCAAAATGCCCTGTTCCTTTTCTTGAGAAAAACAACATGTCCGACCGGCCTCTTCTTTTTCTTCAGGAAAAGAACTGACTGACTCTTCACCTTCTAAAACCACAAGGATATCTTTGTGCGAGATGAAACGGGCCAGTTCATATGCCATGTAATGCATGCGTAGCACCTCACCTGTTGCACCAGAGTTTCCTTCAGCATCATCCTCAACCTGAAAAAGCAACTCAGATTAAGCATACATCACATGAAAGAGAGATTAATTCAATTCTTGTATATCTTTGTTTTCTTTTCTTGAGCACAAACAGTTGGACAGGATCAAATTGTGTCCATGTCTTGCATTGGGCATTGAAGATGGATGACTTTTTTTTTGTTCAGGAAAATAACTGAACTGTAAGAACCCATCAAAACGAGTCAAGAGATCAGGAAAACAACTGAACCCAGCAACCCAGGTCTCAGGAAAGAAAACAAATCCATAAAGAACAATTGCAACAAAGTGTTGAGCCTTTTTATCTCACAATGCACAGAAAACCTAATAGGATAACATTAACAAATTACTCCCTTCAATTTCTAAAAGGGAAAGTAAGAGTTTTCATGCACATGAGCTGAAAAGATGCAAACGTGATATGATAAATCCAAAGAGCAGTTGTACTCAATTAATACACATGGAAGGGTTTAATTAACATGTAACAAAATCCTCTGATCATACCTGAAGGAGATGAATAGACTTTAGTTGCTTTATGATGTTCTCTGCATTCATTTCTGCTGAAACGGACCCATGTGTTGCAGACTCAACCATGTGAAGTGAAATCCACTGCTGAATAAGTTTTCTCTTATGTATACTAGATCCTTTAGGGAATACTGAGCAATATGCAAAACACAATCTCAGACCATGAGGTATATTATAGAACATTAGCCTGAAGGGAGCAAACAAAGTCAACTCCTTGCTTAGAGTAGTTGCATAATCCTCCTCTAATTTCCACAAATC
Source organism: Saccharum hybrid cultivar R570 (assembly GCA_038087645.1). Lineage (NCBI taxonomy): Eukaryota > Viridiplantae > Streptophyta > Magnoliopsida > Poales > Poaceae > Saccharum > Saccharum hybrid cultivar. The sequence continues at coordinate 1,615,724 of JAQSUU010000392.1, forward strand.
TTTGCCCCTAGCATTTTCCCAAACGGCACGCTGATCCCATCCACCATTACGTACAATAGAACCCAGGAAATCAGCAACAAGAGGTATGCCTTCACACCTTGAAATAATTTCCTTTCTGTATCTAGGGAAGAGTGAATTGTGACCACGCAATGCACTCACAAAGATATCCGAGCAATAATCACCTTCAAGCATAGGAGCCAAACTGTACAATGGAACAGTTGACATGTGTTCAGCAATTTGTTCATTGTGGGTGGTCACAATTATTACACTTTCTGTCTCCTCAGTACAACTTGTGAACATCTGTTTCAGAGAACACACGTCATCATCTGAGCCCCACAAGCCATCTAGTATGATGAGGCATCTTTCTCTTTTCAGTATCTCATGAACCTTAGTTGTAATTTCCTGCATTGTGTAATCAGCATTTGGTCGTTCCTGGCCCGCCAAAAGACCCTGTGAAATTACTTGTCTCGCAATTCTTTTGATATCAACTCTAGAATAAGACTTGTGTACATAAACCCAAATTCTACGAGTGAATCTGCTCCCACTATCCAAGTGATTGAATACTAGGCGCGCAAGACATGTCTTCCCAACACCTACAGGCCCAACTATGGCGATAATACATAGTCGTTTTGCATGTTCCTTTATAGTATCCACAATAGCCTCCAGATCCTTCACCCTACCAATGACTGGATCAGGGCCATCATATGATGTTGTCTCTTTTTCAGCAGAAAACCTTGACTCTAAATCAATACCAGTAGGTCCAGTACCATATCGCCCATTTAACTTGATGGCCGAATTCAGCTTCTTTGTCTTCGATATCATCCTTTTAACCGTCCAGACTCTAGCTGCAATTGGATTCGAATACGAACAGAGTAATGATGCCTGCAGTTTTTATAGGAAAAAAATGGCAGCTAGACATGTCAAATAGTTGTAGTTATTTGAAATTCACTCGATTTATTGAGAAATCAAGAGCCAATTAGCAGTTTCTCCACTATGTACTGTTATTTTTAGGTTTAGTACGTTGGGTATTGATTTGTTAAACTAAGTGATTCAGTGGGGTTTGTGATAAGAATTATTACAATGAAAAAACAGCAAATATGGACAAAGCTAAAACAAACTTGCGGTATATTTCTTTCTGCTGAGTAGACAGCTAGGGAACATTATTCCCATTCAGAGAAATGAAAAGAGTATGAAACAAATGGCATCAGAGTAGTACCTATAACCTAGCCATTCCAATGTCCTAATCAGGAGAACATGAAAAGGATTATATGTTCTTAGACCATCAACAAACTTGTTAAATAAGATTATTTTGGAGATCTATCTGCAAGTTAATTAATAACTTATTCCTCAGAAGAAAGATCCCCTAAAAACATCCCTTTTTCCCCCTAAATAGCCTCCTTTCCCTAAATAAAGGAGAGAGAACCCCTCTCCTCTATGCCTAAAGAATAGAAGACAAGTTTAGATAATCTACTGCAGCAGCAGTGCTCTCCTATATGGTGAATGCTGCAGTGCTCTCCTATATGCTGAAATGATTTTGAGATTATCTACTACAACTTGAGATGAAATATAACAGAGAAGTTGCTCTTACCTTGTGGGCACAGGTGCTCTCATGGTAGAGCTCTTCGGAGCAGACAAACTCATCAATGGTGTCTTCGATCTCAAAAGCCAGCTGCTTTGCATCTCGATGCCAACTTTGCGCCAGCACGGCTTGGCCGTCGTCAGCAACCTCGATGCCAAATAACCACTTGTCTTTTTCCTTGAGCTGGGCTTCAAGGCAGAGAAGTTCCTTCTCCAAATCTTTCAGATCATCTCTGAAGGCGCAAAACAAGCTACAACAATATGGCTTCAAGGTAGCAAAGCTGCAGCTGGCGATCTTTTGAGCTACCATCTTCGCCACAGCGATAGCCACAAGAGTCTCAATGGCAAGCATGGTGTCGTATCTTTCCGCTTGGATACGTCTACGTCACCAGAGAAGGCCCGTCAGCTGCTCTGGGCCTAGACGCCATGACTCATGGTCACAGGGGAAGAGATCGAGAGAAAGAACCGAAGGGAAAGGTACAGATCTGCATCCCGCGGCCACTCGCGCCCCTTTCCAACTTGTTTGGTAGGAGTTCTTTCAATCCACTCACTGCTCTTTTTAGTCTCCTCTGCTGCTCTGTTCTTTGCTGAAGAAAATTTGGGGACGGACAACGAAGACAGGGTCGCAGGGAAGACGGCGGAGCCTGGTGGCTACTGGTGCAAAAATAATTTTGGATGCAGCTGCACCGATTGCAATTGCTGGCCCTCCGTTGAGCGTTGACCCGTCCCTAAATATACCGCCCAAAATTATACTCCCTCTGTCAAAAAGGCAAAAAAAAAGAAAAAGAAAGAAAGAATGTAAGAGCAGCTCCAGTGTGCTTGCTAAGGAGGTGCTAGCAGGAGAGAGAAAGAAGCAAGGCAGGTGCATCACATTGGAGAGCCGGTGCTAGCATAGCACCGTCTGGCACCTGTGACCAATTTGAGCAACGGGTGCTAGCAATAAAAAAATATGTGTCAGAGTGCTTTTCACTTGGTCGTTGGCCTCGGCAACGGTTGGCATGCAAACTAGCCGTTGGCAACCTGTAGCATAGTTCTCACTTCAATTTCTTCTACAAATATGGACACAAATATTCACGTATGGATCATAAATTTCTAAGACCTACACTACAGAAAAAAAAGAAACACCATGGACGATTCATCCCGATGCAATCCTTCAAACTCCTCACCTGAGGAACACATGACAACCAACCAACCATTCCCACACTACCCAACACCACGATTTCCAGCCAATATTCCACCTCAATTCAATCCACAATTCCAGCATCATTTTCCATTAAACTTCAATCCTTATAGCATGCCTCAATACCAACCATACGGCATGCCATATGAAGCAAACTTCAACTTTCCTCCTGGTCATGTGTTTGGAAGAGGAGCTGCAAGTGAAGCTGTTCAATCTTCCTCACCAGTTGAGTCTATGGCTTTTCATCATGCTGTTGCAGGATCAAGTCCAGCCTCGCCAATCTCTGTTGCACCACAAAACAATGAAGATGATGTCAACAATCAGGTATGGAGTGATAACAGTGATGATGAAGAAAAGAAAGGAGGGCGCATGAATTGGACCGAGGCGGAGGATCTGAAACTAGTTAGTGCATGGCTGCATAATTCAGTTGATTCAGTCAAGGGGAATGCACAAAAGTACAATGACTTCTGGAAGAAAATTGTAGCAGAATTCAATAGCTTGGTCACACCAGATCGAAGGAGGTCTGTTTCACAGTGCAAGTCACACTACACCAAGACAAACAAGCTTGTAGTGCACTTCAATGGCTGTTGGATCAGAATGAATAGAGCACGTGGAAGTGGTGAATCAGATGACCAGGTTCTGGAGAAAGCTCATGCAATTTACAAGGGAGAAGCAAAGGGAAATAAACAATTTACCTTTGAGTACTGGTGGAAACAAGTGAGAAACCAACAAAAATGGCTACAGAGACCAGAGAACCAAGACATACATATGAACAAGAGACTGAAGCACAATGAATCAGGGGCTTACACATCTTCATCAAACCAAGAAAGTGAGGATCCAGAACCAAGTGAACGGAATCGACCAGAAGGACAGAAGAAAGCCAAAGCTAGACTGAAAGGCAAAGAGAAGAAATCTATAGATGAGCTTAGCCTGGAAAAACTCAAGACTGAAAAAATGCGAATGTATCATGAAGCAACACATAAGAAAGCAGAAGCAGTTTCCCAAGCTGCAAAAGCCCAGGAAAATAGTACAAAGACTGAACTGCTGGGCAAGTACCTGGACCTGCTGGCTATGGATACTTCAAGCTTTGATGAAAAACGTAGAAAACGCCATGAGAATGCGCTGAACTACATGGAAATGGAGTTGTTCCCTGAAAAATAAACATTAGTATTAGTTCTAGAGATTATTTATGTATCCAGCAATGTATCTTCTTTTCAGTATTGTATTAGTTCTAGAGATTATTTATGTACCCAGCAATGTATCTTCTTTTCAGCATTGTATTAGTTCTAGAGATTATTTATGTACCCAACAATGTATTTTCTTTTCAGCATTATATTAGTTCTAGAGATTATTTATGTACCCAGCAATGTATCTTCTTTTCAGCATTGTATTAGTGAAAGTCCCTAGTTTGGTTTTGGCTAATTGATGAAACCTAGGACTAACCTTTGTATCTAAGTGGATGATTTAGATAAAGGTGGTCATTGCATATGAGACATGACATTGACTCATGTGACCAAGATGATGAAGACCAAGATGAGGCTTGGCTCGATGGACCGGTTGTGAAGGTGAAGGGCAAGTCGAGGCTTCGAAGCGAGGGACCATGCGATGGTGAAGCTTGAGCAAGACTTAGCGCCGACGGACCGATGCAACGGTGAAGAGCAAGTGAAGTCAAGGTCAATGGATCGAGACGGTCATGTGATGATATGAAGTGGATCATATCATTTGGAGAAACAAAAGGGGCTCAAGGCAAAGGTATAACCATAGGGCCATTTTGTTTTACACTCAAGACACCATAGAGGGTGTGAGTGGTTTAGGATCGATAGCCGAACTATTAAGAGGGGAAGTCTTATCGGTTATTCGATGCACGGGTGCCACTAGGTGAATTCATGAAGTGCATTGCATGTAGGGCCTAGTGAGCTAATTGGAAAACCTTTGAAAATGATTGAGAAAATGCTAACACACAAGCACATGGAGATGTACACTTGATGGTGTTGGCACATTTGCAAAGGTGGCGTTGGTCGCGCTGTGGTTTGCGGGTATAGAGAGGTTTGGGTTCCTCTCTCCCTCCCGCCGAGCGTGCGAGCGCGGGATTCAGGCGATTTCGGGGAAATGAAATGCCTATTTTCCATTGCGCCGAAAGTTGGAAAAGAAACGGAGGCGAACGCGGTCACAGAGGTGCATCGGACGCAGCACCGGACGCTGCACCGGACGCTGCACCGGACGCGGTCACGGTGGACCGGCGCGTCCGGTCTGTGCAGCGCGGGCGTCAGGCGCGCGAGCTAGGGTTTGGCACCGGCGCGTCCGGTGACCCACGGGACCGGCGCGTCCGGTCTTGCGCCCTGAGGGAAACGAGGACGTCGGACGCGGTGCGCGTCCGGTGTCACACCATCGGACGCGTCCGGTGGTCCAGGGTGCTTACTGGACTCGCACCGGACGCGGTTACTGTGGCGTCCGGTGGTTGCGAGGAGCGCGTCCGGTCTTGTCTTCGCGGGCGCGGGTACTGTGCGCACCGGCGCGTCCGGTGGTTGCGAGGAGCGCGTCCGGTCTTGTCTTCGCGGGCGCGGGTACTGTGCGCACCGGCGCGTCCGGTGGTTCGCAACAGCGCGTCCGGTGGGTCGTTTGACCGTTGGCGCACAGTGACCGTTGGTGGATCTAACGGACGAATTTGAATTCGGTGAACACGTGGACGTCGCAGGGGCACCGGACGCGGTTGAGCGCGTCCGGTCTGTTACCACCGGTGCGTCCGGTGGTCCCGCGAAAATCGTGAGTGGAGTTGTAACGGCTCTATTTGGATGGGTTGCTTATAAATACTTGTTGGCCGGCCCTTGGGGAGGTGGCTTGGTATTTCTAACATACTTGTGCATCCTTTGAGCTAGAACAACTCCTCCCACTCATCTCTCTTGCTTGATTGCAAATCAAAAGTGAGATTGAGTGATCCCAAAGTGCATTGCATAGCTTGAGGGCATCTAGTGGCACTTGTGGGTGGTTTAGCCGGTGGATTTCTTGTTACTCTTGGAGAGTACCGCTCCTAGCCGGCTTGGAGATTGTTGGAGGCGTTGGCAAGAGAAGGTGATTGTTCTTGGCCACCTCCGGTTGTTTGTAAGAGGTTCTTGTGCTTTCCTCGGCGGGACGCCAAAAGCAACTCTATTACATTGCGCGTGTCATTGAGTTACCTCACTTGAGAGTGGAGTCTTGCGGTGCCTTGCGGGGCGTGCCTTGAGGGGCAAGTGACTTGAGGGTCGCACCGAGGAACCATCTAAGTGTTGGTCGACACAACCGGTGACGTAGCTTGTCGGTGCACAAGTGAACACCGGGTGAACAAAATATTGTGTCTCTTGTCTCCCGGTGATTGGTCTTCATATTATATTGTTGTCAATATTGATTGATTGTATATCATCTTGGTGATTGGCAACATCTTCACTCCACCGTCGGTATAAGATTCACAATCCTATCTCTCGCATTTATATTTACTAGTTATCTTGTGTAGCTCTAGTGATAGCCCTTGCTAGTATTTGTTAGCTTGCTCACTAGTGTAAGTTTAGTGACATAGCCCTTGTATGAACTAGAGATCATAATCTACTAGACTTGTGGATAGGAGGCTTGCATCACAACCATAGGCTAAGCTAAACTCGCTTTGCGCCGTTTGTTATTCTAACAAGTTTGCTTAGTGGTTCTTGTAGAATTTTTTAATAGGCTATTCACCCCCCCCTCTAGCCATCTAGGACCTTACAAGTGGTATCGGAGCCGTGGTCACCGTTTTAATCAAGGCTTAACATCCTTCGGTGTGAAAAATGGCTCAAATTGTGTTCAATCATGTTGGGGGCAAGCCACCGTTCTTTGATGGTGTTAGTTCTTTTGCTCATTGGAAGAGAAAGATGACAATGTACCTTGGTTCTATTCATGAGAGAGTATTGCAAGTCACCGAGAATGATTTTGCTATCATTGATCCTAATCATCTCACCGATGAAGATAGAGCAAATATAACATGCAATAGAATGGCTCTCAATACTCTTTACCATGGTATTGACACAAAAGTATTTGAGGGCATCAAGGATTTGGAATTGGCAAATGAAGTGTGGACAAGGTTAAGTGAAACATATGAGGGCACTAAGGTTGTGAAGAGTGCCAAGCTATATGGGCTCAAGAGTGAGTTTGAGAACTTCAAGATGAAAGAAGAAGAAACAATCTTAGAGATGTTTCATAGATTGCAAGTCATTGTGAATGATCTCAAGGGCTTAGGGCACAAGACACAAGACCAAGATTTTTGCCACAAGTTCTTGTTGAGCTTACCTAAAAGATTCAAGATGTTGATCATGATGCTACAAAGAGATGGGCTTGAAACAATGAAGCCTAATGATTTGCTTGGTGAAGTATTGACCTATGACAAATATGATCAAGATGTTGATGACAAGGAGAAGGTGGAAGATGAGAAGAAGAAGAAGACCGTGGCATTCAAGGCCACCTCCTCCAAGGGCAAAGCTACCATCATTGAAGAAGAAGAAGACAATGATGAAGATGAAGATTATGAAATTGATGATGAGGCATTTGCTTTTGTAGTCAAGAAAATGGGTCACATGTTCATTAAGAGAAGAGGGTTCAAAAAGAGAAATGACAATTTCAAGAGCAATGAGCAACAAAGGAAGTGCTTCAATTGTGAGAGCACCGAACATCTTCAAGTCGATTGTCCCTATGACAAGAAGAAAAACAACAAGAGGGGCAAGTTTGAGAAGAAAAAGAAAGAAGCCAAGATAACATTCAAGAAAGGCAAGAATGGAGTCTATATGGCCACTTGGGAAAGTGATGATGATGATGAAGAAGAAGAATTATCCAACAAGGCTTTTGCTTCCATTGCTATCAACAAGAAGCCTTCACTATTTGATTCATCCTCTTCGTGCTTCATGGCCAAAGAAGCTAAGGTATTATATGATGAGAGTGATGATGAAAGTGAAATGGAATATGTTCATGATAGTGATAATGATAAATATGATAATAAAAATGATGATGAACCAACTAAAGAACAACTATATGACTTGTTGCAACAAACTAGAGACATAGCTATTGCCAAGAACAAGGAGTGCAAGAAGCTTTCAATGAAAGTAGGAATACTTGAGAAAGTTCTTGGTGAGCTTAAGACCACTCATGAGAGTCTAGTGGAAGACCATGAGGATCTTGATAAGGCTCATTCCAAGCTTGAAAAAGCTCACTCATTGCTACTTGAGCAACAAGCAAAGAAAGAGGTTGTTGTATCATGTGATATAGGTGTTACATGTGATATAATTGATGAATCCTTTAATGAACCTATCATCATGTCAAATACTAACCCTTCTTGTAGCTCTTCATCCACCACCACTAACTCTACCTCCACTACTAGTGATAGTTTCACTTGTGATGCCTCACTAATGGTTGAGAATGAGACTCTCAAGAGAAAGGTGGATGAGCTCACTCACGCCCTAGGCAAGGCCTATGGTGGTGAGGCCCGCTTGCTTAAGTGCTTGGGTAGCCAAAGGTTCTCTCTTAACAAAGAGGGATTGGGCTACACCCCCAAGAAAGGCAAGTCGGCCTTTGCAACTCCAAAGCCTAGCTTTGTGAAGGGCAATGGTCGGTTTTGCAATAGATGTAAGCAAGTTGGGCACCTAGAGCATAATTGCAATAAAAAGAACCAAAGCAAGAAATTTGTTAATGCTATACCTTTTGATTCTTGCTATGTGCTTACCAAAGGTGTGAAGGGTGTGCAAGCTAAGTTTATTGGTACACCCATTGTTGGCCCAAAGAAGAAGGCTATTTGGGTACCAAAGAGCTTAGTTACTAACCTACAAGGACCCAAGCAAAAATGGGTACCTAAGCTTCATTGATTTACTTGTAGGTCAATTACAAAGCCGGAGGAAGGCATTGGATTATTGATAGTGGGTGCACTCAACACATGACCGGTACATCAAGAATGTTTGATTCGTTCAATGACAAAGATAGTGGTGTTGATTCTATCACATTTGGCAATAATAAGAAAGGCAAGGTCATTGGCTTGGGCAAGATTGCAATATCAAATGACATGAGTATCTCAAATGTGTTGCTAGTTGAAAGTTTGGATTTCAATCTTCTATCCGTGGCACAAATATGTGATCTAGGCTACAAATGCATCTTCGGGGTTGATGATGTGGTAGTTATTAGTGTGGATGGTTCAAATATGACATTCAAGGGCTTTAGATATGAGAATCTCTACCTAGTTGACTTCAATGCTAGAGAAACTTCTTTAACAACTTGCTTAGTCTCCAAATCAAGCATGGGTTGGCTTTGGCATAGAAGGCTTGGTCATGTTGGCATGAAACAATTGAAGAAGCTTACAACTCACAATCTTGTCAATGGTTTGAAAGATGTTGAATTTGAGAAGAATAAGCTTTGTAGTGCATGTCAAGCCGGGAAGCAAGTTGGAAGCTCACATCCAAAGAAGAGTACAATGAGCACATGCAAAGCATTTGAGTTGATGCACATGGATCTATTTGGACCAACAACATATACAAGCATAGGCGGCAACAAGTATGGTTTTGTCATAGTGGATGACTTCACAAGATTCACATGGGTATTCTTTCTTAGTGACAAAAGTGAAGTGTTTGACACCTTCAAGACATTTCTCACTAGAGTTCACAATGAGTTTGAGATTAGAATCAAGAAAGTGAGAAGTGACAATGGAAGTGAGTTCAAGAATACAAGAATTGAAGAACTTTGTGATCATTATGGTATTGGACATCAATTCTCGGCCAAGTACACTCCACAATCAAATGGCCTAGTTGAGAGAAAGAATAGAACATTGCTTGATATGGCTAGATCAATGCTTCATGAGTACAATGTGAGTCAATCATTTTGGGATGAAGCAATCAATACCGCTTGCTACTACATCAATAGATTATATTGTCATCCATTGCTAGAGAAGACCCCATATGAGTTACTTCATGGAAGAAAGCCCAATATTTCTTACTTTAGGGTGTTTGGTTGCAAATGCTATATCTTGAAGAAGGGCACTAGATTGGGGAAGTTTGACAAGAGATGTGATGAGGGGTTCCTACTTGGATATTCAACTACAAGCAAAGCTTATAGAGTTTGGAACAACTCAAGTGGCATTCTAGAAGAAGTCCATGATGTGCAATTTGATGAAACCAATGGGTCACAAGATGAAGAAGAGAATCTAGATGATGTTAGTGGAACTCTATTGGTGGAAGCAATGAAGAACATGGACATTGGGGACATTAGAGCAAAGCAAGTTATTGATATTCAAGATGATGATAAAGATCAAGTACTCAATTCACCATTCAAGCTAGTTAGTGACTCTCAAGTACAAGATCAAGGTGCTAGTTCATCTCATCAAGATACATCAAGTGATCAACCAAGCTCAAGAAATCAAGTGCAAGTACTCCAACCACAACATGTTGCAAGAGATCACCCCATTGATAATGTTATTGGTGATATTAAAAGTGGTGTGCAAACAAGATCAAGATTGACAATGTTTTGTGAGCATGCATCATTTGTGTCAACCATAGAACCAAAGAAGATAGAAGAAGCTTTGAGGGATGCCGATTGGATCATGGCTATGCAAGAAGAGCTTAACAATTTCACAAGAAATGATGTTTGAGAGTTGGTAGAAAGGCCAAATGACTACAATGTGATTGGAACCAAGTGGGTGTTCAAAAACAAGCAAGATCAAGATGGCATTGTAGTGAGAAACAAAGCAAGACTAGTTGCTCAAGGTTACACTCAAGTTGAAGGTCTTGACTATGATGAGACATATGCTCCCGTGGCAAGATTAGAGGCAATAAGGATTCTATTGGCTTATGCTTGTGCACACAACATCAAACTATATCAAATGGATGTCAAAAGTGCATTTCTCAATGGGATCATCAATGAGTTAGTATTTGTTGAGCAACCGCCCGGATTTGAAGATGACAAGAAACCCAACCATGTGTACAAGTTGAAGAAGGCTTTATATGGCTTAAAGCAAGCACCTAGAGCATGGTATGAGAGGCTAAGGGATTTCCTTCTCTCTAAGGGATTCAAGATGGGCAAGGTTGATACAACTCTATTCACCAAGAAGATTGGAAATGATCTATTCATAGTGCAAATATATGTTGATGACATCATCTTTGGATCAACCAATCAAGCCTATTGTGAAGAATTTGGTGATATGATGGCCAAAGAGTTTGAAATGTCTATGATTGGTGAACTTAGCTACTTCCTTGGTCTCCAAGTCAAGCAATTGAAGAATGGGACATTTGTGAGTCAAGGGAAATACATAAGGGACATGTTGAAGAAGTTTGGAATGCAAGATGCAAAACCAATTTCAACTCCAATGGGTACAAGTGGCAATTTGGATAGTGATCTTGATGGCAATATGGTGAATCAAAAGGAATATCGGTCTTTGATTGGAAGTCTACTCTATGTCACCGCATCAAGGCCGGATGTCATGTTTAGTGTTTGCATGTGTGCTAGATATCAAGCCTCACCTAGAGAGAGTCATCTCACGGCCGCAAAGAGAATATTGAGGTACTTGAAGCAAACAAGAGATGTTGGACTATGGTATCCTAAGGGGTCAAAGTTTGAATTGATTGGATATTCGGACTCCGACTATGGGGGTTGCAAGATCAATAGAAAGAGCACAAGTGGCACATGTCAATTACTTGGAAGATCACTTGTGTCATGGTCCTCAAAGAAACAAAATAGTGTGGCAATCTCTACCGCCGAAGCCGAATATGTGAGTGCGGGGAGTTGTTGTGCACAATTGCTATGGATGACATCAACTTTGAAGGATTATGGCCTCAATTTCAAGAATGTGCCGTTGCTATGTGATAATGAGAGTGCAATCAAGATGATACAAAACCCGGTTCAACATGGAAGAACAAAGCATATTGACATAAGACATCATTTCATTAGAGATCATCAACAAAAGGGAGATATTGCCATTGAAAGTGTTGGCACCGATGATCAACTTGCCGATATTCTCACTAAGCCACTTGATGAAAAGAGGTTTTGCAAGCTAAGGAATGAATTGAATATTCTTGATTTCTCAAACATGAGTTGAATGCACCCCACTCACTTATTGACATGCCTCTCCTTCGACATTGCAAGGTAAAGTTGATTGACATGTCATTCATCCTATGCTAAGGACTTGCTAGAGCATGTAGACATAATAAGTGGTATGCATGAGCATTCATGATAAATCAAATGAATTTGATGGATATATGTTACCACTATTGCCTCTATGTTTCTTTTGATCTAGTGGTGGCATATGACATGATTGTGAGCTTGTAAACCTAGTGTTGAAACTAGAAGATTTGCTATAAGTGTTTAATTCAACATAGGCAAGATAACCCTTATTAGGAGGTGTGAAGAAGCTTGTTTTTGGTTCAAATCGAATTAAATATCTTTGGCAAGTGTTCTAGGTTAAACCAAATTTGATAAATTTTACCCTACTCCATCAAACATTTTTCTTCTCTCCACAATTTGATCCCATTTTTGGGTAAGTTGTTGACAAAGGGGGAGAGAAAAAGATGATTCAACATGATAAAGGGGTAAATAAATTTATTGATGCACACAAGTAGGGGGAGCAAGCTCATAAACAAAGTTGTTGCATTTGTTTGTGCATTCTCATATGACTTGCTCATTGCGCATGTATTTAAATTCAATATACATGCTTGTGTGGTGCAATGCTAGTATAGAACTTGGATGATGAAATGATCTACTAGCATGCATAGGATTAGTTTTACATGTGGTATCTAGACTTGCCTAAAGGTTGTTTTTACAAGTGGTCCAAGAACCTTTACATATAATGTTGATCTCACGGGGTTCTTGAGTTTTGATGGATGTCTAGTTACTTCATGATGCTAAGGATGGTGTAAAAGGCAACTCCGATTGGTATCACGCTTCAAAGGTCCATTTCTTACACCTTAGCATCATTTTGGTAGAATTACTCTCCCAACACTTCTATCCATGCATATGTGCAAAAGCTTTCAATCCAAACTCTATGCACATATGTAGGGGGAGCTAATGCTACCAAAACCGAGCTTGTGATAATTGTCCAAACTTTACTTATGAGCAAAATGATTGGACAAGTATGACAAGTTCAAAACTTTTATTATCAAAATCATCTTTGTGAGGGTTGTCATCAATTACCAAAAAGGGGGAGATTGAAAGTCCCTAGTTTGGTTTTGGCTAATTGATGAAACCTAGGACTAACCTTTGTATCTAAGTGGATGATTTAGATAAAGGTGGTCATTGCATATGAGACATGACATTGACTCATGTGACCAAGATGATGAAGACCAAGATGAGGCTTGGCTCGATGGACCGGTTGTGAAGGTGAAGGGCAAGTCGAGGCTTCGAAGCGAGGGACCATGCGATGGTGAAGCTTGAGCAAGACTTAGCGCCGACGGACCGATACAACGGTGAAGAGCAAGTGAAGTCAAGGTCGATGGATCGAGACGGTCATGTGATGATATGAAGTGGATCATATCATTTGGAGAAACAAAAGGGGCTCAAGGCAAAGGTATAACCATAGGGCCATTTTGTTTTACACTCAAGACACCATAGAGGGTGTGAGTGGTTTAGGATCGATAGCCGAACTATTAAGAGGGGAAGTCTTATCGGTTATTCGATGCACGGGTGCCACTAGGTGAATTCATGAAGTGCATTGCATGTAGGGCCTAGTGAGCTAATTGGAAAACCTTTGAAAATGATTGAGAAAATGCTAACACACAAGCACATGGAGATGTACACTTGATGGTGTTGGCACATTTGCAAAGGTGGCGTTGGTCGCGCTGTGGTTTGCGGGTATAGAGAGGTTTGGGTTCCTCTCTCCCTCCCGCCGAGCGTGCGAGCGCGGGATTCAGGCGATTTCGGGGAAATGAAATGCCTATTTTCCATTGCGCCAAAAGTTGGAAAAGAAACGGAGGCGAACGCGGTCACAGAGGTGCACCGGACGCAGCACCGGACGCTGCACCGGACGCTGCACCGGACGCGGTCACGGTGGACCGGCGCGTCCGGTCTGTGCAGCGCGGGCGTCAGGCGCGCGAGCTAGGGTTTGGCACCGGCGCGTCCGGTGACCCACGGGACCGGCGCGTCCGGTCTTGCGCCCTGAGGGAAACAAGGACGTCGGACGCGGTGCGCGTCCGGTGTCACACCATCGGACGCGTCCGGTGGTCCAGGGTGCTTACTGGACTCGCACCGGACGCGGTTACTGTGGCGTCCGGTGGTTGCGAGGAGCGCGTCCGGTCTTGTCTTCGCGGGCGCGGGTACTGTGCGCACCGGCGCGTCCGGTGGTTGCGAGGAGCGCGTCCGGTCTTGTCTTCGCGGGCGCGGGTACTGTGCGCACCGGCGCGTCCGGTGGTTCGCAACAGCGCGTCCGGTGGGTCGTTTGACCGTTGGCGCACAGTGACCGTTGGTGGATCTAACGGACGAATTTGAATTCGGTGAACACGTGGACGTCGCAGGGGCACCGGACGCGGTTGAGCGCGTCCGGTCTGTTACCACCGGTGCGTCCGGTGGTCCCGCGAAAATCGTGAGTGGAGTTGTAACGGCTCTATTTGGATGGGTTGCTTATAAATACTTGTTGGCCGGCCCTTGGGGAGGTGGCTTGGTATTTCTAACATACTTGTGCATCCTTTGAGCTAGAACAACTCCTCCCACTCATCTCTCTTGCTTGATTGCAAATCAAAAGTGAGATTGAGTGATCCCAAAGTGCATTGCATAGCTTGAGGGCATCTAGTGGCACTTGTGGGTGGTTTAGCCGGTGGATTTCTTGTTACTCTTGGAGAGTACCGCTCCTAGCCGGCTTGGAGATTGTTGGAGGCGTTGGCAAGAGAAGGTGATTGTTCTTGGCCACCTCCGGTTGTTTGTAAGAGGTTCTTGTGCTTTCCTCGGCGGGACGCCAAAAGCAACTCTATTACATTGCGCGTGTCATTGAGTTACCTCACTTGAGAGTGGAGTCTTGCGGTGCCTTGCGGGGCGTGCCTTGAGGGGCAAGTGACTTGAGGGTCGCACCGAGGAACCATCTAAGTGTTGGTCGACACAACCGGTGACGTAGCTTGTCGGTGCACAAGTGAACACCGGGTGAACAAAATATTGTGTCTCTTGTCTCCCGGTGATTGGTCTTCATATTATATTGTTGTCAATATTGATTGATTGTATATCATCTTGGTGATTGGCAACATCTTCACTCCACCGTCGGTATAAGATTCACAATCCTATCTCTCGCATTTATATTTACTAGTTATCTTGTGTAGCTCTAATGATAGCCCTTGCTAGTATTTGTTAGCTTGCTCACTAGTGTAAGTTTAGTGACATAGCCCTTGTATGAACTAGAGATCATAATCTACTAGACTTGTGGATAGGAGGCTTGCATCACAACCATAGGCTAAGCTAAACTCGCTTTGCGCCGTTTGTTATTCTAACAAGTTTGCTTAGTGGTTCTTGTAGAATTTTTTAATAGGCTATTCACCCCCCCCTCTAGCCATCTAGGACCTTACAATTAGTTCTAGAGATTATTTATGTACCCAGCTATTTTTACTGAAAGTAATATTTACTGAAGCAGTTGCCTCACATGATTTGTGGATATGGCATGCTTTTTTTGGTGTTCCTGGTTCAAACAATGATATTAATGTCTTGAATCAGTCACCGTTGTTTACAAACATATTACAAGGACGTGCTCCTACAGTTCAGTTTATAGTGAATGGGAACCAATACAATATGGGATACTATCTAGCTGACGGCATCTACCCAGAGTGGGCAACCTTTGTCAAGACAATCCCATTGCCTTACAGTGAGAAACACAAATTATTTGCAAAATTTCAAGAATCCACAAGAAAAGATGTTGAACGGGCTTTTGGGGTTTTGCAAGCTCGATTCGCTATATTACGAGGGCCTGCACGGTTTTGGAAAGAAGAAACACTTGCAGATATCATGTACGCATGTATAATACTACACAACATGATAGTTGAAGATGAGAGGGATTCCTATGCCGTGCAATGGCACACCAATGAGCAGTACAATATCCATGATGAAGATGCTCACTATGATCAGGGAAGCTCTCAACCTTTGGCAGGGTTCAACCATGGCCCTGTTTATGAATTCTCCAGAGTACTAGAAGCAAACAATGCCATTCATGATCGAGAAAAGCATCATCAACTCAAGGCTGACCTGGTGGAGCATTTATGGCAAAAGTTTGGGGAGGAACAATCTTAGCTTCATATATTTCAGTTTAGCGCTAGGTCACTTTATATGTAATTTTTTAATTGTAAACCCCATGGTAGACCATTTAGCACTAGGTCTCTTCATATGTACTCCTTGTTTAATAAGATGCAAATTAATTTGGTGAACATGTACGACACATCCATCTTGTACTACGACAAAGCAAAACTAATTTGTGTCATTGATTAAGAAAAGCAAGAGCCTCACCATCCTGCAAGATGCGGCTGCAGCTCGAACCACGGAACTAGGAAAAAGCAGGTCGCCGTGCAGAGATCTGCCGGTGTTCTTCGGTGCCTGCTGCGCCCGTGCCCCTGGCCGCAGCACCGCGGCCGTGGCTCCGCACGAAGCTGCTCGCCGGTTGCCTGATGCACAACGTCTTCTGGTGACGGATCTACGCAGCGCCGCCTGCTATTAGTCAGCCGCTGGGGAAGATGGACGCACGAGCGGCTCTGTTCTGCGAGGAGCGCCTGCATATGCGCCGCCGCAACCAGGGTGTCGCGTGTAGATCTGGAAGGGGAGCGGAATGGGAGGAAAGGAAGGGAGGAGTCCACGACTCAGCGGGAAGGAGACAGAGTAGGTTGGGGAAAGTTCGGGACACACGATATTTTTATTTCTTGTGGGTCCATCTTAGCTTATGCTAACGAATTTATACGTTGGAGCAGTTTTGACTAGCAAAGCACCGGTTGAGGTGTCCTTTGTTTGCACCCTCCTTCAGATTATACATTGCGGCTGCCCTAAGCCTCGCTTCTTGAGAAGTTAAAAGATTCTTAATTTTGACTAAATACAGATAAAAAGATATTGATGTTTATGTGTGTAATACGTATCATTGGATTAATCATGGAACATATTTCATAATAAACCTAATTAGATTCAAATGTAAGTAATAACTTGTACTCCCTCCATCCAGGAAAGAATGTAATTATGGGATCTATGTCAGTTAAAGTGGCATAAATTTGATCAAGTTTATAATAATTAGTATTAATATTTATGTCTTTAAATAAATTTATTATGAAAATATATCATGTAACTAATCTAATGAAACTTATTTTGTATTATGCATGTTGGTATTTTTTTATAGAAATTTAATCAAAGTTCAAATTGTTTGAATTTTCGAAAAGCGAGAATTACATTCTTTTATGGACTTATCGATAAACACGAGATTTACATTCTTTTTACGGAGAGAGTATCTTTCCATATGGCCAACAGGAGACTCTTCCTGCCATCTCTAGATAAATCAACTCCTAAAATACATACAGTCAAATTATCTTATGTTATGAAAATATATTCTATTAATTTGATATCATATATTTTCACAGGTTTTTCTAAAAATTTGATTAAAGTTTTAAAAATTTGACTTAAGATAACTCTAAGAATGTATTTATTCAAAACAGTTGGAGTATTACTAGTCAAAGCTCTACTGTTTTAGATAGAAAACAGGAAGGAATACCGCCCGGAGCAGCAACCCATGACACCCGCGGTCCCGGTATAATCGTTTAGCCCGAAGATTGTCCTTTCCCCACTTGTCCGATTGGCCCCCGGAATCCGGTTGTTCGGTTGCCACGCCAACGCCACAGTTCCAGCCCCCTTTTCTGGAGGTTGAAGACGATCCAGCCATGGCCACTGTTAGCGCTGATATAGATCGACTCCAAAGAAGGCTTGCCTCCGACGGCCAACGAATCAAGCTTCCCTCCAGCATACTGGCGGATCTATCGCTTATGACAAGAGCTCTCAACAGATTGCAAGGCATCCTGACTAATGTGGAGAAACAACCATTTGACGGGAGCAGGGAGCCCTGCTTGAGCAAGATCAAACAGAATATTTACGATGTGGAAGATATTCTGGACGACCTTGAAAATGGAAGCTTCAGGGCCCAAGGGAGCAGCAGGAGTTGGAAGCTAGCTGAGGCTTCAGATCTCTGGTCACAGGTGCGTAGTATGGGGATTTTAGGCACATATTTTTTTAACCTTTTTAGGCACATATTTGGTAGCCTTAATTTCGATCTCAAGAAATTTCCATGATTATCAGAAATTTTTTCCCCGCTCTTCAGTGACTGTCTACATGTTATTTTGTCTGGAAATATTAAATCTAAAGCCACTATTTTGCCAACTCAATCGTGTGTATTCAATAATTAGGCCACCTTCACCTCTATGTTTGTTGATTTTTTAAAGAATCCTTGCTGGATAAGTTTTTTTTGACCTTCGCATCTATTTATATATAAGAAAAAAAAACAACAAATATACCATTTTATTATAATACCTTTTAAGACAAATCTATTCTTGCGGTCTTAGTTTCTTCAAACTGAATATTTTAGAACTTATTGGTAGTCAAAGTTCTAAAAGTTTGACCTGAACCTTTTTTCCAAAATGAACTATAGAACTGTAGGGAGTAACTTGTTTGTTATCAGAAAACTGTTAGCTTGAATTGCAATTTCGATTATATGTTGTTAAGTGTTAGTGTTTTTGATAAAGAGTTAGCAGCTACCACAATACCTAGGGAGATTTTGAAACCATGAGCTACTTAATGATCATTTGATGGCCAAATTTCAGGTAGTACTTTCCTTCTCATCTAACTACTCAGTTCTGCACCGTCGTATGGTGAATAAAATGAAGAAGATCAGAAAAAGTTTGGATCATGCATCAGAAGACTCCTTCATATTCAGCTTATTGCACCACAGAGCAGATGCAGATCAATCTTGTGATCACAATGTGTTTGATGAAAATGCAATCATTGGAAGAAATAAGGATAAGGAAAATGTAAGAGTCTTGCTCTTGAGTAACAGTGAACAAAAAATTTCCATTATTCCTATAGTTGGTCTTGGGGGATTGGGGAAAACAGCTCTTGCACTGCTCATTTTCAGTGACCAAGATGAACGATATAATTTTGATCTTCGTGTATGGATCAATCTGAACATGAGTTATGATTTTAACAGTATTGCTAGTGCTATAATCTCAGAAGTTAACAGAACAGAGGAAGGCACCTCACAAGTTAATGAGGGTGAATATAATCCTCAGATCCTAATGAATTGTCTTCGAGAAGTACTTAATGACAAAAGATGTCTGATTGTGTTGGATGGCCTATGGAGCATAGATGAAGGGCAATTATTTCATCTCAAGAAAATGCTACAGAGCACACAGAGTACCAAGATTATAGTGACTACTTGTAGTGAAAATGTTGCAAATCTGATGCATACTGTTCGTCCCTACAAATTGGGTCCTTTATCTGAAGAAAATTGTTGGACAATATTTTCTCAAAGGGTATTTGGCGGTGGAGACAACTCAGACCTCACACGAATTGGGAAGCAGATTGTGAAAAGGTGTGAAGGTATACCCGGAGCTATTCATTCTCTTGGTGCATTCATGCATGATAAAGGCACAAGCACTTGGAATTGGAATGACAAAAATGAAGAGCTGTGGAAACTGGAGAAACAGTTTCCATTGCATATCAACATGTTCTCATCAGTCAAATGGATATACTACAAGATGCCATCAGCATTGAAATCGTGCCTCAGATATTTATCAATGTTTCCTAAAGGATCTGATTTTCGTATGGAAAATGTGATTACACAGTGGGCTGCACTTGGCATCCTTGGATCAACACATGGATCATTGCCTGTTTATGCTCAGGGGAGGAAGTATATCCAGGAACTGCTTTCTGTGTTCTTCCTTGAGGCACCTGATAAATCCATAGTAAGTAACAAATTAGTTGTTAGAATTTGTTTAGCTTTACTGTTCAATATGTAGATGACCTTTTCTTATGCTCAGTATTTGACTAGCATAAGCACCTAATTGCAACCACTAGTTCCAGCCTAATGGGTTGGATTAATTAGGTAGGGCTTAGCTGATAATCAAATAAGATATACTATTATCTTGCACAGATTATTTTGTAGGGATACACATACTGTGATTGGTACCATGCTGTTCTTGAACAAATTTGGAGGAGCCGTTGATATCAATAAAATACACATGACTTCTCTGCGATACTTCTATTGAACTTTGGATGGACAATTTTTTTTCAAGAGTAATGACATGACCAAAAGCGTAGATCACTAATGGAGCGTTTGTTTGTGAAACCACCTCAACCATCATGAGTTTATCCCGTAAAATTTCATGGAACGAGATCATTTCTCATGCTTGCACTAATATGAACTTATGAGAAATAAGATGGTGATGGATCCACACATTCAATTCCACGAACCAAACAAAAAAAAGTGAGTGAGAAATGATGGACTAGCCTATTTCACAAACCGAGCACTAGGCGTGCTGCGGTGGCGGCACTGTCGGGCATGGCTGTGGAGGCACGTGCTGCTGACGTCCATGGAAATTTAGGCACGACGGCGGCTCCGATTTGACACGGTCTTACTTGCCTTTTCGTGTTCTTGCCTCTGGTCACTGCACCTCCTTGCTTGGGGTTGGTGTTGTGGCAGGTGGCGATGAGCGGTGACTTCCCTCCTATGTGCTTGCAGGGTGCGACAACGTTGGACACTTGTGTTGGCCATTGGCTGCACTGCACGTTGCGGTGCTGATGGAAGTGGCTGCTGCTGTGGGATGGTGTTGCTGTCCCTCTGTGCGGGGGAAAGTGACTGGTGCTGGGCGAAAGCCTTGGCTGGCTTTTGCTAGAGCTGATGACAGTCACTGTAGAAAGATATTGAAGGAATCACCCTTCACCTGTTGTGGGGGTGTGTTGACACTCAAATTGGTCCCAAGCCAATTTAAATGGGCGGGCGTCCAAGGCCCTCACTGGTGTGTTGGCTTGAGATCATCTTCAACGTCAACAGGGTGCCTTTCGTGTATATATATATAGTCATGTACAGTAATAGTACAACTTGTTGTACAAGTTAGTGTGGTACACAACTGGCTACACAAGTTAGTGCGGTTTCTCTCGGCTTGCTTGTGTCCCCTCTCCGTCACTTTTTGCCGCCGACTAGTGCTACTCTAGTTGAGCTAGCTAGCTAACTAAACAAACACTAAAACAACTAACTAGCTAACTACACTAGCAAGCTATACTACCACTACATTAGATAACTAATGAAATGAATACAAAGGAGTGGTAGAGTAATTATACCTCCGTGGCAAGTGACAATCAATCAATATAGATGAACACCAAATGAAATACCAGGAGAAGTCCATTACACAATTGACACAAGATTTTTCTCTCGAGATTCACGTGCTTGCTGGCACTCTTCTCGTTGTGTCGACCGTTCACTTGGTGGTTCGCGAGCTAATTGGCACCACGCCAAGCCCTACACTTGGGCGCCGCAAGAACCTACCCACAAGCGAGGGTAACTTAATGACATGAGAAATTTACTAGAGTACCTTTTGGCTCTTCGCTGGGAGAAGGTCAAGAACCCGCACAAATCACCAAGAGATGGCCACGAACAATCACCAACTCGTGTCAAAGCTCCTTCACTGCTCCAAACCATCTAGGTGGCGGCAACCACCAAGAGTAACAAGAAAACCACAGTCACAACGATCCCCAAGTGCCACTAGATGCAATCACTTCAGTAAATACACTAAGGATCACTCCCAATCTCACTTTGATGATGAATTAATGGAGGAGATGAAGTGGGAGGTGTTTGGCTTAGCTCACAAGGAAGTATGGATGATCAAAATGTCTAAGAGTGTGAGCTAGAGCCGGCCCCAAGCCTTATATAGAGCCCTGTTGGCTCAAAGAGCCATTGGGCTCACGCAGGCGTGACCGGACTCATTGATCGGACTCAAGCCAGAGTCCGGTCGGCAGGGTCCGGTCCTCCGATGGCCGCCACGCGTCCTCGCGTTTAACCTCGAGTGTTCGATCCCAACGGTGAATTCCCGAACTCGCGGGTGGTGCATAAGTTATGACCAGACTTGCTTGTGTGTGACCGGACTCATCGCCGCGCAGGGTCCGGTCGAGGCCGTTTTTACATAGAGAGGTTCTAGAGCAGGAAAAACGTGACCGAACACGTCCTGTCGACCATGACCGGACTCGTTGCAGAGTCTAGTCCTCACTGCTGTTCACCCGAGCGCCGCAACGTCGTGACCGGACCCGGTGAACAGTTCCACCGACGGGTCCGGTCTTCTTGACTCGCTAGGGTCTGGTCGGCTACTCACCGTTGCGCCTCCTCTGGATGCCAAGACCGGATGCAGGGGCCAGCGACCGGACTCGCAAAGCACAGGGTCCGGTCCTGCTCCACAGAGCCACGCCCTCTCAAAGTTAGTGACCGGACTCGGTTTCCCTGGGTCCGGTCCACACGAAGACAGGGTCCGGTCCCTCTGCACTATCTCCTTTTCTTTTTCTATCACCACAACTTCTTCACCCTTTCTTCCAAGTATAACCCATGTGGACGTGTGTTAGCATTTTTTCAAGTATTTTTCAATGGTTAGAAGTTAACACACTAGGCCTAATGCATATGCAAGTATGAATTCACCTAGTGGACACTCGACAACCGTTTTAACCAAGGTTTTCCCATCTTCATAGTATGGCTATCGATCCTAAATACACTCACACCCTCTATGGTGTCTTGAGTGCCAAAACAAAAACCTATTTAATACCTTTGCCTTGATTATCTTTTGGTTTTTGTTTTTCTCTTTCTTCTTTTCCAAGTTGGAGCACTTGATTATCTCTTTTGGTCACCTTCATCATCATGACCATCATCTAGCTCCACCACTTGGTGTGTACCATCCTATCTCAGTCACAACACTTAATGACAAGGGTTAGTACACTAGGTTTCATCAATTTGCCAGAACCAAACTAGGACTTTCAACGGTGCGTATCGTTGCTTGTTTGACAATCGGGTTGACGCTAGTCTGCTGTGAGAAGCCCCTCACCACAAGCAGGCCTTGTGCCGAGCCAGGGAGCCATCAGAGTGGAACTTGTGCTTGTATAGTCACTTGCCTATCACAACATTAGCACCGGGTGGGCAGTTCCCATTGCTGATGAGCGCCCTGTACTCCACCATAGCAGCACGCTAACCAGGGGCGGCGAGCGCATTGTGATAGTTTGCCGGGATTGGTGACACCGTCGTCGTAGAGAGGTTAGGGCGGTTGACCGGGTACAGAGTGCCGGTCTAGAAGCGCGTCGTTGGACCTAAGGGTGGTGCGGCAGGAGGGGCCAGTGCGCCAACAGCACCCGCCGCAGGTGCTTCAGATTGTGTCGCCAAGAGAGACGACAGGGCCATGGCTAGCAGGAACTTGACCAAGATGAGCAATCTATTTATAGCCAGCTAGCAGCAGCAGTAGCCTCAACTCGTTGGTTGGTGGTGGTGTTGGCTTTGCTGGTAAATGGCAATCAGATGCTGGAGCTAAGATTTGAGTTGGGTCTGCAAAAGGGCAAATGGATCACCAGGTCGCACAGATGCATTGGCATCTCTCACCTCGTTACTAGCTCTTCATGCATTCGGCAGTGCCTGTGTGGATGATGGCGCAGTTGATGCTCTCCTTGCAGCCAGCCTTCTTTCCTTAGTACGGTTGCTTCATTTTCTTTTGAATGATTTGGGATTTTGAGACTTCTGGAACTAGACTTATTACCAATTGTTTGAGCTAGCTTGTATTGCAATTTCAATTTTGATGTTACCTGTGTTAGACTTACCATATAAGGAAATATGTATATACAGTATTGACTACTATACAGGGTAATGGACTTATTTGTAATTTGTGCCTTGTAGTTTGCATCCCCACTTGACATTTCTAGATCTGCCACTGGCCCTGAGTAGAATGTTTGCTTTTACTAGTAGTAAATTCTTCCATATATATGATTAAGTTTTACCTTTGTCAGGATATTGGAATTAATCAGGCTAGTGCCTCAAAATTCCTCAATATGCACAATTTAGTACATGAGTTTGCCAGATACGTTACCAGTCAAGATCTATTTATTCTGGATGGTGAAAGGACACGTAATGACAGCCCACGGAATCGTTCTTCCCGATATGCACTATTGACTAGATGCAGTGACAAATCCAAAGTTAGCAGAGGTTTCCTCACAAGTGTAAGGGCGATATGTTTGAAGGACTGCGGTGGAGCGAAGCTTATTGAGAAAATATTCTCTGCTTTAAAGCATCTACGTGTGTTGGACCTTAGTAGATGCTCATTTCTGGAGTTACCTAGTTCTATTTGCCAGTTAACCCATCTGAGGTACATTGATATTTCTAGCTCAGCTATTCAATCACTACCTGATCAAATGAGTTTTCTACAAAACCTTGAAGCACTGGATCTCTCAGGGACATTTATTCAGGTGCTACCTGATTTTGTTGGAACATTTAAGAAGCTAACGTATCTTAACTTACAAGAATGTCGAGAACTCCATCACTTGCCCTCAAAGCTTGATGATATTAAGAGTTTGCAGCATCTTAACCTGTCACGCTGTCCTGCAGCTTGCCAGCTACTTGAATCAATCAGTGGGTTTCAAGAACTTCGGTTTTTGGATATATCATGTTGCACAGAACTTCAAACATTGCCAGAATCCTTCGGCAGGCTAAGAAATTTAGAGGATCTAATCCTGTCGAAATGCACCAGACTCAAGAAGCTACCAGAATCATTTGGTGAGCTTTGTTTTCTTCGGTTCTTGAATATATCATATTGCTGTGAGCTGGAAGAAATGCCTGCATCTCTCGGAAGGCTTGCTCATTTGGAGGTCCTTGTACTTTCAGGGTGCAGCAGAATTCAGAATCTCCCTCAATCATTCAGTGACATTGCATTTTTACGGATGCTAGACCTTTCAGGGTGTGTGGATCTTCACATGGACCTTGGAATGCTACCAAATAATAATCTGGAAAATCTTAATGT
Organism: Saccharum hybrid cultivar R570; assembly: GCA_038087645.1. Classification (NCBI taxonomy): domain Eukaryota; kingdom Viridiplantae; phylum Streptophyta; class Magnoliopsida; order Poales; family Poaceae; genus Saccharum; species Saccharum hybrid cultivar. Next base: position 1,640,465 of record JAQSUU010000392.1, read on the forward strand.
GGACGGATGTCGCAAGGTCTATGCCATGCCTGGGTGGACTGTAAACTTCCCTAAACTACATCCCGAATGTCTACAATCCTGTGAGCAACATATTCGACGCTTAATTAACGACAGTCCTAGTCATGATGAAGTAGAGATCACCAACGAGATGAATGTGTCTGTACATGATCAAACTGGGGAGGCAATGGCAAATCAACAATGGCAACAAACTGGGAACTCTGAATATTCCACCAAGGTAATTCTACCTAAGTATATGTGTCTACTTCTTGGATTTCAAAATAAAAAGACGCAACTTGTTCTATTATGATTCCCTTGAACTGAAATAAAATACTTAGATTTCTAATATAACTTTTTCCAGAAAGTCATTGGGGATTCTTCTGCACCTACAAGTGGTGGTAATGTTCCTAAGCATCGCACTGTCCGTACTGGTACGAAAACATACTTCATCATTGATATATACACTCACATTCTGATTTCTCTATTTTATAAATGAGAATAAATAATTGCATCTCCAGCAGGCCCCTAAACCCACCCCCCTATATCTGAGGAGTGGACAGAAAAACCATGTCCAACAGACTCTACTCAAGCCCTTAATCTAAGAGGCAGCTAAATCCTCCCTCCAACAGTCCCAACCCTGTTGCCATTTCGAGGGAGTTAGTGATAAATGATTTGTCATTTTGTAAGAGGGGCAAATGAGAGAGATTAAAGGCCTGTTTGATCAACTGGGGCTAAAAATTAGTCCAAATTAGCTGAGGTTGGTCAGCTAGTTGGCTAACAACTAGTTAAGAGGCTTAGCTAATAAATTAGCCTGCCTATTAGAGCATCTCAATAGTCTTTCTTAAACTCACTCTCTAAATCATCATTTGGAGAGCTATTTGAATAAAATCGCTCTCTATATCTTTTCAGCCTCCAACAGGTTCTCTGTAGCTTGTGCACACTTTGGAGAGCCAGCCCTATTCTCTATCTTTGGCTAGTGAGAAACTTGGAATAGAGGATGAAAATATTTGAAGATATAACTGAAAAAAGTTGTTGGAGGACTTCTTTTCCACCAAAATCTCTATTCCTATCAATACGGAAAAATATAAAGAGTCTCTTGGAGTTGCTTTTAGCCTTTGTTTGGATGCACTAGTGCTAATTCTTGTTAAATTTTAGCTGGCTAAGAGTATCTCCAAGAGTCTTTCTTAAACTCACTCTCTAAATCATCATATAGACAGCCATTTGAATAAAAATAGCTCTCTAGATTTTTTTTCCTCCAAAAGCTTCTCTATATTGTGCACACTCTAGAGATCTAGCCCTGCTCTCTATCTTTGGCTAGAGAGAAATTAGGAAAAGAGGATGACTATATTTAGATATCTAAGAGCATCTCCATGAGTCTTTCTTAAACTCGCTCTCTAAATCATCATGTGGAGAGCCTTTTAAATAAAAATCGCTCTCTGTATCGTTTCACCCTCCAAAAGCTTCTCTATATCTTTTACGCAATCTAGAGATCTAGCAAGAAATCCAGAATAGAGGATGACTATATTTAGTGATATAATTAAAGAAGATATTGGAGGGTATTTTTTTGTCACCAAAATCTTTATTCCTATCCATTAGGAAAGGTATAAAGAGACTCTTGGAGTTGCTCTAACTAAAAAAGCTATTGGAGGACTCTTGGAATTGCTCTAATGTTGGAGCTCAGAGAGCGTAGGGCGTAGGAATGGGAGGTGGATGGCCTGGGTTTGAATCCCCGGCAGCGGGCTGGCGCCGCGGTGCTCGGCGCCCAGTGGTGAACGCGAACGAGAGAGAGAGACAGAGCGTGACAATGCCAAAGAGCGAGAGAGATAAACTCAATCTCTGGCTATCCTTCATTAAACAAAGTGTTCAATACTTATACCTCACAATCCTAACAAACTATTGCTAACTTGATGGAAATAACAAATGAATGAAAATATCCTTTCCTAAATGATCGGATCCTGCTAACAGAATGTGGGTGCACCGCCTGCGTCCAGGTTTGTCGCGCCGGCATGGTGACTACGCGCTGGTATGCCGTGGCGAGGTCCAGCGCTCAGCCACTTGTGTCCCTCCTGCGTCGGTATATGTTGCCGGTCATAACATCTCTCCCCCCTCGACGAACAGCTTGTCCTCGAGCTGAAAGGTGGGGAAGAGGGCGTGGAACTCCTCGACAGGCTCCCAGGTGGCGTCGGTGTTGGGGTGACCGTCCCACTGGATCAGCATGTGCCAGACACCGCGACGGAGCTGGCCACGCAGGGCACGCACCGGGCGATGAAGAATGCGGCCATTGCGAAGAGGTGGTAATGGTGGCGGCGCAGTCGGCGGAGTCCCCCGGAACGGCTTCAGGACACCAACATGGAACACGTCGTGGATGCGAGCGCCGTCCGACAAGTGTAGACGGTAGGCGACGGTGCCAATGTGTTCCACCACCTGGAACGGCCCGGCGAAGCGCGGGGAGAGCTTGCCACGGGGCCCGGGCACCAGAGACTGAGCCGGTCGGTGAAGAATGCGGAGGAGCACCCAGTCACCAACAGCGAACTCCAGTGGGCGATGGTGCGCATCGTAGTGGCGTTTGGCGTAGTCCTGGGCTTGGAGCAGGCGATCACGAACGTCCGCGAGGAACGCGTCACGATCACGAAGCAGGCCGTCGACGGTGTCGGTGTGCGCTGAACCTATAGCATAGGGCAGTAAGGCGGGCGGGGGCCGGCCATACACTACCTCAAAGGGTGTCGTCCGGAGCGCGGTGTGATCCGAAGTATTGTAGTAGTATTCAGCCCACGGCAGCCAGTCAAGCCACCCACGGGGGCGGTCGCCTGTGTTGCTCAAGTGCATGGCAATCCTGCTCACCACCTCCGATTGGCCGTCGGTTTGAGGGTGGAACGCTGTGCTCATCCGTAGCTTGACGCCAACCAGCCGGAACAGGTTGCGCCAGACATACCCAGTGAATACCGGGTCACGATCATTGACAATAGAGGTTGGGAACCCATGGAGCTTGACGTTGCCATCGAAGAACGCTTTGGACCGTTGCTGCGGTGTAGGGGTGGCTCAGAGCGAGCAAGTGAGCATACTTGGAGAATCGGTCGACCACTGTCAAGATCACACTCTTGCCATGAACACGTGGGAGGCCGTCGATGAAATCCATAGCGATGTCGGTCCACACCTGCGTTGGCACCTCAAGAGGTTGGAGGAGGCCAGCGGGGTGTAAGTTCTCCATCATGTTGCGTTGGCAGGTCAGGCAAGAACGGACGAACTCACGCACCAAGCGGCGATCGTGCTCGACGAAGCAATCCTACTGAAGGTGATGCAGCGTCTTTTGGATGCCCTTGTGGCCGGCCGAATGGGCCAACTGGAGGACTGCCAGTAGGGATGCCGATGTCGCTGGCACAAAGACATGGTCACCGTGCAGAACTAGGCCGTCGGTGACGCGCCACGGCGCATCGCGCTCGGTGACCACGGCGTTGCGGAAGGCGCACAGCTCCGCGTCATCCTGGAACTCACGGCGAAGATCATCAAAGAACCGTAAGAAGGGCGCGGTGAGGGCGTGCAGCGGCGCATCATCGTCATCATGGCACCTGGAGAGGGCGTCGGCCACAGTGTTGAGTTGGCCGGGGCGGTACTCGACGTTGAAGTCTGTTGGCATTTCTTAGCATCACCCTTTACTAGGTTGTCATCCCTAGCATGATGCCAGAAATGCGTTGTTGGTACTTATTAATGACACTTGTAAATTCAGAGAAAATTATATATGATAAAAATAATCCGTAAGTGCACAGATAATATATCATTGTAGCATTTCACCCGGGAGTATACCAGGTATTGTTATTTATATTTTATCCACGTGGAGGAGCTATGGGGTTGGCATAAAGATATTGACAAATATATATACTTATGATAAGATCATCACTCTCATGCCATAGCAGGGGTAAGTCAAATGATAAATATAAGTATGAATAGTAATTCCAGAGATAGAAATAGATACTCATAAAATATAGTAAGGTTAAGCAGGAGATTCGTTAAGAGCAAAAGATTCCTAGTCATTCCTTATTTACTAGTCTTTTGTACACCCAAGTATATACACTCTCATCTATAGAATAATTAACTCTGTATCTATGTATAAGGAACATTACTAAGGAAGATCAAGAACAGAGCTTGACTTCCTTCGCAACTGGGTTCTACTTGCTCTACAAACGGGGAGTGGTCTAAAAAACTCAACGGGAGTGTCACATCCGCGATCTATCACATAACCCAGAGTATAGAATGCATCCGCAGGTAAACAATATTTAAGCACCACGCTTACATAATGTTGACCACTTAACTCACTCGAGTATTGAGCTAAGCGTTTTGCGAACATATGTATAAATTCATCATCAATCATAACTATATCAAGCATACAAATAGAGTAAACTAGGAACATAATAAATAACAACATGATATTGAAGTAGTACAAAGTCATAAATAAGAGAGATACAATGGCTATACCAGTCTCCAGACGGTGAATCCGGAATCCTGAGCAATAGCCCGAACTCTACTTGAACCTTGCTAGCTAGCCTATAATAGAACTTGAAGAATTGGAACTCTATTCTCTTCTCTCTGGAAACCCTAATTTCTAGTCTACTCTTGACTTATGTAGATCTCTTCAGGGAGAGGGATAGGGGCTTGTATATATAGGCCGGAGCATCAATCCTGAGCTCTTGGAACAAACCGACTTGAATAAACAGTGTAGATGCAATTCTTAAGGCGGTGGAGAACCGACATACGAGCAGGAGGCTGACAGGTGGGCCCTAGGGGCGGGCTAGCCCCACCTGGCGGCGCCTCAGCTTCCGTTTCGGTGTGGTGTCTTCTAGCGTCTTCTGGAACCTTCTGGGATAGTTTTCGCTGCGGATAAGTGCAATTTTATTTGACGTTTTTATCCCCCTTGACGGTTTTCTAGATAAACCCTGCTAAAAACACAGATTCACCAAAACTCGTGGAAATTATTAGTTTAAACCCCTAAGTCTATATTGGTGATAATTTTCATGTAGATTTCAAGTTTTATTGGTGGTTTATATTGGATAATAACTACCGTCAACAAAGTCGTACCCAAAAAGCTTGCTTACCCACTAGTGCTGCGGCATCGTGGATAGACATTGATCCAGCATGTACTTAAGGGCATAGTGGTCCGTCCTGATGACGAAGGGCCGGCCCCAGAGGTAGGGACGCCAGTGACGGACGGCTTGGATGAGCCCAATCAGCTCGCGTTCGTAAGCAGCGAGCTTGAGATGGTGCGCCGCGAACGGCCGACTGAAGAAGGCGAGGGCGCCATCGCCTTGATAAAGAACAGCGCCAAACTTGGTGCCCAAAGCGTCGCAATCCACCATGAACGGGCGCTCGAAGTTCGGCAATTGGAGCATCGGCGCGGTGGAGAGGGCCCGCTTGAGGCCGTCGAACGCCGCGGTCGCCTCTGGAGTCCAGGCGAACCCCTCTTTCTTGAGCAACTTGGTGAGGGGGGTGGCGATGGCACTGTAGTCTTGGATGAACCGGCGGTAGTACCCCACCAGCCCAAGGAAGCCGCGCAAACCACTCACTGAGCGTGGCTGCGGCCATGTAGCGACCGCCTCAACCTTGTCACGATCCATGGCCACGCCCTCAGCCGAAATCACATGGCCAAGGTACGCAACCGATGGCTGCACGAAGGAACATTTGGAGCGCTTGAGCCGAAGGTGGTGCTCGCGGAGGGCGGTGAGGACGGCGTTGATGTGCTAAAGGTGGGAGGACCACGTCGGGCTATAGATGAGGATGTCATGAAAAAACACCAAGACAAACAGTGTCATCAAGCTTTGGAACGTAGCCGGCGTGTTTGTGAGCCCGAAGGGCATGACCAAGAACTCGAAATGGCCTTCATGAGTGCGGAACGCCGTCTTCTCGACATCCTCGGCATGCACGCACACTTGATGGTACCCGGAGCGCAAATCAAGTTTGGTGAAGAAGTGCGCACCATGGAGTTCATCGAGCAGCTCCTCGACGACAGGAATTGGGAACTTGTCTTTCACCGTCTGCTGATTCAGAGCGCGGTAATCCACACAGAAGCGCCACAAGTCGTCGTGTTTCTTCACCAAGAGCACGGGCGCCGGGAATGCCGACGTACTGGGGCGAATGATACCCTGCTCGAGCATGGCCGCGCACTGGGCTTCCAATTCGTCCTTCTGCAGTTGAGGATACATGTACGACCGCACTGCCACTGGCGCCGAGTTGGGCAATAGATGAATTCGGTGGTCGCAAGGGTGGGCTGGTGGGTGGTCGCTCGATGCGGCGAACACGTCATCGAATGACTGCAGAAGCCGATCAATCATCTCGGGCTCGTTGTTGCGGATGGCGTGCAGGCGGTGTGTGGACCCCGTGGCGGGTGGATCCAATGCCATGCCAGAAGACACGGCAACCCTCGTGCCAAAAGGCCATGCACAGCTTGTCGAAGTCCCACAATATTGGGCCTAGGGTGCGGAGGAACATCACACCCAACACCATGTCGTACGTGTCAATGGGGATGGAGTAGCAGTCGATGTGGAAGATCTCATCGGCAATGCAGATGCCAACGTCACGGGCGATGCCGCGGCAGTCGACGCGGTCACCGTTGACCACTATGACGCCCGCGCCTAGGCAGGGCATGGACTGCAGGCCGACACGCCGAGCGACGTCGCCTCGAACGAAGTTGTGAGTAGATTCCGAATCCAAGAGCGCCATGAGCTGCTCGATGCCGATGGTGACGTAGAGTTGCATGGTGTCATCCGTGCGGATCCCGGTGATGGCATGGAGGGAGATCATCGGCGTCTTAGGATCAAAGGCCGCTGGCTCGGCCGTTCGGTGGCCGCAGCGTCGTCTGCCACGTCATCCTCGGGCTCCTCGACGACGTAGTCCGTGACCTCGAGGTAGAAGAGATGGGGACACTTGTGGCCACAGACGTACGATTCATCGCAATTATAGCAGAGGCCGAGCTTACGCCGGTCGGCCATCTCGGCCAGAGTAAGCCGCTTGAACGGATGTGGCGGTGCAGATGATGACGCCGGTTGGGCCCCAACAGCGCCCGCAGCAGGCGGAGGCGCGACGATAGCGACCGAGTGGCGACGAGGCGACCGGGGCGGAGGAGCGGGAGCGCGAGAGGGGCGGTGACTTTGCGGCGCTCATAGGCGTGTGCCAGCCTCATGGCGCGTTGGAGATCTTGGGGGTCGTGGAGTTCCACATCCACACGAATGTGATCCGACAAGCCGCCAGTGAAGAGCTACGCCTGTTGATACGGCCGCGCCTGGAACGCGTCCTGGTACGCCGCGACATTGGCTGGAAAAGGGCAGACGGGCCAAATCCGCCAAGTGATTGGTGCGGAGGGACGTCCCGAAGCGCTGTTGGCACAAGCGTTTGGATTCCTCCCACGCGGGCTCCCCGACGTTGCGCTCCAGAACGTAGTACCACTGCTGCACAGTACCCGTGAGGTGGAAAGAGGCGAGCCACACTTTGTCGCCCTCAGGCGTACGCTGGGCGCGAAAAAAGCGATCACATAGGTTGAGTCAGCTGAGCAGGTCCTCCTTGCCATCATAGGTGGGAAAGGACATTTTGTGATAACGGGGAACGGCTGCGGCCTCGGGTTCCGGCGGCACGTGGGGAAGGGGTGGCGGCATATGCATGATGGCGGATGACGCCGGAAGCGACGCTTGCATGATCGAGGAGAATGATGGAACCGAGGATGGGGAGTGAGGGAAGTTGATGTGGGTAATGGGAACGCCTATGGATGGCGGCCCCGGCTGAGTGGACGCCGCCACAAAGGCTGGCGTGAATGGAGGGACGGGTGGGATGGACTCCTGAACCGAGGGCATCAGTAGCGGCGCAGAGGAGATCTCCGAGATGACCAGGCCGGGGGTCGGGAGCTGTGGGACGCCCCCGTAGCCAGGCAGGCCGTATTGTAGGAATGGAGGCGCAGACGCAGACGGGCAGCCCTCGACGGCCGCCAGGCAGGAGGAGATGTCGGCCATTTGGCGCTGCAGGCCATAGATGGTCGTGGTGAGCGTGTTGAGGGCGTCCGTAGGGATAGCAGTGAGCTGTGGCGGCGGAACGGGGGGCGGCACGGTGGAGACGACGGCGTTGGTGGTGAGAACGGGGGCCAATGGCACAGTGGGTGACATGGTGGTGGTGGCGGCGGTGGTGGGAATGATGGCGGCAGAAGAAGCTCCAGAACCGGACATGGCTGATACCAGATTGTTGGAGCTTAGGGAGCGTAGGGCGTAGGAATGGGAGGTGGATGGCCTGGGTTTGAATCCCCGGCGGCGGGCTGGCGGCACCATGCTCGGCGCCCAGTGGTGAACACGAACGAGAGAGAGAGAGAGAGAAGAGCGCGACCACGCCAAAGAGCGAGAGAGATAAACTCAATCTCTGGCTATCCTTCATTAAACAAAGTGTTCAATACTTATACCTCACAATCCTAACAAACTATTGCTAACTTGATGGAAATAACAAATGAATGAAAATATCCTTTGCTAAATGATCGGATCCTGCTAACAGAATGTGGGCGCACCGCCTGCGTCCAGGTGCGTCGCGCCTGCATGGTGACCGCACGCTGGTATGCCGTGGCGAGGTCCAGCGCTCAGCCACTTGTGTCCCTCCTGCGTCGGTATATGTTGCCGATCATAACATCTAACAATTAGCCCTAATTATTAGTGGTCCGCCTGCAGCACCTTACCCGGATATGTCCACCTCAGCTCGCCCCTGACACATCTTCCCACTGGCCTGCCTCCTGGCCTTCCTTTTGACCCATCAGCCCTAGCGTCTCCTTCTCTGTGTCCTAAACTCCTCTTCAGAGACACATCAGCTGTATACGAACCCTCTCCCTCCGACGCGCTGAGCTCCAGCCAGCCAAGCACCTCCCTAACCAGTTGACCTCCACTGCCCAAGCGCCTCCCTAACCGGTCGACCTCCACTGGCCAAGCGCCTTTCCAACCAGCCAAGCCCACTTCCCTGGTGGGTTCGTCCCCTCTTGTCGAGTAGGGTAGACTCATAGGCCTGAGCAGTAGCCCCGTGTACCAAGGTCGGCACAGAGGTAGTGAGATGGTGGAAGAGGGAAAGAATCTCCTGCTCAGTAGCAGATAGTGAGCAAGGTGGAGTGGAGGCACCACAATGACTAGCAAAAAAGTCCTTAGCCACCACCGGGGAGTATGGGGACGACATAGGCTGTGTGGGCCAGGACGACAGGAGAGGTGTGGCAGACAAGACAGAGGTTCGTGGCAGAGCACAACTCACATCCCCTGCATGAAGCCGAGTCTCCTCAACAAAAGGAATATGCATTTTTTTATGAGGAGATGGGGCATGCACCGGTGAGGAAGAAGAGCAGGAATGGGGCGACACCTTCCTGCTGCTGAAAAGAACAGGGGGCCGTTGTGGGGAGCACAGGAAGGACAGGACTGGCCTGCTGCTGGTGGATGGGGAAATTGACGTGAGGGAGGAAGCAGGGGGACGCCTTCAAGGAAGAGGGCGTCGGGAGGGACGCTGATAGAGAAAGAGGGAGGGGAAGATAGAAAGCCGCGAAGCTCTAGGCGCCGGCAATGGAGCGGTGGGTGGACAACACGATCGGGGCACCGGCGGTGGGGTGCGGGTCATGGGCAGGCGACGCACGCGCACAGGCGCGTGGACAGGCATGGGCAGGCGCCGACGGTTTTCACTGGCAGCGAACTGGTGGCGCGGTGGTGGCAGGTGAGGATCTCTAATCCTAAGCTCTGATACCATGTTAGGAATGGCACTTGCTTCTATTCCTGTGCCCAAAGGGCCATATAAGAATATATACAAAGTGCAGATAGCACCCTACACTAGTGACTAAACAGTAAACTCATGCACAATATATACATCTAATACCTGGAACGGCGGTGATGCTCACTTCATGACTGTCAGATCATACTTCGGACTGGCGGTGATGGAAAGAACATCACCGCCGGATTGTATGCTAGGCCAGCGCCCTACAGTAATGAAGTATATCACCGCCGGTTAAGAACCAACAGTGATAACCATGGTTGTCATTACCCACTTTCACAAATGCAGGCAAAAACCGGCGGTGAAGCAGGGTTACGAACTGGCGGTGGTGAAGTTTCTGCAGTAGTGTACATGGCATCTGTGTCACTGCATTTTTACAATTCATCATTTATATCATTGTTGGGCTTACGCATGATAGCCTATATTCTACCCACAGAGCATGTGTGTGTGCGTGTGTGTAGGCCCATGCATGTGCGCGAAGTGTGTTACACAATAATGGGTATGACTGTTAATATGAGGCTGTTACATTCAGTCTGACTAATTACATGTTGGTGACCTATATCTGAATAAACACTCTATTGATGCTCCTCTATTTATTTTTCAGGAGTCCCGTTCAAATTAGGTGGTTCGTTTTTGGGGTCTTCCACTATTCGATTTTCAAAAATGTCTAGTTGTTTTATGTCTAACAAAGGCTTGGAACAAAATAATGAAGGTGAAGGTGAGCATTATCTCAGTGGCATAATCTTCTCTGTGTAAAGAGCTCCTCCTGTAACACTTGCATTTGTTTTCTGGCTGTCCCAGGAGGAAACACGGTGAAAATTTTTTCCTTAAGTGAGATGAAAAAAGCTACAAATAACTTCAGTGGGGCAAATAAGATCAGTGAAGGCCGTTTCAGTACCATATATATGGTAATTTGCATTGTTGATCACTTCAACAGTTGTAATCTTGTCAGCTTTTTTCCTCAAAAAAAAAATCATGTGCCCCCACCAGGTTAGGTGCTCCCATTGTACCCAAGCACCTCGAGAAGAGCTTGAAAATTCCCTCTGAAATTTTATAATTTGCCATATGATGTGCATCAACCTCTCTGTGAAGTTTAAAAACTGAACCTTGATCTGCACATTGAGTAACAAAAATGCGAAATCAACATGTTTATAGTAATGGATTCTGGATAACAAGACTAAGGGGTCATCCGTTACTGTTTCATGCTGGTTTCACTTTTTTCGTATTATTTGATGTTCAGATTGAGTTTGGATTTAAACTTACAAGTAGATGCGCATTGTAGCCATATCATAAATTCAGATGGAATATTTTGACCTTTTCTAGAGATGTTCCCTTGTGACAGGAGCCAAATGAGTGCCTAACCCGGTAGCACATGCACATGATACTTTCTCACATATACTGAACTCTCTTGCTTAAAATTTGTTCTATTTGATCAGGGAAAGCTTGAAAATGGAATACATGTTGCAGTAAAGGTTCTCAAAGATCATGCAACTAGACTGGGTATCCAAGAGTTTCTACATGAACTTACAGCGATTGCTGATATTAGGCATGAAAACCTAATCACCTTAGTTGGATGCTGTGCTCAAGAAGGGTCTCATATGTTGGTTGTATACAATTATATTGAGAACGGCAGCCTTGCAGATACACTATTAGGTGCATGCTTTTCTACTTTATGTCTTTCCATTATCAAGCCATTCTTTTAATATCAATATATGTGGCCTGTAGCATACTTTTAATACTTGCATGGTATTGCAGGATCACGGCCTAGCAGCATCCAATTCAATTGGAGAGCTCGTGTTAAAATTGCGATAGGTGTTGCTCGTGGGCTTGAATATCTTCACGAAGGAATCCGTCCCCTAGTCCACCTGGACATAAAGCCAAGCAATATTCTTCTTGACAAGGATCTCACCCCCAAAATTTCTGATTTTTGGTTGTCTAAGATGCTCTTCACACATCCTACTCGTCATGTGGGGACTCGAGCTGCAAGAACACTGTAAGCATAATCTTGTTCTGGAGTTTGAAGAGTTTCTTGCAAAGAGTATATGTTAGTTCTTATCCCGGTTCTTTGTTCTTGCTAGAGGATATTTGGCTCCTGAATATGCGATCAGGGGACAAGCGACAAGGAAGTCGGATGTCTATAGTTTTGGGGTTGTGCTATTGGAGATTGTTAGTGGCAGATGTAATTTCAATATTAGATTGAACCAGGACCATTATCTGGTTGATACGGTAAGCTTTGTCATACTTAGTACCTGAGATTTCTTGGTTTCGGTACCTTTCCAATCTTAAACACTGAAATGTTAAAGGATTTCCACACGACATATATTGATTCTAGCAGGTATAAGAAAAAAAATCTCATGTTCTGAACTGCGCTAGGTATATAGAATTTAACTGTCGTACTGCCTACTCTAGTAATGCTAATTATGGCTTTTCTAGATACATAGATTTGCTATGTGCTTAGTTATAAGCTATGACTAGATACATAGTAAAAACCATGTATCTAAAAATATCAAAACGACTTACAATTTGAAATGGAGGAAGTGGTATATTGTCATTCATAAACATCCTGTTCAGATAGCAAATCTTTGTACCTCAAAGCTAAATGAGCTGGCCCACATGGGGATTGGGCCTGACCCAGGAATTTGGCCCGTGGAAGATCAAGTCAAAAAAGGGTCTAAAGGAGGTGAGTCCAGCGAAATTCGTTGGGTGGGAATGACACCCAAACATCTAGGTTGGAGTCTTAACTCCATCTTAACTCAGAATTTAGGTGTCCATTTTTTTTAATGAAATACCACTTAGACTCTCTTAGTTTGGTCTCATGTTTATTTTTTTTTAAAAAAATGGAGGCTAGAAGAAAACAGTGACTTTAAGAACATTCCTTGAAGAACTTAAAATTTGTGCACGCCTAAAGTTTTGCAGGAAATTCTGGTCGAGGATTGTGAGTTTCTTTGTAGAAAACCCCATAGGGAAAGGGATTTTTGCAGTAGAATTGAACTAAAGACAGTTTTGCTATTGTGATATGAAGATCATTAGCTTAGCTAGGTGTTACTACTGAACATGCAGACGTGGAGATCCTATGAGCAAGGAAATCTGAAGGAGATCATAGATATAAATATAGGGGAGGACTTGGATGTTGAGGAGGCATGCCGATTCTTAAAGGTTGGTCTACTATGTACTCAAGACACGGCGAGGCGTCGTCCCAACATGAGTAACATTGTCAAGATGCTGACCGGGGAGACAGGAGTCTCCGAGGACAAGGTGACAAGACCAGCCACTGACTACCTCAAATTAAACGTTGAGCCGCATAGACCAGCCGGTGCACAATCTTCCACAACAAAATCCTTTGCCACGACGGAAATATTAACATCTTCAGAAGCCAGACAGAGTCATCTCTGATTTAAGAATTGCTAATTTGCTGTGCGTGTGTGTGTGTGTGTGTGTGTGTGTGTGTGTGTGTGTGTGTGTGTGTGTGTGTGTTGAATGTTGTAGCGAACACTCGAAGAGATGAATAGATGATAACAAGTCTGTATATTATATCCAACATGTCTCAACGGAGCATTCTGTATTACTCAGGGGAAAAATGGTTTGTTACACTACCAAATTTGACTAAGCCAAGTCGGACTTCTTGTTCTCTGATAATCTTCGTTGCCTTCTCCGGGCATAAGATTTTAAATTATGGATAGCACGGATGGCACAATTCTAGGGACGGTGGGATCTGAGAATGTCAGAGGACCAAAACTTAGCATAGTTAATTGAAGGGTCCTTGGATAATGGACACTGTTGCTGATTCTTAGTCTACGAAATTAAATCACGGTGCAATTCCAGGGACGGTACGTTGGATTAATTAGGTTAAACTGAGTTTGTCATATGACAAAAACTTAGTCTAGCTTGGTTAATTGGAGTGTTCACGGACAATGGAGACCGTTGATGATTATTAGAGTTTATCAAATTAAATGAAAGATGTTTCTGATTTATTATGGGCACTTTTAGGATTTTTTATTTTTTATTAAAGGGACAAGGCTATGGCGCGATTGGTCGTGTAGAACGGAAGTGTGTTACCCTAGCCCTGCACGCAGCCTCTGCGCAGTCGTTATATAGCGTTAGGACAAGACTATGCCTGTTCGCTTGGGCTAATTTGGCTGGTTGAAAGTACTGCTGACTGATTTTTTTATGAGAGAAAACACTGCTGGCTAGCTAGCTGATTTGGCTGATAATCTTAAGCGAACAGGTTGTATATATTTTATTTGAATTGCTGATTATGCGATGATTACCCCAGCCCCGTGTGCAGCCCCACAGCCCCAGCGCAGGATGATGATGATTATGTGCTGATGCTCCAGCCTTCCCTTGCACGCTTTCCAAAAATCAAACATTTTTTAAGGTGTTTCTGTTTTCAATTCCGACGGTTCTACGTGACGAGACGAACAAAATTAGATCCCACTTGCCCATGTTTCAAAGAATTTTATTTTAGTAACAATATATGTGCAAATATGTTCTAGAACATTTATTAAAGGAGTTACCAACATGTAATACTAAAGTTGTTATTGAAAAATATACTGAAGTTGTTACATAGCATGCACATTGATTGTTACCATGGGAATATAACAAAATTGTTATATAGTTTTACATAAAGATACTAACCCCTAAGGAGAATAACGGCCCAAAACAAGATAGTTTGCAACCTGAAGGTGCAAATTATTAAAACAAGCATTGCGTAAGCTGCCAACTAGGGACAAGTTATTATACAACACATTACAAAAGCCAGTAAACATGACTTGTTGTCAACTAGTGGCATTTGTTAAAAAACAAAGGTAGCGACACAAAAGAAGAGAAGCTGCAACCTAGGGGCAAATTATCAGAACAAATATTGCATAAACTGCCAATTGAAGGGACATTTATTAGAAAAGCAAGAGTAGCGGCTCAAAATAAGACAAGATGCACCTATGAGAGACAAATTATTAAAGTAAGCATTGCATAAGCTGCCAACTTATGAGGGTAAGTTATTATACAACTAATATGTACAATTTATGAATGCATTCGAACCTGAAAGGGAAAATGAAATAATGGAACTCATAACTCATTAAACTGAAACTAAAATAAACAATGAAACAAAAAAATGAAATATTTAGAAGCAGGAAATATTAAAAAATAGGTAATATGCAGGATTTAGGAAGGCATTCGAACTGAAAGAAAAACTGAAGTAGCTACCACAAACTGAAAATGAAGTTGACAACCAGAAAAATGAATTGAAATTGATAAATAGAAACTGAAAACTAAAGTAGACATAATGAAAAACAAAAAAACTGAAACATAAAAACAAAAAATAGAAACATAATACTGAAACTGAAATTACCATATACTAAAACTAAAATTGACAACCAAAATCGACATAACTAAAAACTAAAGTATACAAAATGAAAATTTAAAAACTGAAGCTAAAACAGGAAAATAAAACTGAAATTAACAACTAGAAAATTGAACTGTTAATGGCAAATGCATACTGAAAACTAAAGAAGACACAAAAAAAAACTGAAACATAGGAACAAAACTAAAATTGACAACAAGAAAATTAAACTGAAAATGATAGATAGAAAATGAAAACTAAAGAAAAAACAATGAAAACCAAAAGAAATAAAAAAGAAAAGAAAAATATAAAATATAAAATGTGAAAAGAAAACTAAAAACTCACACAAAACAAAAACTAAATAAAATTATAAAGAATAAAAAAAACACAGCCCGCATGCACATGAGCACAGGAGGGCCACATGCGCGCAGGCCGCGTGCGGCAGGCTCGCGAGGGCCCATGTTGCGCAGGCCAGGCAGCGTGCGGTCGCTCGCTCCACCACGAGTGCGACCCCGCGCGCGTTACCTTTTGCATTTTTAAAGGTGCTTCTGTTTTACAATTGCTCGCTCCACCACGAGCGCGACCGCATGGGAAATTTAAATATTTGCCATTCTTATCGGAGGCACATGGTTATTTATCAATTTTAGTTTGCTAATTACATATTTGTCACCTGAACAGCTAACAATGCTATATATTTGTCATTTTAGACGGCTTGGCGCGTCAACTCACTCTGCCAGCCTGCACAGACCGTAGGAAATGACTTTTGTGCCCCTGCCTATCTCTATCAACCCATCTCCTCGCTCTGGTTGTCTCACTTCCACGTGGACCCGCTTGTCATCGTCTACCTCCCGCTGGCTCTCATCTCCTTTGTCCACCGATGGAACCCGAGCCACCATGGCTGCCGGCGCCGGGGCCGCGATCTCTGCGCGCCGCTCGGGCCATCAGCTCGGCAGGCAGGCGCGGGAGCCCCGCGCGGAACGCTCGAGTTCCGCTCCGTCGTCGAGCGTGTCAGTCGCATCCAGTCGGGGCTCGGCACCCGCCCGGCTCCTATTACTTCCTCGCCTCCTGCACCGGTGTCGACACCAAGGCGCACGAAGTCTACTGCACGGCCGCGTCCAGCGACCGAAAGCTGCCCAGCAACCCGTACCAGTTCTAATCGCCTACAAAAGGATAACGCCATCTAGCTAGCTTCCTCCGCGAGGTGACCCGATGCTGACCACAACAAGAAGGCCGGGGCCATGCAGTAACGTGCTAGTGCGCACGAGCGCCATCATGTCGAACGGGCCCTTCATCCCCATCCCCGGCTGCGACTACAGCGTGCACAGCTCGGCGGCGCTCTGAGACTGGTGGCCGGCAGCATAAGCAGCGAGGGCCGGAGCGGTCGACGTGGGCCCGATCTCAAACTCCGGTTCACAAAAGAACGCGCAGGGTGTGGCTCCACGGCTTCGCGAGTCAGGACACAACGGCAAGCTCGCCGGAGCCAATCTTGACGGCAGGGACGAAGTGACGGTGGCGCGTGGTGGGCAGAGTCCATGGCGGCTCGTTGCTCGTGCCGGCCTCGCGTGTGGGGTGTGGCACGCCTCTGCGACCGTGCCACCGCCACCACCGTGCTGTGCTAGTCACGTGCGCGCGCCCGCCCCGCCACGCCCGTGCTGTCGCCGCCGTCGCGCTGGCCGGCCACGTGCACGCGCCCGCCCTGCCACGCCCGTGCTGCCGCCGCGCCGCGTCGGGTTGGCCCGCGAGCCCTGGCCACGTGCGACTGCCCACCCGTGCCAGTCCGGCTTCTTCGTCACCATGGACGGAAGGTTGGAGCCGGCGCGAGGTAGATGATGACAAGCGGGGTCCACATGAAAGTGAGACAGCGAGAGGGTGGGGATGAGCTGAAAGATATTAGGCAGGGGCACAAAGGTCATCTCCTACGGTCTGTACACGCTGGCAGGGTGAGTTGGCTTGCCACGTCGTTCAAAATGGCAAATATATAGCATTGTCTACTGTTCAGGTGGCAAATGTGTAATTGACAAACTAAAACTAGCAAATGGCCATATGCTTGTGGTAAGGATGGCAAATATTTAAATTTCCCCGACCCCAGGCAGTGCGCACCAGATTGAGTGCGGCCCAACTAGCTATATCCACGAGCCAGTGTCCCTAGGTTGAGGCCCACCGGAGTCCATAACAAATCTAAGCTGTTTTTTATAGAGCTCCTGAACGGCTCTGGCTCCAACCCCTTGTTTAGTTTCCCCAATTCTTCCTCAAATTCCACTATGCAAAAAGAAGATTCCCCGTCACATCAAAATGTCAGCAAATGCATGGAGTACTAAATGTTGATGAAATCAAAAACTAATTGCACAGTTTTGTTGTACTTTGCGAGACGAACATTTTAAGCCTAGTTAGTCAAAATTTGGATAATTTTTACCAAATACAAATGAAATGCTACAGGAATTCTGATACAGTATTTTTCTCCCCTATTCTGTGAACTAAACGAGGCCCAAGTGTATTGTGCGCTACTGTACTTAACACTAGCAAACTGGGCTTCGGCTCCTTCCGTTTTTGCCTATGAAACAGGTGGAGCTAGCGAAGCTACCTTTCCCAGGCTCCTCCGGCGGCACGCCAGTGCGATATAGTACAGGAGCCAGAGCCGAAGAGAGCCCAGCCAAACAGGCCCCTAGTATGATAGGTGAGGGTTGTTATCTTGTTTTATATGTTGGGACCGTAACGTATAAAAGGGAGGGTGGGGGACAGGGGATTGAATTAGGCATTCTAAGAGCATATCTGAGAGTTTTCAAAATCCATTCCCAATCTAGATTTTTGGCAAGACTGAAAAAATTGCTCTCCAAAACCCACTCGCAATCTTTCCACACTTGGGGAAAACGATTCAATCACGCGAAAATATCGCGCACCTATCGATCCGCCAATCTAGATGTGGAAGAACGTGGAAAAAATAAAGAGTTGGACATGGTTCTCAATACAAATATACAAGAGAGAGAAAGTATAAAAGTGATTAGGGTGATAATAAATTGTTCAAAATTCCTGATACAAAATTGTCTTCTATATTTTAGGAGCGATATTTTAGAAAATGCTGAAGGAACCCAACAAATGAGCTCCGAACATTTTTTTAGCCACTTGAAAAACACATTGATTTACCTATTATTATTTTGGGAACTATTGAGATGCTTTAAAAACTAAAGTTGGCCTCCATTTTCTACGTAACAAAACCTATGCATGAATTCTATCTAAAAGTGCAACTAATGTTTTACTAAGTGTTGCTATCTCTAACACAAAAGAGGTAAGCACACCTAGCAAGCTAAAGTAGAAAGGTAAGCACACAAGTTAGGTAAGCAACATAAATGCGGAAACTTAAATGAGTTAGAGATGCGAACTTCCGTTGACGACAGTGATTTTTTCCAAGGTATCGAGAAGCTCGTGCTTTCCCCTAATCCTCATTGGATCCCCTTGCAAGGATGCCCACGTGACAGCCAAGCTCCCGGTGAGGTAACGCCATGGATAGTCAGCAGTCCTTCCCCAGAGCAAGTGGGGTCTTCGTGATGGCCATCTCTTGACCACTCCCTGTCGTCTTCACTATCGTGTTTTCGATAAAAATGCCCCAGGTCACACATTCCCTTGAGTACACGCTCGACGGCCTCTCCACACGTTGGAGGATCTCACAGGACTACAAGCCCCTAATGTAAAAGCAATGGTGCGCCTATGGGGTCATTGAATGATCAACTTTGGATTTCTTCATCATTTTGCTCAAGTGATCTTTATGTTTTCATGATAATTCACCTGCATACAAATAATCATCAACACTTTGTGGATTCTGTTAGTTTAAAGTCCTATCTCTATGTGGTTGTTGGTTTGAGTTGATTTTATGCACGACTGTTGATGGTAAAAGTAGGAGTTAAAGCACCATCAACACATGGGTCTCACATGTCATTCTCTACTAGGATAAATTTGGAAGGTTTATTTTAGGTACCGTTGATGGAGAAAACGACGAAATATAGGTAGTATGACAATGAGTGGCTACTTAAATAGAAATGTATATGGTGTGTTTTAGATAGAACTGCTAGAGATGTTATTGAAAGGATCAAGATGCCCAAGAGGGGGTGAATTGGGCTTTTCTAAAAATTAATTGCAAGAATTAAATCCTACAAGCCGGAATTCACCCCTAGTGCCTACTTGTGTTCCTAGAGATTCTACCGGTAAAAAGTTTTACACCCTAGTTTCCAATCCTAGTCTAGCATGGCAATTCTAAGGAAGTAAATCAAGCAATGAATGTAAATACAAGAATGTAAATGCTTGAAAGTAAGGGCAAGGAACACGGCGATGTTTTTCCGAGGTATCGGAGAGTCGCCACTCCCCACTAGTCCTCGTTGGAGCACCCGCGCAAGGGTGTAGCTCCCCCTTGATCCGCGCAAGGATCAAGTGCTCTCTACGGGCTGATTCTTCGATACTCCGTCGCGGTGAATCGCCCAAAACCGCTCACAAGATGAGTTGGGTCATCCACAAGCTCCGCCGGATGATCACCAAACTCCCAATCACCACCAAGCCGTCTAGGTGATGGCGATCACCAAGAGTAACAAGCTAGAACTCTCACTTGACCACAACGAGCCCAATGAGAAGGAGGATGCACACTTGCTACTCTCTAATCACTAGTGAGGAACTTTCAAGCTTTGATTCTTAAAACACACTCCTCACTAGAGCTCTTGCACTCCCTTGCACTCCAAAGGTGTTTCTCAGCTGAACAAATGAGCAAGAGACGTCTAAAAGAGGTGGTGGGGATGTATTTATACACCCCACAGTCGAAACGAACCGTTACCTGCCAACTTAGCAAAAACGGGGTGACCGGACACGCCGGTCAAAGTGACCGGACGCGTCGGTCGCTCGTAACGGTCGAAATTCTGAAATTTCGGCTGAGTGACCGGACGCGCCGGTCAGGGGTGACCGGACGCGTCCGATCGTGCAGGGATCTTACTGTAACGAGACCGGACGCGCGACGGCGTCCGATCGGTGATGACCGGACGCGTCCGGTCGTCGCAGGACCTTACTGGAACGTGACCGGACGCGCCGATCACACCCAGGTCGCGTCCGATCGGAAGGTTTCCCTCAAGTGACACGTGTCGGCCTGACCACCGCGTCCGGTCCTCGCAAGGGCCGCGTCCGGTCGTCAGCGCCGAAACACAGTCGCGGTTTTGAACTGACCGGACGCGTCCGGTCAAGCCGAGAACCGCGTCCGGTCAGGGGAAAAACCCTCTAAACTCTCCGAAACGCGACGCAACTTGAACCAAGTTGCTTCCAACTGAACTTTGAGCTATTCTAGAGCTGCCTAGTGCTAAGATTAACAAGTGTGCACCACACCTAAACATAAGACTCACCTAGGTCAAGCTACCCGCTCATGCTCCCCTTTATAGTACGGCCAAAAGAGAAAACGAAGATCCTAACGACTATTCCGAATGTAACTCAACACCTCGACATCCGGAACTAACCGTCCTTAATCTTGACGTCACTCCTTTGAAAACCGAAACGATTTCCATCAAGGGGCATGAATACCATAGTGCCCAAAGCAGTTATCACCTCCATGACCTAACTTACCAAGGTTTCTGCAAAACACACGTTAGTCATGATAATAAAGCATTGTCATCAATTGCCGAAACCAACTCTCGGGGCCTAGATGCTTTCAATCTCCCCCTTTTTGGTGATTGATGACAACACTAAGATTCAAAAGATAGGAGTTGAGGTTTTCGAATATGCTTGGTTCACATAAGCAAAAAGCAATAAGCATAAGGGGTTAGGAATTGCTTATGTGCCCCAAGCCAAAAGAGTGTACTCATAAGATAAGACATTAAAGCATTAGTACACATAAAGATATAGCTCAAAAGAAATCGGAGTAAGGCACGGAAGCACAACCTAATGAGCTATAATCAACCAAGTGACATGATTTAAAACAGTGACTAGATAAACCATAGAGACTCAAAGTATCTCACACGACCACATGTCACCGAATGCAATTACTGAAAAGTAAACATGATGCAAGAAAGTAGCACACAAATAAAAGCGAAAACCCTCTATCAAAACTCCCCCTGAATCTACTCTCTCTCCCTCTTTGGCATCAACCGCCAAAAACTAATCTAGGAAACTGACGGGGGAACAGACGGAGTCGAGTCGGGTGTCGAGGTGCGCGGAGTAATCACGAACTGCAGAGTGTCTTCCTCGGACTCGGAGCTGTCAGGCTGACCCTCTGAAGAAGCATGTGGCTGTGAAGCGGTCTGGGTCTGAACAACAGGAACAGGTGCTGATGTAGTAGCGACAAGTGGAGCGGTCTCTGTGACCTGTGCCTGAAGTGAGCCAACAGCTGGGGGATCTGTCGAGGCAACTGATGAAGGAATAGTCTCAGTAGTACCCGTCCCTGTCACAGGAGGAACAGCTGCCTCTGAAGCGGACAACCCTGAAGAAGTAGCAAAAGTAGTGTGCGAGGGCGTCGGCTGACCAGTCAACTCGCTGTATGTGGCACTGAAATCAACAAATGGTGTGCCTGTCAGTAGGTGAGGGCGAGGCTGGTCTGAAGGAGTAAACCCTGTCTGAATAGGCATGTAGCTCGGGGACTGGAACGACTGGGGGACCTGCTGCTGTGGAGAAGTGAACTGAAAGCTCGGCTGTCCCTGACTCGACGGACCACTAGACTGTAAAGCTGGAGTCAGGACAGAAGCAGGTGGAGGAACCCCAACTGTGACTAGGTGACGCAGAAGGTCCAAGTACTGCTGCTGGCTAGCTGCACTCTGTCGCTGCATTTCATACTGCTGACGTTGCATCTCGACTTGCTGACGCTGTATCTCTAGCTGCTGTCTCTGGAACTCGTCCTGTCGAGCCTGTATCTGTGCAAACGCGGCAGCTGTGTCCTGAGCCTGTCTCTGTATCTGAAGCTCCTGTCGCTCCTGTGCCTGGGTCAGCCTCTCAAGAATAGCCACCATGGCTGGATCTGAGCGGGAGGCTGAACCAGAGCCACCGGCCTCGTGGTCGTGAGGCCGAGGAGACCGATACCTGGGGATGGGCTGATAGTCCTCGTCAGTGCTGTCAGAGGCCTCATCCTCAGCTAGATCAGCAGGCTGAGCATCAAGATCTGTAAGCTCTGCCTCAGCAAGCCCCTCAACGGTGGCGTCCTGCTCAGCTGCTGTCTCAGGGACCTCAGGTCTCTCACACTGTCCTGGCACTGGGGCCTGCTCTCTCGTAACTGAAGCCCATAGCTGACGGATATCATACTCAGGAAAAGCAGTGGTAGTATCAGATATCTCAGCTCTAATCTCTACAGGAAGCTCAAGTGCAGATCTGATGATGAAGCAAATCCAATGAGCATAGGGCAGCTGACGGTGTCCCTTGAAGCCCTCTGCCAGGGTGTCCTCCATCTCACTAAGCATAAGATCCCAAATGTCAAAAGGTGTCTGTGAGAGGAGGTGGTGGACAACCCATAGCTGCATCATGGTCAATCCCTCTCTGTAACCAAGCCTGGGAAGAAGAGTGCGCCTGACAATAGCATCCAGGACTCGGGCAAGTGGTGTCAAAATGGCAGGAGTGCGATGAGACCCTTCGCCAAAAGGCTCACGGAAGCAGGGTCGAATCAAATCTGTAGGGGGCACTGTCCCGCCGTGAGGGCGTCTGGGTGGAGGAGTCTGACCAAAGCAGAGCTGATGAATCTTCGTGTCTGAAGCTGGGAGTCTGAGAATCTCCCGCACTCTAGTGCTGTACAGTCTGCGGTCGCGGCCTCGGAAAGCAAAGTGTATGAACTCATGGGCTGGATCAATCCATAATGAAGCATAGAACTCCCTAACCCATGTGCCGCAGTATGCACCTGTCCATCCAAGAAAATCTGACAAGTCCGGTAGAAAGGACAGGTGCGGACGAAGCTGCTCACCCACAACCTCAACAAGTGACTCAATGCGACAGACCCTCTGTGGTCGAAAAGCAATGCCACTGTCAACATAAGCTCTATAAAAATCCTCCTGTAGAGGAGTATAGAAACCCTCTGAAGCTCTGGAGTCCCTCTGAGGTGGGAACCACCGACTGACCTCAACAAACCTCAAACCTTGCATCTGATGTGCTGTAGCACCCCTCAAGTCAAAGTGCTCGACTGGGGGTGAACCTCTAGCCCTGGGAGGTGGACGTCCTCCACGACGCTGGCCCTCTGGCCTAGGAGTCACCTGAGCTCGTGTGCGTGTGGAGCGGCGATGCGGTGGAGTCTGAGCTGGCTGCTCCTCTGTCCCCTCTGGAGCCTCTACAGGTGGATCAACTGACATAGCATCTGCACCCTCTGTCACCTCTGTGCCCTCTGTAGCCTCAGTAGCCTCTGTACCAAGCTGTCGACCTTCAAGATGAAAGCGACGCTCGCCAATGCGTATACCACTGCTCCTGCCTCCCCTCTCTGCCTGCTCAGCTGCATCAGCGACTGCCTGAGCGATCTCTGCATCAGTAAGGGTCTTCTTCTTCTTTCTGGCCATGATCTTGATGCGCTTTCCACGCGCAATCTCAGACAGCCGAGGAGGACTGTCGTCCCCGTCACTAGGAGCACCACCGGTGTTCTTGCAACGAACCATGCTGTCAAACTGTCGGGAAGCCTCTGAGAGATGGTGTACTGACACTCAAGAGGCTTGGCCTCAATCTGTATCCGCAGGCTTGGCCTCGGATTCAGCAACTGAACTGAGATCACCTCGACACACCGACAAACTCGCTGAAAAGACAGAATAGATGGATCTACTATAAGAAACATATATAAACTAATAGGTACGAAAACCTAGAGATAGCAAGCATAAAAGGTAAGATATGAATCGAAACGTGATAGCTACCTCGGATCGATGAGTAGACGGTGAAAAGGTAAGATGACCTAGTTCGCGAGACTTCCCGAATACGCCAGACGAGCTCTGATTTGCCGAAACAAAAGTAAATTAGGATAACAATAATGAAATTTTGGCAAACCCTAACAAGAAGATCAAGGATATGTGTAACAACCTCGCAATGAAGACGTCGCGCGAAGAAGTTTTGACGCGAACGAAGGAGACGCCGCAGCGCGAACCCTAGGGTTAGGGTTAGGGCAACGCGCGATGGCCGAGAACGAAGATGATCGCGAGGGTGACAAGGATTGGCCGGAGGTGGCGCAAGTGATGGTGTCCGGTTCACCGGAGGCAGCAGCACACGGCGGCGGTGGTGCAGGCGCGGCAGGGGCGGAGCTGCGCGGTCGGCCGGTGCAGTGCGGGTCACCGGAGGAGGAGGAGAGGGCAGGGCGCGGCAGTGAGCGCCGGTGAGCGGCGATGGCGAGATTCCCGGCGACTTAGGGCAGGGAGGCGGCGAAATCGCGAGAAAAACATGGCGGCGGCTAGGGCAAAGCGATGGCGGCGGTTGAGAAAAAAGTGAAGGAACACGAAAGGTTATAAGAGGGGTTAGATCCGCTCATCACGCGATGACCGGACGCGGTGGTCGATATGACCGGACGCGGTGGTGCAGCGTCCGGTCACACTCCAGTAAGCACCTGGAGCGACCGGACGCGTCCGGTTAGAACTGACCGGACGCGGACAGAGTCCGGTCAAGGGTTACACGGGAAAGTCACCGCAAATGACCGGACGCGGTGGTGGTTACCGGGACCGGACGCGGTGGTCAATAGCAGCGCGTCCGGTGCAGCGTCCGGTCACTGGGTCAGGAGTTGGTCTTCTGGATGACCGGACGCGCTGGTGGTCGCCGAGACCGGACGCGGTGGTGAAGCATCACTGCGTCCGGTGCAGCGTCCGGTCCAGCGTCCGGTCACAGTTTTTCGCCCTTCTTCATTCCGAACTTCGACGTGACTTCTCCCAATCAAGTTCCAATTCAAAGAGACACAAATAAACACCAATTGGAACCTGATATGAGTGACCTCACTCAAACCCTCAAGTTTTTCAAAATAGATTGCCTTAGGCTAGTATTATTTTTAAGAAAATAGGCAATAAACACTCAAGGAGCAACGTATGGCCATGCAATAGAGTTTTTGAACCCTTAGGAGCGTCAAAATGCTCTCTCTACCCATGGACGAACACAGAGGTTGCTCAAAGCCAAACCGAAAAGAAACGACAAATCAACAACCATGCATATGCAATGCAATACAAGTAAGTAAAGCTAGATTGCTTGTCAAGTTTGATCCACGGTTAGGCTTCTTCACTCCTCCAAAGGAGGGTTATCGTAACCGTGTTAGCCAAGCTCTAGATGCATTGCGGGTAAATAAACATGACATATAATACAATGCAATGCAAGGGACAACACACGCTCATTTTTTAAAGTTACTAGAGTCAAGCACATTAAGTTCACTTCTCAACCTACAAAAGGTGGCCTCATCCAAAGGTTTAGTGAAGATATCCGCTAATTGATTTTCACTTCTTACACCTTCTAGTGATATATCATTTTTAGCAACGTGATCTCTTAGAAAGTGGTGGCGGATATCAATGTGCTTGGTGCGAGAGTGTTGTACCGGATTGTTAGCAATTTTAACGGCACTTTCATTATCACATAAAAGTGGCACCTTTTCAAGAACAATTCCATAGTCAAGGAGGGTTTGTTTCATATATAAGATTTGTGCACAACAAGCCCCCGCGGCAATGTATTCCGCCTCGGCGGTGGACAAAGCCACACTATTTTGCTTTTTAGATGACCAAGATACTAAAGACCTCCCAAGCAAATGGCACCCTCCGGATGTGCTTTTTCTATCAATTTTGCAACCGGCATAATCCGAGTTAGAATAGCCAACTAGTTGGAATCTAGCTCCTTTGGGATACCAAAGACCAATGCTTGGGGTGTGCTTAAGATATCTTAAGATTCTTTTTACGGCACTTAAGTGAGGTTCTTTAGGACACGCTTGAAAGCGAGCACACATGCACACACTAAACATGATATCGGGCCTAGATGCGGTAAGGTACAACAAACTACCAATCATAGAACGGTAGAGAGTTTGATCAACCGGTTTACCTCCCTCATCTAGGTCGAGATGTCCATTAGATGGCATTGGGGTCTTGATTGGTTTGCATTCTTCCATCTTGAATCTTTTGAGAAGATCCTTGGTATACTTTTCTTGAGAGATGAAAATCTCTTCTCTCATTTGCTTGACTTGAAAACCAAGGAAGAATGTGAGCTCACCAATCATAGACATCTCAAACTCCTTCGACATCAATTCACTAAATTCCTTGCAATATTCTTCATTTGTTGATCCGAAGATGATATCATCAACATACACTTGACAAATGAAGATCTCCCCATTAAGCTTCTTGGTCAATAGTGTGGTGTCGACCTTCCCAATGGTGAAGCCCTTCTCAATGAGGAAGTCCCGGAGGCGCTCATACCATGCTCTAGGGGCTTGCTTGAGCCCATATAGCGCCTTGGACAACCTATAAACATGATTAGGATATCTAGGGTCTTCAAACCCGGGAGGTTGATTAACATAGACTAGTTCATTTATGAAGCCATTTAAGAATGCACTTTTCACATCCATTTGATATAGTTTCATATCATGATGTGATGCATATGCAAGGAGGATACGAATGGCTTCAAGTCTTGCAACGGGTGCAAAGGTCTCTCCAAAATCAAGGCCTTCAACTTGAGAGAACCCCTTTGCAACTAGTCTTGCCTTGTTCCTCACTACTATGCCTTGGTCATCTTGCTTGTTGCGGAACACCCACTTGGTTCCAATGACTCTTGCACCTTTAGGATGCTCTTCAAGTGTCCATACTTGATTGCGGGTGAAGTTGTTCAATTCTTCATGCATAGCATTCACCCAATCCGGATCTTGAAGAGCTTCTTCTATATTCTTAGGTTCAACACAAGAGACAAAAGAGTGATGTTCAACAAAAGAAGCAAGCTTTTGAGATCGAGTCATTACTCCCTTAGAAGGACTTCCTATGATGAGATCTTGTGGATGTGCTTGAATTAGAGGTGAGTTTCTTCTATCAACCACTTGAGGAGGTGGATGGGGAGCATCAACATCTTGAGCTTGTGCCTCGGCTTGTTCATGAGAGACATAAGTGTCTTCATTTTCAACTCTCTCATTCTTGTCATCATCTTGAGGCACATGTGATGAAGACGGTGGATCAACAATTTGTACATCGTCTTCATCATCTTTTGGCTTGATGTCTCCCACCGGCATGTTCTTCATTGCCTCCCTCAAGGGTTCATCACCTACATCATCACAATTCTCAATTGCTCCTTGGGAGCCGTTAGATTCATCAAATTCCACATCATATGTTTCTTCAACCAAACCGGTGGCATGGTTAAATACTCTATATGCTTTGGACTTTGATGAGTAACCAACAAGAAAACCAATATCACAACGTCTTTGAAACTTCCCTAGGTGTTGACGCTTCTTGTAGATGTAGCATTTGCAACCAAACACCCGGAAGAATGAGACGTCCGGCTTCTTCTCATTAAGCAACTCATAGGGGGTCTTGCCAAGAAACTTTTGTAGGAAGAGGCGATTTGAAGCATAGCATGCGGTGTTGATTGCCTCAGCCCACAACCTTTCCGGAGTGTTGTACTCATCTAGCATTGTTCTTGAAAGGGTGATCAAGGTCCGATTCTTTCTCTCAACTACACCATTTTGTTGAGGAGTATAGGTTGAAGAGACTTCATGCTTGATTCCAATTTCATCACAATAAGCTTCAATGTTTGTGTTGTCAAACTCTTTGCCATTGTCACTTCTAATCTTCTTTATCTTGACTTCAAATTCATTTTGAGCTCTCTTTGCAAACTTCTTGAAACAATTGGCAACTTCGGATTTGTCATGAAGGAAGAAGGTCCATGTGTACCTTGAGTAGTCATCCACTATCACAAGACAATAGAGATTACCACCCAAGCTCTTGTAGGTTGTAGGCCCAAACAAATCCATGTGTAGAAGTTCTAGCACTCTTGAAGTTGACATAAAAGCTTTGGTTGGATGAGTGTTTGCAACTTGTTTGCCCGCTTGACATGCACTACAAGGTTTGTCCTTTTCAAACTTTACATCCTTCAATCCTCTCACTAGTTCTTTCTTCAATAGCTTGTTGAGAGTGTTCATTCCAACATGAGCAAGCCTCCTATGCCAAAGCCAACCAAGTGAGGTCTTGGTGAACAAACATGTCATCAAGTTTGCATCTTCGGAGGTGAAGTCAACAAGATAAAGATTATTGTATCTAAAGCCTTTGAATATCACTTGCTTGTCATCTATCTTTGAAACTACCACTTCATTAGGTGTGAACAAGCATTGGAAGCCAAGGTCACAAAGTTGCCCAACGGATAATAAGTTGAAACTCAATGAAGCAACATAGAGCACATTTGAGAGTGAGTGATCATTTGATATTGCAATCTTGCCTATACCCTTGACTTTGCTCTTTGAATTATCCCCAAATGTGATCTTCCCTTGACATATCCCATTCTCTTCAATGGAGGTGAACATACGAGGATCACCGGTCATATGTTGAGTGCAACCACTATCAATAACCCAATGAGATCCACCGGTCTTGTAGTTCACCTACACACAAGAGATCAAGCTTTTTGTTTAGGGACCCAAACTTGAGAGGGACCCTTGACTTTCTCAACTAGTGACTTGGCAACTCATATTTTCTTTGGCCTATTCTTGTTTGGGGGACCCAAGAACATAACTTTCATCTTTCCATTTGAATCTTTTCTTAGCATGTAATGAGCATTGAAGGCAAAGGGTCTAGCATGCTTGGGCAAGGGTTGTGGTGGTGGAGTTTTGCACTCATGAGCAAAATGACCTTCTTGTCCACACTCAACACATCTCTTTGGCTTGGGCTTTGACTTGCTTTGTTGTTGTTGAGCTTTTGCCTTCTTCTCTTGATTTGCCAAGTATCCAATACCACTTCTATCCATCTTCATTACGGTGTTCATGAGTAGCTCACTTTGCAAATATTGACCTCTTGTGAACTTGCTTAGGCCGGTCTTGAGATGCTCTTTCTCTTGCTTGAGCTTTTTGTTTTCTTCAATGAGTGACTCATTTGTTGTTTGCTTCTCAAGAGTCATCAAACCTTTTAGCTTCTTGTTCTCATTTGCAAGCTTCTCATTTTCACTCTTGATCTTGGCATAATCATCATAGTTGCTTGACTCAACCACACTCTTGCCTTTGCTACTAGAACCTTGCTCAATACTTTCAATGTTCAAGTCATCACATGATGTAGCTATATCACACTTAACAACTTTGTTAGTAGCATCATGTGTCTCAAGAGCAAGTTCATTAGCAACCACAAGACTATCATAGTCAATTTTCAATGTGGTGTATTTGTCTTTTAGAGAGTTGTGTC
This sequence comes from Saccharum hybrid cultivar R570, assembly GCA_038087645.1. Classification (NCBI taxonomy): domain Eukaryota; kingdom Viridiplantae; phylum Streptophyta; class Magnoliopsida; order Poales; family Poaceae; genus Saccharum; species Saccharum hybrid cultivar. The sequence continues at coordinate 1,669,841 of JAQSUU010000392.1, forward strand.
TAGTGATGAGCTCATTATGCTTCTTCTCAAGTTTATCATGTTGATATCTAAGCTCTTTATTTGAAGTTTTGAGCTCCTTGAGAGTTGAAGACATAACTTCATTTTGATCTTTAAGCTCACCACTAGCCTTTTGAGCACTTTCAAGCTTAGATGAGAGTGATTCATTTTCATTTTGAAGCTCATCATTTTCATTTCTTGTCCTTCTTATGACTTTAGTGTATTTGTTCAACAATTTTACAAGTTCATCATAAGAAGGTGCATCATATTCATCATCACTATCACTATCATCATCATCATCACTATCATGGTTTTGTACCTTTCGTTCACCCTTGGCCATAAGGCATAGGTGAGTAGTGGACGATGATGGAGAAGGAGGCGGTGAAGGTGGTGATGAAGATGTTGGTGAAGATGATGGCCCCATCACAAATGTGGCAACCTTCTCTTTCTCATCATTGCTTTCATCTTCGGAGGACTCACAAGATGATTCAATATCAGTGAGCCAATCACCAACAATGTATGCCTTTCCTCCCTTCTTCTTCTTGTGGAACTTCTTCTTCTTGCCATCCTTCTTTTGTATGGCTTGTTTTTCTTCCTCTCTTCTTCTTCATCACTTGAATCATTTTTCTTGCCCTTGTTCTTGTTCTTGTACTTGTCTTTTGGAGGTCTAGGGCATTGATGAGCTAAGTGGCCAAGTTCACCACAATTGTAGCAATCCATCTCCGAGATTGGCTTCCTTTTGCTACTTGTGAAGAATTTCTTTTTCTTGCCATCGAACTTGATGCCACTCTTGTTGAGCTTCTTTAGCATTTTGGTGGTCTTTCTCACCATGAGTGCAAGTGATTCATCATCAACATCACTTTCACTTGAGCTCTCTTGCACCATCATGGCTTGGCCCTTCTTCTTCTTCTTGTCATGACTAGCTTTGAAGTCTTTCTTCTTGGAAGATGATGAGCCCTCTTCCGGAGTGATGTGCATGTACATCTCATGAGCATTGATCTTCCCCAATACTTGTGTCGGTGTTGCGGTGGAAAGATCACTTTGATGAAGCACGGTGACAATGTGACCATACTTCTCAACGGGAAGAACACTCAAGATCTTCCTTGCAACATCCGATTGGCTCATTTGAGTGAGCCCAAGAGCAATGAGATCCTCTACAAGAACATTCAAACGAGTGTACATATCATTAGCACTTTCTTTGGGAAGCATCTCAAAAGAATTAATTTTCTTTAAAGCAATGTGATAGCGTTCCTCACGCTCACTCTTAGTTCCGTCATGGAGAGCACAAAGGTTTTCCCACAATTCATGAGCGTTCTTTGCATTACACACACAATTGAAGATATCTTTGCCTAAGCCCATGTAGAGTGCATTTTTGGCCTTTGCATTCCACCGGTCGTACTTCTCCTCGTCACCACTTGGGTTAGCGGGATCCCTAATGGTGGGAAGCCCTTGGGTTGCGGCTCTAAGACACCCAACATCTATGGCTTCGAGGTACGCCTCCATTCGGATTTTCCAATATGGAAAATCATCCTCCTCAAAGGTGGGAGGTGGTCCTTCCCCGTTAGACATCTTGCTCTAGGCGGTAAAACCTAAATTAAGAGCAACTCGGCTCCGATACCAATTGAAAGGATCAAGATGCCCAAGAGGGGGGTGAATTGGGCTTTTCTAAAAATTAATTGCAAGAATTAAATCCTACAAGCCGGAATTCACCCCTAGTGCCTACTTGTGTTCCTAGAGATTCTACCGGTAAAAAGTTTTGCACCCTAGTTTCCAATCCTAGTCTAGCATGACAATTCTAGGAAAGTAAATCAAGCAATGAATGTAAATACGAGAATGTAAATGCTTGAAAGTAAGGGTAAGGAACACGGCGATGTTTTTTCGAGGTATCGGAGAGTCGCCACTCCCCACTAGTCCTCGTTGGAGCACCCGCGCAAGGGTGTAGCTCCCCCTTGATCCGCGCAAGGATCAAGTGCTCTCTACGGGCTGATTCTTCGACACTCCGTCGCGGTGAATCGCCCAAAACCGCTCACAAGATGAGTTGGGTCATCCACAAGCTCCGCCGAATGATCACCAAACTCCCAATCACCACCAAGCCGTCTAGGTGATGGCGATCACTAAGAGTAACAAGCTAGAACTCTCACTTGACCACAACGAGCCCAATGAGAAGGAGGATGCACACTTGCTACTCTCTAATCACTAGTGAGGAACTCTCAAGCTTTGATTCTCAAAACACACTCCTCACTAGAGCTCTTGCACTCCCTTGCACTCCAAAGGTGTTTCTCAGCTGAACAAATGAGCAAGAGACCTCTAAAAGAGGTGGTGGGGATGTATTTATACACCCCACAGTCGAAACGAACCGTTACCTGCCAACTTAGCAAAAACGGGGTGACCGGACACGCCGGTCAAAGTGACTGGACGCGTCGGTCGCTCGTAACGGTCGAAATTCTGAAATTTCGGCTGAGTGACCGGACACGCCGGTCAGGGGTGACCGGACGCGTCCGATCGTGCAGGGAGCTTACTGTAACGAGACCGGACGCGCGACGACGTCCGATCGGTGATGACCGGACGCGTCCGGTCGTCGCATGACCTTACTGGAACGTGACCGGACGCGCCGATCACACCCAGGTCGCGTCCGATCGGAAGGTTTCCCTCAAGTGACACGTGTCGGCCTGACCACTGCGTCCGGTCCTCGCAAGGGCCGCGTCCGGTCGTCAGCGCCGAAACACAGTCGCGGTTTTGAACTGACCGGACGCGTCCGGTCAAGCCGAGAACCGCGTCCGGTCAGGGGAAAAACCCTCTAAACTCTCCGAAACGCGACGCAACTTGAACCAAGTTGCTTCCAACTGAACTTTGAGCTATTCTAGAGCTACCTAGTGCTAAGATTAACAAGTGTGCACCACACCTAAACATAAGACTCACCTAGGTCAAGCTACCCGCTCATGCTCCCCTTTATAGTACGGCCAAAAGAGAAAACGAAGATCCTAACGACTATTCTGAATGTAACTGATAAGTACCGATCGGATATCGGTACAAGGTTGGCCCGATCTTCACGACAGTAGGTTGATACACACAGAGATAACTTGCTGTAGAACAGCGGATAACTAACTTTATACCTGCCAAGGTTGGATGCGACTAAGCGACGGGGAGAGAGACACTGAAACTACGAAGACTTCGACTCGATCTCCGAACGACCGCAGAACCACAACCGGAGCTAATCCACACAAGACGGGGCAGCCGTACTGGAACCCGTAGAGCACGAATCAGTGGATCTCAGAGAGATCTCCTCACAAGTCTAGGAAGAACAAGGAAGAACAAGGGTTGAGTAAGCACTCGGCAGCTCAGCTGCAATATATCTGGGATTATCTCAAATTATCAAAAAGTCCTTTACATCTGAGGCATAGGGGAGTATTTATAGATGGAACAACCCTCCAGGATAGGTGAAAACATGAAGCAAAAATAAACTCGTCGCTAGTGTGAAAGGACCTCCTCGAAATGGCTCCAATGCTGATTCTGCGTGGCTGTTTGACTCTGCACAGTCTTCAGTGTTTTGACAATAACTTCTTCTAGGAAACTTCGAATGACGTGCCGCTGGATGCGTTTGAAAGCTAACTAGATAAGCTTTCACACCATGTGCACCTTTCTTTATGAAACTTTGCAGAATGGTATAGTTTAATACGAAGATTTCGACTTCAGGCAGACTGTGGACCCTCTGACCAGTCAACACTAATACTGGTTGGATGCCTTGAGGAAAACTTCAAACTGGTTGGGGTTAGAAGCATTGGAAAATAGACTTCAAGAGCTTTCCAACAAGTCCTGAATGACCTTCATAGCTTTTGGAAGTCAAAAGATATGACTGTTCCTTCTTGACATTCTTGTCACGCTGGACTGACTCGAGCTTGGTTCTTCATTCTGGTTCGCCCCTGATGTATTCTGCTTGTTCTCTCTTGTGTATCTAAGCAATGTTAACACACAAGATTTAGGTAGCATAAAGTTCTCATTAGTGTTTAATTGAAATTCATAAAGTAGCGCGTGCACCTCTTGTTGTATCTTCTTAGCGCGGTTACGTGTGATCGGTCCTGCAGGGGTCAGAGATGTAGCCGGAGAGGTCGGTGAAGAGGTGGAAAAGCTCGGCGAGATCGCCGACACTGGCATGGTCGTATCATCCTCCCCCCTTCAAAAAGAGTCGTCCTCGACTCTTCCAACCCAAAGAATGGAGAGAGGTCGGACACATTGAAACTTGTACTCACACCATAAGTACTTGGCAGATCAATTTCATAAGCATTGTCATTGATCTTGTGAAGCACTTTGAAGGGACCATCAGCTCGGGGCTGCAACTTGCTCTTGCGTTGTTCAGGAAATCTATCCTTGCGTAGATGCACCCAAACGAGGTCTCCTGCTTCAAATAATATCTTTTTTTGACCCTTGTTGGCACGCTTCTCATATATCTTGGTCATCTTCTCAATGTTGGTTCGAGCTCGGTCATGAAGACTCTTGACAAATTCAACTCGCTTGCTTGCATCGAAGCTCATCCGTTCCTGCACAGGTAAAGGCAAAAGATCTATGGGAGCAATGGGTATGAACCCATATACGATTTCAAATGGGCAAAATTTAGTAGTCGAATGCACTGCCCTATTGTATGCAAACTCAACATGTGGTAAACTTTCTTCCCAAAGTTTTAAATTCTTTTTGAGAACAGCTCGCAGTAACATTGATAGTGTTCGATTCACAACTTCAGTTTGTCCATCCGTTTGTGGATGACATGTCGTGGAAAACAACAATCGTGTCCCAAGTTTTCCCCATAAAGTTTTCCAAAAATAGCTCAAAAATTTTGTATCTCGATCAGAAACAATAGTACGTGGCACTCCATGCAAGCGCACAACTTCTTTGAAAAATAAATCAGCAATATGCGAAGCATCGTCACTCTTGTGGCATGGAATAAAATGCACCATTTTGCTAAATCGATCAACCACAACAAAAATTGAATCCTTTCCCCGCTTAGTGCGTGGTAACCCAAGAACAAAATCCATAGATATGTCTTCCCAGGGAGCACTAGGAATAGGAAGAGGAGTGTAAAGTCCATAAGGGTTCAAACGAGACTTAGCTTTGTGGCATGACTCGCAGCGAAGAACATGTCTCTCTACGTCTCTTCTCATCTTTGGCCAAAAGAACTGGTCGGCCAACACTTGCTCTGTCTTCTTGGCTCCAAAATAGCCCATAAGCCCACCTGCATGAGCTTCCTGCACAAGTAAAATTCGAACAGAGCAATCTGGAATGCACAGTTTGTTAGCTCGAAATAAGAATCCATCATGCACATGATATTTTTCCCATCCTTTGCCATCACAACACTTTGTATATGGTTCAGCAAAGTATGAATCAGTAGCGTATAATTCCTTTATACTTTCTAATCCAAGAATTTTAGCATCAAGTTGTGTAAGCAAAACATGACGTCGGGACAAAGCATCAGCTACAACATTTTCCTTTCCTTTCTTGTATTTAACCACATAAGGAAAAGATTCAATGAATTCACACCATTTTGCATGTCTTCGGTTCAGTTTTAGTTGACCTTTAAGATGTTTCAAAGATTCATGGTCAGAGTGTATCACAAATTCTTTAGGGAAAAGATAGTGTTGCCAAGTTTCCAAACTCCGAACAAGAGCATATAGTTCTTTATCATAAACTGAATAATTAAGAGTTGGACCACTTAGCTTTTCACTGAAGTACGCAATTGGCCTTCGTTCTTGCATGAGCACACCTCCAATCCCAACTCCGCTTGCATCACATTCAATCTCAAATGTCTTACTGTAAGGTCCAAATGGCTAGAGGGGGGTGAATAGCCTATTTAAAAATCTACAAGCTTCACTAAACAACCACGTTAGTATAAAAGATGGCTAAGCTAAATCTAGCACTAGCTCAACTATACTATGCAAGCCACCTATACAATACTAGTGAAGCAAGGCTATGATCTCTAATACACACCAACAAGACTAAGTCACTAAGCTACTTACTCCTATGTGATAAAAGCTACACTAAGCAAACTACACTAGGAATAGTACTAGAAAGTAAAGAGCAAGTGACTTGATTCTTATACCAACGATGTAGAGAAGTAATGCACTCGAAGAATCAATCACAATGATCAACCACAAGAAAAATCCTCGGTAAAGAGATGACACAAGATTTTTTACCGAGGTTCACTTGCTTCCCGGCAAGCTACTCCTCGTTGTGGCGATGCACCCACTTGTCGGTTCACGAGCTAATTGACTATCAAGAGTCGAGCCCTCGGCGGGTGCCGCACAACCGCACACAAGATGGGGATCCTCCAAGCCACGAGCTCCACTAGAGTATCTAATTTGCGAACTCCTGCGGGGAAGGATCAAGAACCCTTACAACACTTGGTGAGGGCTCCAACAATCTCCAATTGCGAGCTCAATCACCTCCGCTGCTCCAAGCCGTCTACCGTGTCGGGAAACACGGAAGAGTAACAAGAAATCCACAGCAACTCGAAGATCAAGTGCCTCTAGAATGCAACTCTCAAGCAATGCACTTGAATCTCACTCAATCTTACTCAAGATGTGCAACCAAGCAAAGAGATGAGTGGAGGGGTTGTTCTCTAGCTCAAAGGATGTCTCTAGGTCTCAAAATGTGCAAGAGTTACCCTCAAACCCCGGACATCTTCTATTTATAGCGAAGGGGTACGCAGCTAGCCGTTACGGACGACACAGTTAAAATCACGCTGACCGGACGCTCCGGTCAGGGTGACCGGACGCGTTCGGTCACTACAGGACAAGCGTGAACAGTGCACGTCAGAACTAGCCGTTGCCATGACCGGACGCGCTTAAAGCGTCCGGTCGCGTTCCAGTAAGCTCCCATCGCGACCGGACGCGTCCAATCGCATGTGACCGGACGCGCCAGCCGCGTCCGATCGGAGTCCAGTAACGGTCCACTCGTGACCGGACGTGTCCGGTCGAACGTGACCGGACGCGCCACCGCGTCCGATCGCATGTGACCGGACGCGCCAGCCGCGTCCGATCGGATCTGCCCTCCGTGCTGAACTCCTGGGTGCATGACCGGACGCGCCGGTTCCGCAAGGGACCGGACGCGCCGGTCCGCGACCCTTCTCACACACGCGTCTGTCTGTGGTTTGAACTGACCGGACGCGCCAGCCGCGTCCGGTCAATTCGACCACAGCGTCCGGTCACTGTAATTTCAGTGATAAACATTTCGGACTTCCGCCACCTTTTCTCGCCTCCGGCGCAATAGAAAATAGGCATTTCATTTCCTCGAAAACGCCTGAATCCCGCGCTCGCACGCTCGGCGAGAGGGAGAGCAAACCCCAAACCCCTTACTACCGCTCAAACACCACCGCCTTCGTAAATGTGCCAACACCATCATGTGAAAAACACCATGTGCATGTGTGTTAGCATTTTCACAAACATTTTCAAGGCGTTATGTTAGCTCTCTACTAGATCCTAATGAATATGCTCAAGACATTGATCTAGTGGCACTTGATTCCTGAGCTAACCGTGGTTGCCCCTCTTGATAGTCGGCTATGTATCCTAAATCCGGTCAATCACTTCTCTACTCATCTTAGACCGGCAAAAGGAAGACCCTATGGTTATACATTTGCCTTGCGCTCTTGGATCCTTCGTTCTATGTCCATCTCCTTATGCTTGATCACCATGATCATCATTTCATGTCCATGCACCATTTCTTTATGATCTTGTGGCCACCACTCCTTGCCATATACACCTTCATCACATGTGTTGCTCATGCCTAACTCAAAACACTTAACACATGGCATTAGCAACATGGTGTCATTAATTACCAAAACCAAACTTGGGCTTTCACTTACCGAAATCTGGAAGTGCAAGGACTGGAGCTGTTGTTAGCTTCTGCTTTAACTTATCAAATGCCTTTTGATGTGCGTCTTCCCACTTGAAAGGCACTTCTTTCTTAGTAAGCTCGTTCATAGGGGCAGCAATAGTGCTAAAATCTTTCACAAACCGCCGGTAGAAACCAGCAAGCCCAAGGAAGCTCCTCACTTGACTCACGTTCTGTGGAGGCGTCCATTCTCGTACGGCCTTGATCTTTTCTTCATCTACCTCCACACCTTGTCCTGAAACAACAAATTCAAGAAAAACTACCTTGTCGGTGCAAAAGGTGCACTTCTCAAGGTTAGCATATAATTTTTGCTCACGTAGGACAGCAAGCACGCATTGGATATGTTCTACATGATCGTCAAGAGACTTGCTGTAAATTAAGATGTCATCAAAATAAACAACAACAAATTTTCCAATAAAGGCTCTAAGCACATGGTTCATCAATCTCATAAATGTGCTAGGTGCATTTGTCAAACCGAAGGGCATCACCAACCATTCATACAGCCCAAATTTTGTCTTGAAGGCTGTTTTCCATTCATCTCCTTCTTTCATACGAATTTGGTGATAACCACTCCTTAAATCAATTTTAGTGAAAATTGTAGCACCACTAAGTTCATCAAGCATATTATCTAATCTTGGAATGGGATGCCTATACCTCACAGTGATGTTGTTAATTGCACGGCAGTCCACACACATTCGCCAAGATCCATCTTTCTTAGGAACTAAAAGGACTGGAACAGCACAAGGTGAAAGGCTTTCTTGCACATACCCTTTTTTGATCAAGTCCTCCACTTGTCGCTGGATTTCCTTGGTTTCCTCCGGGTTGGTGCGGTAGGCAGCGCGATTTGGGAGGGAAGCACCAGGAACCAAATCGATTTGATGCTCGATCCCTCTCTTGGGTGGCAGCCCTGGTGGCACCTCGTCTGGAAACACATCCTCAAAATCTTGTAACACATTAAAAACAACACTTGGTAGGGTAGAGGGTAAGGTGTTAGTAGCAAAAAGAGTGTCTTTGTACAAGAGTACAAAGAACATGGCATTAGGTTCACTCAACTCCTTTAGATCCCCTTTCCTAGCCATCATGACTAACCCTTCTTTCCCCGGTTTCTGGGTTCTTTGCAGCTGTGGGGTTTTATTTGGCTATGGAAACTCTCCCTCACTATTTTTGTGGATCACTCTTAAGTGGTTCTCGCTCTCTCGCTGTTTCTTCTTGAGATCATCTTTTAAAATTTCCTCCGGTGTCAAAGGAAGCAAAGAAATTCGCTCTCCTTTGTATACAAAAGACAACTTGTTGGTTCTTCCAAAAATCTAAACATCACGATCATATAACCATGGTCTACCTAGCAGCAGCTGGCACGCTTGCATAGGCACCACGTCACACTCCACATGATCATTATATTTACCAACAGAGAAAGGCACAATCACGATATGACTTACACGCAACGTTCCACAATCATTAAGCCACTGCATCTTGTATGGCTTAGGGTGACGTCGCGGCTTCAATCCCAATCTGTCCACTAATTCTTGGCTAGCAATATTATTGCAACTTCCATTATCAACAATAATTCGACATAACTTATCCTTGATCATGCCTCTGGTATGAAAAAGATTATGTCGCTGCCCATTCTCTTCCTTTTCAGCAGTGACACTCAGCACGCGAAGAGAAATAAAACAGTTGTGTTCTCCTTCATCAGGCTGAATCTCATTCTCTTCCTCTTGAACTTCTTCATCGAATATCGGTCCATCATCTTCGGGATCACTTTCAGATTCTCATTCTCCTTTCTCATTCAACAACATGATCCTTCTACTTGGACATTGGACAGCAATGTGCCCACGGCCATGACACTTATGGCATTCAATCTCTCTACTTCGAGTGGAAGAAGTGGCACCAGAAGCAATGGTTGGGGGCTGCTGAATTTGCAGCAGACCGCTGCTGATTTGCTGGTGATGATGCTGTGGAAACCGCCATCTTTGAATTAGCAATTGATGGAGAAGACCTAGCTGCAGCTCCTTGAGATCGTCCCCCACCATAAGAGGCATTGGACTGCTGTTTGCGCCATGGAGCAGCAATGGTATGATTGCCAAAAGATTTCCCTCGTGACTCCTGCTGAATTTTCTTCTCTGTATGCATAGCTTGATCAACAAGGTCTTGCAAGTTACGATATGGAAACATCTCCACATAACCAGAAATTTCTTCATTGAGACCATCTAGAAATCTTGCCATCTTAGACTCTGGATCTTCTCTGGTTCCAGTCCGCACTAACAGCAACTCCATTTCCTTGAAATATTCATCAACCGATCTCTTCCCTTTCTTCAACTTTTGCAATTGGTTTCTGAGATCTCGCTGATAGCTCGAAGGTACAAATCGTCTCTTCATTACTTGCTTCATCTCTTCCCAAGTGTTAATATACCCAAGTCCCAACTCAAGCCGATTCTCCTGAATTTGATTCCACCAAGTGAGAGCATAACCAGAGAATTCAACTGAAGCAAGGTTCACACGGCGCTGATCTGAAAGATTATGAATTCTAAAAATTTGATCACACTGCTCAGCCCATTCAAGGAACTCATTTGCATTCTCCTTGCCGGTGAATTTTGGAATACTTAACTTGACACGAGCAATATTGTCTGGTTCTTCATGCTGTCGACGACCACGGCGATATCCCCTATCTTCAAAATCAGCATGCCGGCGATGATACCGACGCTGCTCCAATTCCCCGCCATGACCGAAGGGATTTTCATCACCATAAGGCCCTTCCTCTTCATCATGGTCGTCAAACTCTTCATCTTCAAATCGTACATGACGCCTGTGTGCACGATGCCCATGTACACGACGGCCACCACGCTGATCATCAAAATCAACACGGCGACCACCACCATGTCCTCCACGGCCATTCCCGAAATGATTGAATCCATGGCCGAAACCAGAATTCTCATCTCCAGATTCCTCTCGATGATGGTCTTCATGAGGGCGAGGTGGCCCTCGGCCTCCCGCCATGGGAAGACGCACATCAAGCATCCTCTCCATTGCCTCCACAAGTGAATCAGCCACATGACGTAGTTCGGCCCGTGAAACAGGGGGCTCCTTATCTCCACGGTTCCCACTATGGACACTTGAATCTGATCCTGCCATGTTAGGGAAAGCAAGAGAAAGTGGAATAGAAAATTTATGGACACACACAATCTCACCTCTTACTTACCCAAGTTCTTTCCTGATCTCAAAGACTGTAATGGTGCTGGTGTGGCAGCTTCAACGGAGGTGGTTGAGAGGTCGTAAGGATTACGAATCCATTGTCCCGGTTTAGGTTTTGGTGGAGCTATAGGTGGCTAACAAGGAGAGCTATGGTACTGTAACAAGGTGATACAGATCGTTTAAAACAAGATATGTATGTTGCTATCTAGTGCACCACAAACTGAATTTACAGATATAAAACTTGGGTTTTCAGAAACCGTAGCACAACCCCTTTCCACTTCTCTTCGCTTCTTTTTTTTCTTTTCTTTTTTTTATCTTCCTTTTTTTTCCTTTTACTCTTTCTTTCACACTTTTTTTTAGATTTTTTTTTCTTCAGCAAACACAAGATAACATATGAGGGGTGCGGATAAAAATAAAATGAGAGTACGGCGGAAGGACAACGATGATGGTGACTAGCAACAAGATGAACGAAATGAACACAAAGAAACAGTACCACGAAATGGCTATATGATTTTTTTGTGGCTTTTTAGTGGACTATAGGACATGAACAAAACACAAATATATATATGATGGATGAAAACAGTAGCAAATGTAAACGAAGGATGGATATATAAGTGGATGATAACAAAACCTACCGTGACAACGATAGCTCTGATTACCACATGATAAGTACCGATCGGATATCGGTACAAGGTTGGCCCGATCTTCACGACAGTAGGTTGATACACACAGAGATAACTTGCTGTAGAACAGCGGATAACTAGCTTTATACCTGCCAAGGTTGGATGCGACCAAGCGACGGGGAGAGAGACACCGAAACCACGAAGACTTCGACTCGATCTCCGAACGACCGCAGAACCACAACCGGAGCTAATCCACACAAGACGGGGCAGCCGTACTGGAACCCGTAGAGCACGAATCAGTGGATCTCAGAGAGATCTCCTCACAAGTCCAGGAAGAACAAGGAAGAACAAGGGTTGAGTAAGCACTCGGCAGCTCGGCTGCAATATATCTGGGATTATCTCAAATTATCAAAAAGTCCTTTACATCTGAGGCATAGGGGAGTATTTATAGATGGAACAACCCTCCAGGATAGGTGAAAACACGAAGCAAAAATAAACTCGTCGCTAGTGTGAAAGGACCTCCTCGAAATGGCTCCAGTGCTGATTCTGCGTGGCTGTTTGACTCTGCACAGTCTTAAGTGTTTTGACAATAACTTCTTCTAGGAAACTTCAAATGACGTGCGCTGGATGCGTTTGAAAGCTAACTGGATAAGTTTTCACACCATGTGCACCTTTCTTTATGAAACTTTGCAGAATGGTACAGTTTAATACGAAGATTTGGACTTCAGACAGACTGTGGACCCTCTGACCAGTCAACACTAAAACTGGTCGGACGCCTTGAGGAAAACTTCAAACTGGTTGGGGTTAGAAGCATTGGAAAATAGACTTCAAGAGCTTTCCAACAAGTCCTGAATGACCTTCATAGCTTTTGGAAGTCAAAAGATATGACTGTTCCTTCTTGACATTCCTGTCACGCTGGACTGACTCGAGCTTGGTTCTTCATTCTGGTTCGCCCCTGATGTATTCTGCTTGTTCTCTCTTGTGTACCTAAGCAATGTTAACACACAAGATTTAGGTAGCATAAAGTTCTCATTAGTGTTTAATTGAAATTCATAAAGTAGCGCGTGCACATCTTGTTGTATCTTCTTAGCGCGGTTACGTGTGATCGGTCCTACAGGGGTCAGAGATGTAGCCGGAGAGGTCAGTGAAGAGGTGGAAAAGCTCGGCGAGATCGCCGACGCTGGCATGGTCGTATCAGTAACTCAACACCTCGACATCCGAAACTAACCGTCCTTAATCTTGACGTCACTCCTTTGAAAACTGAAACGATTTCCATCAAGGGGCATGTATACCATAGTGCCCAAAGCAGTTATCACCTCCATGACCTAACTTACCAAGGTTTCTGCAAAACACACGTTAGTCATGGTAATAAAGCGTTGTCATCAATTGCCGAAACCAACTCTCGGGGCCTAGATGCTTTCAGTTATAAGGCGTTAGGAGATATTTGAGGGCGTGGACACGTGCATGGCGATCTAGTGCTTGCAGAAGGAACCGTCAACTAGGCCGAGAATGCGAAGGTAGTAGTAGTACATACTAGTAATTTGCGCGCGCCCATGCGCGCGTGATAACTTTACGGTTTTATTTGTCAAATGGGACATTGAGATAGATATGACAGAATAGATATGATCAATAGACTAAAGAATATAAGGTTGATCCTCAAATAAAAAACTTTAAACTAAATGCAGAGATATTTAAATATTACAAATATTTTACATGTCATAAAACACAGAATATAAGGTTTCAGCATAGTTGACATATAGTTTCAATTCCAAGAAGTAATAGTCTCTAGGGTGAGATGGCGGAACATAGCATGTTATACATAGCCAAAGCTAAGTTTATCTCATACTGTGTTCGAACATTACATTTATTTTACATGAACCATAAAGCACATAAATAGTATTGGTCCAGCATAGCCGACATAAGGTTTCAAAGTCCACGAGACAGCCTCTAAGATGGCAACATACCATATTACACAGATAAATCACAGTACTTAGCACATGTCATAAAGCACAGGGTTAGCTATATTATTTAAGGGAAGTAGCTACTGCTCTTGACCTTCTCCTGATCTTGGCTATGAAACGTCACTGTAGTGAAGCCTTGGGTTCTAGCTGAATATCACCTCTATGCTGCCACTCATAAGCTTCTTCAAGGATCTGCCTATCCACACTGAATTCTTCAGCTAATAGACAAAAGTGAGAAAAAGTGTTGATTGAAGTAAACTGACCGCGAGAATGGTAAATGATGTATAAGATGATTGTTTGCTCAGTCTAAAAAAAGATGACCATCTGTTCATTACCTGTGTTACCACTGAAGCAACCTAATAGGTTTTTTTTCCTGTAGTAGGTCTGTTGAATCAGAGTGGCTACAAAAGTGAACCTTAACGAAACTATTTTTGTAATATCCAGTGGAAACGTGCCAGGAGTTGTGGCTGCAACATGTGAAGGCAATGCAATGGTTGACCCAGAGAGGATCGCATACTTGACCTAGAGCTTGCATGCAGATCGCTTTCAGGACTCCTTCAGATAAGTCTACAGGAAGACCTTTCCTACACGAAATGGCATTTAAGAACAATAGCTCCTGCACTAATTACAAAACTATAAGCCTTTTGCAAGTGGGAAGGCAGCTCAACTCACCTGTTCTCTGGGGATATCCTAGGAAGAACATGTTTTTTTTGACACTGCCTAGGAAGAACATGTTGGATAGCATACTCCAAGAACCTAGATGGAAAAGTGGATGGAAATAATTACCATGATGCATGTGACAAGAACCACAGTTGCTCAAATTTGTAAATGCACCTCTGTAGCAATTAAAAATATAAATATGTTTTTGTGCAGCAGTGATGAATGTACCCTTTTGCCATCAAGTGCAAAACCAACAACGCCTCATACCAAGAACTGGGCAATGCATTCTCCTACAATCAGAAGCCAGTTAATCAGTACTCTTCAATAAAATCTCAAGACATACACTGACAGGGGCAGGGTAAGCAGAGCTCTGCATCATCCTTGCCCGTTTACAACCTGCTAGCAATAACCTCCTTCGTTTCAATGCAAGAGAAACAAGAATGCAGTTTCTTGCAAGGGAATAAAGAAATATGAATACCTATCTTTGCATCAAGTATAAAAGACATCTATTATCCATATTTGAGTTGGAGATGTTTTCTCATGGTTATAAATAGCATTTAGCACGACAATTTCATAGCAGCTTAGTCTCTATCTGTAGACAACTGCTACTTTTCATATCATTAAAATTGGTGCAACATAGTATTTTAGCAATCAAAATTCTTGAAAAAGCTATACATTTACCCATAGTGGAAAGAATAATATGAATAGAAACTTGAAAGTTTAATGTTTGTTTCCTTAGTAGGCTTATTGTCATTGCCACAATGATTGCTTTACATATTCCGGTGATAGAGTTCATATATTAGCTAAAAGTGAAGTTATATTCCAAACAGCAAAGTTATGCTCACTGTGACAGCTATACAACAGGAATCAAAGAAGCAAGCGAGTAAATCAAAATACCCTGATTTTGAAGTGGCTCCATGTAATGATTCACTTGCTAGCAAGCCCTGCTCAAGTACATTTGTTGTTCTGCAGGCCGCTGCAGGCAGGGCCCTCACCTCGCTGCTGGCTAGTCAGCTACTCCTGCCTTGCAAAAATCAGACGCTTGTCATGGCTAGCTCCTTACCGATTCATTATCAGGCTTGTATTTGGTAACAGGGAAACGGTACAGCTATTCTTGTACCTCTAAAAGATTGCAATCCCCATCCATGGTGACTGAAATTTGAAGAGGGATTATGGCCCTGGGGTTTTGGGGTCTATCTGCCCCACCCCCTGCTGGCTATTGCTGCTCACCGAGGGCCGAATGGACGGAGGCTGGACCTCCTCCGTGCTGCTCGCGCCCCCGTTGGACCCTTCGCACCTGGCCTCCGTCCTGCACAGATCGATTGAGGGCAGCATCCGGACGCCCGCGCCGTTACAGCGCCGCGCCGGTGGGCGGCCGCGTCGGACCACCAGAGCCGGTGCTGCCACGCCAGGACACTCGCGGCCGAGCCCGCCCGTACTGCTGCGCCACCAAATCGGGTGCCTCGCGCGCCGCCGCACCGGGGCCTTGTGCCCACCTGCAGCTGCTCGAACAGAGGGAGAAGGGAGGAGTAAATAAAGGAGGAAGAGAACGTCGCTAGGCTCCTTTACCCTCGCCCCGCGTCCGCGCCCGCTGTCGGGAGCTGCCGTGCTGGGAAACTCGCGACCGGAGCCCTCTCGTGCCGAAGCTTCTGCGCCGGGACGCTCGTGACCAAGGCCCACCCGCACCATTGCGCTGCTGGATTTGCGCCGCCGATGCGCCACACCGCCGGATCTGCGCCACGCCGCCGGATCTGCGCCGCCGCCACGCTAGGAGGCCACCCATGCCGAGGTCGACGCCGTGCCCGCCGCACGTGTGCCGCGGCCGCCACCGCACCGCGCCGCGCCGCCGCTGCGTCGGGCTGCCGCGCCTGGGGGCCGCAACGCCGCCGCCGCCGCCGGGATGCGCGCAATGGCGCCCGCCCTAGCCGCCCAGAGTGAGGGAGAGGGAGGAGAGACGGACATGAGAGAGAGAGGATGTGGGTGTGTTGTGAATCAGAAGCCGGCATATATAATTGGTGCTGAGTAGAAGCGGAAGCAGGAGAAGCCACGCGAATATGCTCCGGATGGAAGCGGCTTCAAGCAACACCAGCCGTAGGATCGAAGATCGGACGGCTAGAATTAATCGGAGTGACATGGACGCTCTCATTGAGGTTGAGCTCCAAACGTTCTCATATCTTTAGATGCCAGAAGGCACGTGCTGTTGTGAATTCTTGCTGTGTGGGTAGTCACGAAGTACCGTTGAATCACATGGCACAAAGTGCCGCACTGTGTATTCACATAGGTAGCAATATGTATACACGTGAAGAGATGATTAAACAAATGAGGGAATTGACTCTCATCAGCCACCTCTTATATCAAATATAAGGGTGTATTTGATTTGAGGACAAAGGGAATGAGATATAGCCAATCACAAATTGGATATGCATATCCATGTTGTTTGTTTGGTTGGATAGATGGAGCGAACTATTTTTCTGTTTGGTTGGATGAATGTGAGTGGATGGGATGAGAATACATGACTAATTGTACTTATATTGTTTAATAAAAATTTAAAAATAACAAGTAATTATACATTAATAAATGTGCACTATCACAATTGTTTGATGGCAATGACATCTAGCATCTATGAAAATATTCCTCTGTCAGCGATATACATATGGAACTCACCCGCGAACCTAACACTGTTTGTCCAAGGACCGCCATCTCCCATAAATATCCATCAAACCAAACAAACCGTAAAAGGAGGCCGAGGGGAGTCCCTGCATATTATTCCTTGTCTGTACTACATGCAAAAGAAACCGAGGGGAGTCTCGGCAGGTGCATATGCATATTATTCCTTGTCTGTACTACATGCAAAAGAAAAGAAATAAAGAGCTCTTGCTTCTCCATTTCTCTGTGTTCATATTGTGCTCTTAACATGTGCATACACTGATTGATATAATGGTTTCTTAACATGTTATTAGCACGAGTTCTACCGAGCTGAAAGCTAAGAGGTGAAAAATTAACCCTTATCGATATATTATTCTTGTACTACACTGACAAGCACAAGAATACTGCCTATGAAAATAAGCATGTGCGCCACTAGTATTCACCTCACCAGTTTAATTATATGAAATTGGACACCATGAATCTATCCATTAATGGATCCATCGAACCATCAGCTAAAGCCCAAAATTACGAATATCCACATGGTATACATCTATGATGACTTTGGTTTCATAAAACTGAACTATCATTACAAATTTGAACAGCAAAAGGAAGCTAGGAACAATCACCGCTCCTCAAGCTTTGCAGCAGACCTAGGTATAGCGATGAAAACGGACGGAAACGGACGGAAAAACCCTATTTCTACTTCCGTTTCTATATTTTTTGGCGGAAACGGGATCGGGTTCGGAAAATACGGGTTCGAAAACGGAATCGGAATATGCGGACATACGGAAACGAACAAATACGGATGGAGAGCCGGAAAATTAAATTAAGATCACATAATATAATATTCTCAAAGTATACATATATAAAGTCATGTAATAATATATACAAAGTTTAATATTCATTTACATGCTATGTACGTGAATATAACAGGCATATTTGATGATTCGTAGTTATATTAACATAACATAAGGACATGTAATTGTTGAACATGTTGAGTATAGATTGAAAACGGGATAAAAACGGAATAAATACGGGTCTATTCCATATTAAAACGGGATTACTCGGAAACGGACGGAAAACACCATTTTCTACTTCCGCAAATACGAAAACGGGATCTCGCAAATACGGAAACGGACGGAAAAATATAGAAAACGAAACGGGACGGTACGGGAAAAATTCCGTCCGTTTTCATCCCTACCTAGGTAGCCACGACAATCTGGATTTATGTACCTGAACGCAAGGTTACAATGTCAACATCTAAGAAATTGTTTTCCCTCGAAATTGCATTACTCAAAACACAAGTTATATGCATATAGTACCCATGACGGAAGAGGAAATCGATGATCACAAGGTTGCAATTTGGCTTGAAAAATTCTGTCCTCCGTATAATGTTTGCAGCATGTGGAACAGGGATTAGTCTGAAGCTATCAACCTCACCATCTGAAAAAAAGGAGAATAAGTTTGCAGTGGATTGAGATTTGTATCAATGTGAATATACAAAATTAGTACGACATCAAATGTTTTAGTAAGTACCTTCATTATTAGGAACAAAATCAGCAGGAAGTTTGAGGTCATAGCAGAAGAGAACATCCCTTTTGTATCTAAAGCCTTCAATATCCATATAAGAAACCGCTCCAACAGAAGCAGCACTAGTTTATTTATGATAATATTTGTTACACATTTCACTCAGAAACATAACAAAAAAATCACAAAAATTGAACAGGAGGTTCTAAGGAAAAAGTTTGGCATTTTACTTTGTTGATATGGATCTTGCGATTCCAGCTTCCTCCTCACATTCCTTGATGATATTCTCTTTGCAGGATATTCCATATGGCTAAAATGATCCAAATTGAGTCAACATAAGCTAGTTCTACACTAGAATGAAACAAAAATCACATTTAGGTTTTAGTTTAGGTTACAGCCTATTTTCATTCAGGTATGTTAAAGCCAAGCAGCAAAAATCAACATAGTCCATGTCCGGTCTTGCCAGCTGCCATGAGGCCTAAATTCAACAAATTACATACAGGCTGCCAACATCTACATTTTATACCAGAAAGCTAGCTAAAATCTGCCTTAGTGTCCTTCAACATCCAAGACAATTGACACAGCGAAAATTCTAATACCATGTAGGAAAAAGAAAAACCATTAAGACCAGTGGTTTTCTCTCTCTAAAATCAATACATTCAGATCTTATGATAGACCAAGAAAGTACTTAAGTCCAAATTTCTAGCTGGTAGTGATTACCAGCTAGAACAGTCAACATTGAATATAATAGATAACTATCATATTCAGAATATGTCCAAAAGAGATGAAACATCGCTAACATGGGTGCTCAACTACATATATGTTTTACCACACATCAGGTGTATGTGCGTCCATACACATTTACTTTGTTAATGGAAGAATTGAACATTCTCAAAAAGAATCCAATTTAACCATTTTAGCATGAATATAGCATCAAAGGGCATATGGAACAGATTAAACAGTATTGAGAGCAATTTAGAATTTTTTGTCATCAATCTTTAGCAAATATTTTTTTTTGTTGATAAAGTAAATGGAAAAGCTAACGAGAAGAATGAAAATGTGCACCAGGCCACCAGCAACCAGATGATCAAGCATTCCCGGATATGTTTGCTTCACATCACTTCGCTTACCAATCCAAAGAAATTTCTGACCATTCTTCTCAACATACCCATTCATATGAACTCCATAAGCCTGTCATAAATGTAATTGCATTGACAAAGGACAAGGGTCTAACAGTTACTTACAGATACGTGCACAGCTGATGGATATAATGATAAAGAAATAATAATGTGAGTAAATTTGGGGCACTGAGAGCAAGATTAGTAGTGGGATGGTACCATTAGATGTGTACAATGCTTGATACACATATATAAGAAGAGGAAGCACTATAACATACTTTTATACCAAAGTAGGGAGCAGCAGCGCGTTCCAGAGAGAAGTACACAGGCATGCCATAAGATGATGTTACTGGGTAGAGCTGTTAGAATGCAAACTATGATCAGAACACGAAACTAAACATGTATATGAAACAAGAATAGACACAAAGCTCCAGTGACATGATAGGAAAAAAGGGACAACTTTTTGAATAAATTTAACAAAGGGGTTGTTGCTTTACCAAAAATGGCAGCTTGTGGTGATGATGACAAAGGAATGGGCATACAAAACTTCAGATCATTCCAACAACTAATTATCATCTGTGTGCGGATCTTTTAACCCCAGTAGAGGAAACATGAACAAGTTCAAAAATATTTGTCACTACAAGGCTGATTTAGTCCATAACAAAGTGCTCACAAACCATTAGGTTTAGATGACTATTATATATTTGAAGTGTCAATGTATGTAGCCATGCTAATGCATCTGTTACTGAAGCAAAGCTGACAAGGATGAATTTAAAAATTAACAATTTCCAGATGCCAGACCGAGCTGGTTGTTTTTTTTTCTCGAACGACGCAGGAGATCTGCATGTCATTTCATTAAGATAGAAAAATACAAGACAAGCTGATTTAGAAAGAAACCCAGCTTGCCGAAAACAACACCACACACACACACTAACCGAAAGGGGGTGGGGTGGTTCTATACATGGCCAGGAACAGGTTGCTTTTATCTCATGATTTTATAACCAAAGTATATAAACCTTAGCTTGCCTCTCTACATAAACTCTCATGATGTCATTAAAAGAATGACAATGACAGATAGAAAAATGCACCAAAATCATTTCATAAAATAGTTGAATAATTCATATAACCATCCAAAGTACCTCATTTCGAATACCTGGGATCATTTCTCCAAGGCTCTTAATGACACTTCCAATAGCATGTGTTCTGTCTTCTGGAGTCCTTAGCGATGAGTGGAGAGACACATGCTCCACAGTGTTGCTACCATTGTTGTCCAAGACAATGGTAAAAACATCATGAAAGTCTCTGAGATATTCGATAAATCTGAAATTGATATCAGTATGTTAGACACCTCAAAATGAAACTTGACCTGCAAATTCACATTGAATCATGAGTTATGTATCCTTGACCAGCAGTTCAGTACAGTCATAGATGCATGTTTGTCAATATGAACAGTGAACAACAATAAGTAAAAGCTATGTTCATCCTATCATGACCATGATCATTATGCTTGGCGTTACTTTATTTTTAGGAGAAGATACTAACATGCGACTGAAAGATCAACCCTTCAGTTACCATAAATAGAAACTGGTACATTTTTAATAAGGAAAAAGTCCAAATTACTCCCCTTAAGTTTGGCATATGTTCAGATTACCCCCTAAACTTACATTTGGTTCAATTTACTCCCTCCAACTATTTCAGTTGGTCTAGTTTACCCCTTAACTTGGTTTGTTATTTTGTTTTTCCACGTATTAGTTGAGTCTTAATATCAACTTTTGTGATATGATAGAGAACATCATAAGTTATGTTAGAAAAATATATCTTAACTTTTTGCCACTATTTTGATAGCTTAGGAAATTTAATAATAAATTAACACTGGAGGTACAATATCGTATAAAATATAATGATGAAAAATTCATAGTGCATTTTTCTAATACAAAATACAATGTCCTCTATCACCTCACAAAATTTGAAACTAAAATATAATTTGTACATAGAGAAACAAAAAAAGAAAAAACTCTTTAAGGTGTTAGTTGGACCAACTTAAATAGTTGGAGGGAGCAAATTGAACCAAATGTTAGTTTGGGGGGTTATTTGGACATAGGCCAAACTTGGAGGGAGTAATATGGACTTTTTCCTAATAATAAGGGTAAGGTAACAACCAGAAGCTACCAGCTCCATTCTTAAAGTTGTTGAAAGACCTGTGCAACTTGCATTTAGACCTGGGAATGGACTTGAATCATCCATAGTCCAATTGGATTTTTTCTTCATGGATTCCTTTGGAATGGATTTATTTGGACTTGCACATAGATGGAGGTGAGATCCAAAATTAACTTTGGATAATTGGACATCCAGAGATGAAAATCCAAAGTCCAAAATCCAAAATCCACGCTCTTCACCAGCGGCGACGGCAACACCTTCCGCTTCCACGGCAAGAAGGACCAGAACTTCTGCGTCTTCACCGACGCTGGCCTCCACATCAACACACACTTCATTCTACGTCAGCACCCACAAGGCTGCCAGGTGGAAGCAGCGACAACGTCGACTGCCTCGACCTGGCCTTCGACGGCGAGCCCATCTCCATCCCGGCGCAGACCGGCACCGTGTGGTGGTCCGCCGCCATGCCTTCGCTCACTGTCACGAGGAATGCCGCGACCAACGGCGTGAGGGTGCATCTCATGGGGGTGCTCGACGTCGTGGCCTACATTGTGCCCATCAGCGAGGAGGACTCTCACATACACAGCTACTGCATGACGGAGGACAACAACCTCTACACGACGGTCAGGCTCATGTGACTTCCAGCCTCCTGTTATTTGGATATTGGATGGATGTTGGATTTTGAGTGGAGGGATTGGATTGGATTGGATTTTCTCTGATTTTAGTTGGACTAGAGTGGACGTGGATTTCAAATAGTTGGATCATTCTTGGATTGTTTTGATTTGTACATGAACTTAGATCCATTACCAGGTCCACTTGCATTTGACATATAATCATCACTCATCAGCATGCTGACCAAAGCTTGGTCGATTCTGCTATAGGCAAGGAACAATAGTGACAGATGGAGACATGGGGTAATACTCTGTTCTGCACAGGTAATAGATGAAACATCTTGTCTTTTGTTGTTTCTTGTTTGTTTCCTTATATAATGTATTGTTGTTCAGTTGCTTTTTAGTGATGGTGTAGCTGGCTAATTCAAGCTGCAGGGAGTAACAACTTTTGAACTGTTTTCTCTGTTTCTGGTTGATCTTGCGGTCGCCTTCATTCAATGTTTTCCTAAACGTTAAACGGTAAACAGTCGGTCACCTACTGTTTAGCCATTATTCGAGCAAAACGGACCATTAAACGGGTTGCACGGCCAATTAAACGGGCTAAACGGGAGATTAAACGGAAACGGCATACCACCGTGTAGCGTTTACACGGTGTTTAAACGGGCTAAACGACCGTTTAGGCGAACAGTTCCTTCATTTTGCTAGGTAATCTGAATCAGATAGGCCTAGAGTTAAGTGTAAGGTAGACCCGTTCTGGGTATCTTTTTTGACCTCTTGGTCATCTTAATTGCTGTCTGAACTACTCTAAAACTGCTGTATTTCCGTTATTGAAGTAATGGAAATAGGATCTGCCTCGGTTAAAAAATATATATATAATGTATTGTTGACTGAAGTGATGCGTTTAGCTTATTATTGTGTCATGGCAGTCGAGATTGTTAGTAATTTCGGCATGTCAAAGAACAATCTAGTGTCACCAAGCAGCGAGCGGTCAGTGCTTAGACTGAACCATACAGGGCATGTTTTAAATCAAACAGCGTGGTTCTGGCATAGCAGAAGAAAAATGACAAAAATAGCAACAGTAATAGACGAAGTGGTAAAACAGAGCAATTTCTGTTGGTATTACAACTCGCCAGTTTCTTTTGGTGGCAATGATATATCACTAAAGCGGTGACTTCTTGGTGACATATAGCCAATGTTTCCTTTATAAGCTAACATAAAAGGGCTGAGGATTCATGAGGTCCTGGATATTCATTTATATATGAGGTATTCGGAAACATTATTTAAAAGCACTAAAATTTTCGCTGGTTTTGTATGTTAATGCTGCTACTGCACTTTAACTCTTCGAGAACATTATAGCCAAGAAATCTGAACAAATTTATTAGAAACAATATACAGTACAGTCATTCGGCAAACAAAACTTAGATTGGCAGAAGATTCCAAATATAGTCTGCAGTCCATGGTTTTAAATAGCTCGCTATTTTTGCCGCTATAGCCCGAAATAGCTTGAAAAAAATTGTGCCGCTATTTGCGTTCATGCACAATTTTATCGCTATTTTGCCGCTAAAGTCCGCTAATTACGGTTTATAAAACGCTAAACACTTTAGCCTTAGCTCGCTATTTAAAACCATGCTGCAGTCTAATTAAAAAAACATTCAGACAGCATGAAGATCGATCTGCCAATCTCAACTACCAATGGAATAGATGTTTTTTGAAAAGACCATATATGGTATAAGACTTGCACATAATGACACAGGATTTTGGCCAGCACTATTCTAGTAAACTCATACTATACTGTGTATGTAAGATTATACACTAAATTGCTCAAAATTAGTAGTAAAACCGTATAAGTCATGTACATAACGTACATGCTTCTTTCGAGATGATATGGACACATAAGGTTTGACCGTTTGAGAGAAGAAATCACACTCACCCCATGTGGATGTACCCCACGACCTGATCCTCCACGGAGAACTCCACGAACTGCCCCTTTTTGTCCTGCAAAATCCCACACACAAATACGCACATGCACAGGTGAAGGCGTTCGCCCATATACATATACCGAATTACCAATACACTAGAGCGCATGTGAGAACAGACGAGAAACTCACCATTCCGCGGTTGCAGGTCTTAACCTTCCGGAAGTACCCGGAGATGTCGGACTCGTCGCCGCGCCCGCCGTCCCCGGCGACGCGGAGGGCGTCGGCCCAGCCGAACACCGCTGCAGAAGTGGGCGGCGCGGCGGAGGAGGCGGAGAAGCGGAGGCGGCGGCTAGTGAGGAACTGGAGGCGGGCGGGGGAGCTCCAGCGAGCGGCGGCAGTGATGGTGGCCATGGCGGATATCGCCGGTCGAAGTTCGCACGCTAGTTCTGTTCCAGAAGAGAAATGTGTCCCTTTCTCTTTCAGAAAAAACAATAAAATTTATCGGCCTATGACATGATGCTACTAGCCCTCTTTCTTGTCAGCCAAACCTCAATTTTTTTTTGTTTTTAATAATTTTGGAAAGTGAAAAAATAAGTGACATGAACTAAAATAGGAGCGTGATTCCATCTCCATGCAATCACTTTTTTTTTTTGGAAGGGCCAGCGCCCCGGACATGGCGTGTCCGAACGCAGCTCCCGCACGTTATCTCGCACCGCATCTCACGACCGCGGCCTCCCATCCAGCATATGCGTCCCCGCGTCTGGATGTCGCACCGCGCCCCAGTAGTCCATCCAGCGTCCTAGCAGCCTATCTCGCACCCCGCGCCCATCCCCAGGCCCCACGTAGGTCTCGTCACCTGCCCTCGTCTACGGATGCACGCTGCGGAGGCGTCTGCCGGCCATAGGCACCCGCACGGTGACCCCAACGATGGCGCCCCTAACAGCAGCAGACGGCTGCGGCAGGCCGCTGTCCGTCGGCCACCGGCGCCTTTGCAACATGTACAACGCCCGATCACTTTTAAAAAATCCAGATGAAACATTTGCAACATACGTCTAAAACAGATGAAACAATTGAAACATGTGATTGAAACATGCATGTATAATCATTTGCAACATGTGCAATACCAAGATCTAATTTTGAAACATCTAGAAAAAATGTTTGCAACATACGTCTGAAACACCTGAAACACTTGAAACATACGCTTGCAACATGCGCATTTTGTCACTGCAACATATGCAACATCCAGATCTACTTTTGCAATATCCAGCTGAAGCACTTGAAACAAAGGTTTGAGACGGCTGAAACACTTGAAAACATATGCAAAGATTCAGATCTACTTTTACAACATCTAGATAAAACATTTGAAACAAAAGTCGAAAACGCCTCAAAAACATAAACTCAGTGTTCGCCGCGTGACCAAGGCCTACCTGGTGGGGAACTGCGATATAGATCGGCGAGGAGGATAGGGAGCGGATGGAGGCCGCCCTGTGCAGAGGCGCTGGAGTTGCAACGGCGATGCCCAGCCGAGCAAGGAGCCCGAGGAGGGACGTCGCCCAGGGGGGGCCGTGAGGAGCTCCATCGCTTGCCCTTCACTGTAATGTAGTACTAGCAGTAGGATTGCAGTCCGTGGTGGAGAAGATGGACAGAAAGTGGCGGGCTCCAGCGATGAGCTCGGCGCGCAGCGCTAGGGTGGGGCGGAGGAAGAGGCAGGGATGAAGAGGTGCCAGCGCGGGCAGCCACAAGACGCTGTGGTGGGGAGGAGGAAGCGGAAAGGACGGAGGAGGCGCCGGCAGGAGGTGCGCTCTGGCTACTGCATTTGTTGAGATGAAGACGAAGGGAGAAGAAGGATTGATGATTCTTTTTTTAATATAAGTACAACATATACTACTCCTACTCTCTAGTAGGAGTACTAGCCAAGCGTCACGGGCGGGAACCAGCGGAGTGGACATGTGTCGCGTCCAGAAGGGATGGACAACTCCGGACGCTCGAGTCAGAGCATTTTCGTTTTTTTCTCGAACCGCGCAAGAGAGCTACATGTCATTCATTAAGGTAGGAAAAAAATACAAAGAGTTAGGCAAAAAAAACCAAACCCAAACACGAACGCACAACCAAACGACCCCAGACAGCGGCGGATCCAGAAACCGATCGCGAGGGGGGCTAACTGCTGCTAGCTTTCGGATCAAACACAGAGTAAAACAGAGGAAATTTAAGGCAGCTACTTAGAATTAGCACGGCTGACCTTCTACGTGCTAACTGCCGGCCTGCCGCGCCGTCGCTGGAGACCTGGCCGGCTGGCCGTGCATCCACGCTAGCTGTCGCTCGATCGAGACCTGGTCACCTGGCCGGCCGCTGCTTGCAGGATTCGACCGCTGGAGATCTGGCAAGCCAGCCATGGGCGTGCGGGAGGCAAGCAGGCAGCGGGCCTGGCCGGGGAGGGGCGGAGGGCGGCTGCCGAGTGGCGGCGACTGCGATCGAGCTGACCGAGCGCCGAGCGGGGAGAGCCAGAGGGGTGAGACGAGCGTCGGGCTTCCAGAATCGGGCATCGGCTAGGGTTGGTAAGGGCCTTCGAGCTGGCTTCGAGTTGGGCTGTGACCTGTGTTGCTTGTGGATCGACGGGGCTGCTAGGCCAGGTCTGAAGACCTACTCCTGCTAGTTTCGGCCCGCGCCCCCCCCCCCGAATCCGCCCCAGAGAACTAAGACTTGCCAAAAAAAAAGAAAAGAAAAGGCATGACCAAGGACCACCCGGAAAAACTAGAGAACTATGAAGCGTGTGACCCAGTGAGGAGCGTCTTGAGCTTGGAAGCACCAGCCGCAGCCCAGCACCATATGGTGCTCTCAACGGTCACTGTTTGCATGAGAGCTTGAAGGTTTGGCTGCAATCCGTCGAAAACACATATGAGTCTCGATTCTTTCAAATCTCCCAAGCCACAAGAATGATAAAGGAGTTTAGCTCTTTTCTGTGTCTGTGTCTCCTTTGGCACCCCTCTGATCACGCTCCTCCGCCAGCTAGATAAACTTGCTGTCCCTAACACAGGTGCTACAGCAGCAGATTTAGTCGCTGTAAACAGAAAAACCAAACCTGCCGAGAGAAAACGCATGAGACTAGCAGATGCTGGATTGTTTCCTTAGCTTGGTCACAAATCAGGCAGGCAGTCCCCGCTTGGCTAGCCGGTGTGCAGTCCAACATCTATTGTTGAAAGCCAACCACAAAAAGAATTTGCATCGCAATGGGGCCCAACTCTTTCAGATCCTCCTCCGAGCGGTGAACTTGATGGTTCCAAGGAAGAATGCAGCATAAGCTGATTTGCTGCTGTAGACCCTGCATTGGGTTAGCTTCCAACGATGCTGATCAGGGACACCTGGTCGTAGAATTAGGCCATCCACCAAGTCCCATACCGGTACTCCACCAATTACCTGGCCCCTTTGCTACCACACACCCAGTTCCTGTTTTGGAGTGCCTGAGCAACAGTATGAGCTTTGACCGTCCTTCTTGGGATTGCCTTAAATAAATTGGGAGCCGCCAATTCCGCAATGGTCCTGCCATTCAACCACCGATTCGACCAAAAAAGAATGGATTCATCATTTCCTACAATTGTTTCTGTGGCCATATTAAAAGTGCTTGGGCATTCTTTGGCACTTGGATTGGGAAACCAGCCCATGGCCTAGTAGGGTCAGTTTTTTCAGCCCAAAGCCAATGAATGCGCAAAGCCCAACCGAAAAATTCTAGGTTATGAATGCCTAAGCACCATACTCTAAAGGCTGCTGAACTCTTGCCCAGGACACAAGACAGTTACCTCCATTTGCCTGTTCTTGACCTTTTCACAGGAAGCCTCTGCATTTTTTTGTCAATGGCCTACTTTGGAAGATCCAGAACAATCATATGAAAAATGGGAGAAGCTGTCAACACCGCTCCAACCAGAACCAACCATACAATCACCTTGATAAGGTTAAAGTATATGTGGAGAAAATTAAGAATAATTGGATAACTATAAGACAATTTAAAAGGTAACCTATTGAATACATTAGTTGTTCAATAGTCTCGCAGGACTATCCCCCCCTCCCACTCACACACGGAAAAAATTTCTAATACCTATAAATATCTCATTTCACACAAACAATAAGACAAAAATTCACTTATTGTTGATCATAATATTGTGATTTTTCATTATAAATATTAACAACATATGTAAAAACATTGAAATAATTGTTAAGACATACATCTAGAGGTGTTATTATATATATATATATATACACACACACACGGCAGCGCTATTCTACACCTTAGGTGTAGAATATTATTCTACAGCACAAGTCAAAATTAAGTAGAAAAAATACTGAGTGAACAATGTTCAGTATCACTCAGTACTACACCCAGCACCACGAAAATACTGAACAATACTGAAACGTGAGTACTGAACAGTACTGAATTTTGTTCAGTATAACAGCTTGTTGGTGCGACACTGCGTGACACTGCATAAGACAACACCCATGTACTTGTCCAGACTGACTCCAACAATGCGATGCAAAATAGGAGACCTATACGTGGTATGCGTCTCGCTGAAAGGAAAGGGTCACGGACCTAAAAGCTCTCTTCTCCAACAGCGAAGGCAAATAGAAAGCCAATCCGGTGGATTTGGCCGGCGTGGACTCCCGGTGGTGCTTGCCGGCGGCATCTCTCTCCCATCCCCTCCTCCCTACAAGGCAGCGGATCCGACGCCCTCCCCCGGCCAGCGGCGCCGGCGACCTCCCTCTCTTCTTCCTAACTCCGGCGAGCTCCACCATGGCCATTTTCCTTTTCTTTCATTTGCGGTCATCCTAGGCCATACCGCCGCAGCCACCTCCCTTGCCGGCGCCGCCACGAGACCCGCGCCCGGCCCCCATCCTGCGCCTCCCGCACAGCGCCGCCGCCTGCTCCGCAGCTGCTGCTGCATGCGTCACCGCCCGGCCGCCCACCAGCTGCACACTCCGCACGCCGTGGACCCGCCTCGCCCCGCTCCCCGTCTCGCACCGCCGTCCGCGCCCCGCGCGGACCCGCCTGGAAGCGCCAGCGACTCCCCGCCGCGGACCCACCACTACGGCGCCAGAGTTTGCGTCGTCTCTCTGGACGACACTTATTTGTGTCTCAGCTCCCGTGGTACGCAAAATGGGTTGTGTGTTTGAGTCTTCCTATTGGTACCCAAATCACTATGAAGGACCTATTTTTGAGTTTGGGTTCCATCGTTGGAGACAGTCTAAGTAGTCTTAATTCTTGAGACCATCTTGCTACCGACATCCATCTAATTTCATAAAAGATAAGAACGAAATAAACCAGACAAAAACACAACATAATTTGTTTAGTGTTTAGTCTCAAATCAATGTCATCAGCTCAAGCAAAACACTACACCAGGGTATCCAAACACATCACAGACAGAATCCAGTTACAGTTTCCTGGAGCTACTCAGGGTATCCAAACACATCACAGGCAGAATCCAGGCAGCGACCTACCCAGACAAAATTGGCCCAGGGCTGTAACCAAACGTACCTACATGCTTGGTAATCACACCCTAAGAGTGACGTGCTCTAATAAGCAAAGAAAAATGACAATCCCCATGCATTGCTCTTCGACTGCACATTTTCAGCACATAAATTACACAGATGGCAATTGATATTCACGTAAACAATTCTTTTTGAATTTCTTTGACACCCCCAGTGAACTGTGATTTATCACACCAATGGAGTTGAAAATGGAAGTATTACTGTGGTTTCACTAATTAATATTACAGATTCGTTTCAAAAGAAATACTAATATTACAGAAATTGTCGCAAAGAAACAATACAGTTGCAAAAGAAAATTTGTATGAAGTGCAACTTTTTGTGATGCTGATATATCATGCTCTACTTTAGGCAACGCACTCAAGAAATAGAAGAATTGAATTAGCTAGTTGACTATAGCAATGCTCCTAGAACAAATTTCATAAACTATACGCATATGGAAGATCCACTATAGGAGCTTATGCTAAGGAGGAACAAGATAAACATTTCTTTCCTAGGCCTATAGAACTTCACTCTGTATAACTGACCGACTAGATCTACATTTATCCTGGTTGGCACTACTGTCTCATGTACAAGTGAGTCCACACGGACCAATCGGCGTTGCTCAGCGTGAACTACCATTCAGCTTGGGAGACTCAGATGCCGCGTATCCATAAGGGCTCTTGCTAGCCCAGTTCCACAGGTCTCTGCACATTTCTGTGATGCCATATTTCGCTCTGAAGAAGGAACATTTATTAAATGACCAAAAAATGGTTTTCTTTCAAATAAACCTTATGAATGATACTTTTTTATATATATCTTACTTCCAGTGGAGTTCTCGCTCTGCTTTTGCCGGCGATGAAAAGAGAATCTCAGCATCACCAGGACGCCGTTGACCCATGACCAAAGGGATTTTCTAAAAAGGTAACAAGTACAGATAAGAAATCAAGTTGCAGGAAGAGAGCCCGTACATGTATGGCTACTCATGAAACTTGACAGCAAGGTTAACTCTTGGAATTAGAAAGAATTTGTTGAAATTACACATTACAACAATCAATCCATACAAATTCCTATGTTCTTGTTGTGAATTGTCAAATAGTCCAACTCTCAACATTAGTCTCTGTTGGAGTGTGAATGTATTAGGCCATGAGGCTAGGCCCATATGGCCCATGTATGGTACCTATATAGCTACCCTTCTAGGGTTAGCCCAAATCAATAGAGAATAACCTTCTAGCATGGTATCAAGCTGAGTTTTTTTTCCTCCCCTTCACCCAGCCGCCGCCCCTCTGGCCAGCGCCGCCGCCGCCATCTCCATGGCCGGCCGGCCTCCTCCTCCCTCCCCTTCCTCCTTCCCTCCCTTTCCCTCCACCTCCTGGGCACCAGTGGCTGCTGCTGACCCCCACCCTCCTCCCGCCGCCGTCCTGAGCGGATCCTGCTCCGCCGAACCGACCACCTGCTCGCGCGGCTCCGCGTCTCCCTCTCCGGCGCCGAGCTCGTCTTCTCCGAGCACCTCTCCAGGCGGCTCCTGCTCCGCTACCCCCCCACCCGCTCCCTCCGCCTCCTCCCGTGCGGACCTCTCCGCCTCCTCCCGCTGGTCCCGTGCGGACCGCGCGGGGGTCCTCGAGCCGCTTCGCGGCCTCCTGCTCCGCTAACCCCCGCCCGCTCCCTCCGCCTCCTCCCACTGGTCCCGTGCGGACCTTTCTGCCTCCTCCCGCTGGTCCCGTGCGGACCAAGCTGGGGTCCTCGAGCCGCTTCGCGGCCACGTTTCCGAGCCAACCGACGCCGCTGAGCACGTTTCCGAGCCGCCCGACGCCGCTAGACAGCCGCGCCGCGCCAGCCTTTGCCCTGCCCGCCGCTGCTGCCGCCCCTGTCGTCCTGCTGCCGCCCGGAGTGGATTCCAGTGGCGCCGGGCCCCATCTGTCTCCTCGTGCTGCTCCCGCGGTTCCGGTGGACACGGGCAAGCTCCACTGCTCGCTGGGTTCCGGCGGCTGCCGGACCTGCAGCGACCACGGAACCCCCTCCTCCTTCACCAACCTCCCGCCTGCTGCTGCTCGCCCGCCACCTGGAGTCCGGCCGCCGCCCCCTGCCGCCGATTTCGGTGCTGCTGCGGGCGTGGCCCTCGGTCTCCCACGGCCCGCCACCGTCGCGGCCATGCCTTTCCGCTTCCCGTTCCCGGCGCCTGAGTCGCTGCCGCGAGCCCGCCGACCCACCGTCGCCGTCAGAGGTCCAAGCGCGGCCGCGGCCGCGGGGGGCCCAGGCGCCTTGGCCTACTCCTTCAGCACCACCGCCAGCCCTTCGCCCGCAGTTCCTCCTGCCGTAGGGCTGCGATCAACCAGTCCTGATTCGATCGCTGACTCGGGCGCCACTTTCCATACCACACCCGATGCGAGTCTCCTTTCTTCTCTCCGTCCTCCCCACCCTTCCTGTCCCTCTTCCATCATGGTCGCCAATGGCACCTGCATCCCTGTCTCCTCCGTGGGCACTGCCCGTTCCCACGGCTCATTTCATATCCCTGATGTTCTTGTGGCTCCCGGCATGGTTCACAACCTTCTCTCTATTCGCCGTTTCACCACTGACAACTCTTGTTCGGTTGAGTTTGACCCCTCTGGCCTCACCGTGCGGGATTTGGCCTCCCGGGTTCCTCTACTCCGCTGTAACAGCACTGGGCCTCTCTACACCCTTCGGTTCTCGGCGTCTGTTTCACCTTCTTCGTCTTCCTCAGCCGCTTTTGCTGCCACTCCTTCCTCCACCACTTGGCACCGTCGCCTCGGCCATCCTGGCCGGGATGCCCTGATGGAGCTCAGTCGTAGTTCCGACCTTCGGTGCTCTCGTCCTCACGATGATCACTTGTGTCATGCATGCCAGCTGGGCCGTCACGTTCGCCTTCCCTTTCAGTCCTCTTCCTCTCATGCCACTCGTGTTTTTGATCTTATTCATTGCGACTTGTGGACTTCTCCTGTTCTCAGTATGTCTGGCTATAAGTACTACTTGGTGGTGGTCGATGATTTCTCCCATTATTCCTGGACTTTTCCCCTGCGTGCCAAGTCCGAGGCGTTCCCCACTCTTAGCCACTTCTTTGCTTGGGTATCTACTCAGTTCGGCCTCACCATCAAGGCTGTTCAGTGCGACAATGGCCGTGAGTTCGATAACTCAACCTCACGTGCCTTCTTCCTTTCTTCCGGTGTCCACTTGCGCATGTCTTGTCCGTATACCTCCTCTCAAAACGGCAAGGCCGAGCGCATGATCCGCACCACCAATGACATCATGCGCACCCTTCTGCTCCAGGCATCTCTACCCGCTCGCTTCTGGGCTGAGTGTCTGCACACCTCCACCTATCTCCTTAACCGACTTTCTTCTTCTGCCTGCCCAGCTCCCACGCCTCACCACGCTCTTTTCAGTACCCCTCCTCGTTACGACCACCTTCGAGTCTTCGGGTGTGCGTGTTACCCTAACACCGCTGCCACCGCTCCCCATAAGCTGGCTCCCCGGTCGACCCTCTGTGTCTTTCTCGGATACTCTCCGGATCACAAGGGTTACCGATGCTTTGACCTTACCTCTCGCCGCGTCCTCATCTCTCGCCATGTCGTGTTTGATGAGTCGGCATTTCCTTACTCCACCACCTCTACACCTCCACCTCCCGCTGACCCTGCAGAGGCTTCCTTCTTTCCCACTGACCCGGCGATTCCGCCACCCTTCTCCCTCTACCCTGCAGGTACTACTCCGGCGCACTCTCCTGGTGGTCCCGCCCCGCCCCTGCCGGACTCGCACCAGGACCTTCCGGTGCCTGACACGGTCGAGGCAGCCCCGGAGCTTCCACCCTCGCTCCCTGTGGCTTCGCTGCCTCCCGTTGTGCCTGATGCTGCCGTTCCGATCGCGGGACCGAGCCCACCGACCCCACCTCCTCCCGGGCGCTTCGGACTCGTCTACCAGCGCCGGCGGGAGCCGCGTCCGCCCTCACCTCCTCCCGGACGCTTTGGCATCGTCTACGAGCGCCGGCGTGAGCCGGCTCCGCCGCTTTCGTCCCCAGCGCCGTCGTCGCCGGTGCATGCTCCGCCAGCATCGCCACGCTCTCGTGCCGACCCGCCGGTGTACCACCCGCCTCTTCTTCATCGGGACCCTCGTCACACTCACCCGATGGTGACGAGGCAGACGTCTCGCCCGCAGGCCCTCACCGCCGCCGCCTGCGAGCCGGGGATCTCTCCGGTACCCTCTTCCGTCCGCGCGGCCTTGGCGGATCCTCACTGGCGCCGCGCGATGGACGAGGAGTACGCGGCCCTCCTCGCCAACCAGACATGGGACCTCGTGCCTCGTCCGCCGGGCTCCAACATTGTCACCGGCAAGTGGATCTGGACGCACAAGAGGCGAGCTGATGGTTCCCTGGAGCGCTACAAGGCTCGCTGGGTCCTCCGCGGCTTCACTCAGCGGCCCGGCATTGACTATGCTGAGACCTTCAGTCCCGTGGTGAAGCCAGCTACAGTCCGCACCGTCCTCTCTCTGGCTCTCGAGCGCTCCTGGCCTGTGCATCAGCTGGATGTCAAGAATGCCTTCCTCCATGGCACTCTGACTGAGACGGTCTACTGCAGTCAGCCGGCAGGTTTCGTGGATTCTTCTCGTCCTGACTTCGTCTGCCGGCTCAACAAATCTCTCTACGGGCTCAAGCAGGCACCCCGGGCTTGGTACTCTCGATTCGCTACCTTCCTGCAGACTCTTGGGTTCACAGAGGCCAAGTCTGACACCTCCTTGTTCATCTACCACTATGACGGTGAGACTGCTTACCTGCTCCTCTATGTCGATGACATTGTTCTCACCGCCTCCAGCGAGTCTCTGCTCCACCGCATCATTGCCTCACTCCAGAAGGAATTTGCTATGAAGGATCTTGGGGTGCTCCACCACTTCCTCGGCGTCACTGTTGAGCCCCGACCTTCAGGCCTATTCCTCCACCAGCAGCAGTTCACTTGTGACATTCTGGAGCGAGCAGGGATGACCGCTTGCCATCCTGCTCTACACCGGTGGACACCCAGGGGAAGCTGTCAGAGGCTGGGGGTCCGATGCTTGGGCCAGCGGACTCCACCGCCTACCGGAGTCTTGCTGGCGCGCTTCAGTACCTCACTTTCACACGGCCGGACATCACTTATGCCGTCCAGCAGCTCTGCCTCTACATGCATGCTCCGCGGGAGCCCCACCTGGCTGCTATGAAGCGGCTTCTCCGGTACCTCCGTGGCACTCTTGGCTACGGGCTGCTCCTCGGCCGGTCCTCCACTGCCGAGCTCGTTGTCTACACCGACGCTGACTGGGCGGGATGCCCGGACACCCGCCGGTCCACCTCCGGCTACGCTGTCTTCCTCGGCGGCAACCTGGTCACTTGGTCGTCCAAGCGCCAGCCGGTGGTTTCCCGCTCCAGTGCCGAGGCGGAGTACCGTGCTGTGGCCAACGGCGTGGCCGAGGCCGCCTGGCTTCGCCAGCTCCTGGCTGAGCTTCACCGCCCACTCGCTAGGAGCACGCTCGTCTACTGCGACAATGTCAGCGCGGTCTACCTCTCCACCAACCCCGTGCAGCACCAGAGGACCAAGCATGTGGAGATCGATCTACACCTCGTCCGCGACCGGGTGGCCATCGGCGACGTCCGGGTTCTTCACGTCCCGACCACCTCCCAGTTTGCGGACATCTTCACCAAAGGCCTCCCTTTCTCGACCTTCTCCGAGTTTCGCTCCAGCCTCAACGTCTCTAGTGGCTAGTTGTGGCTGCGGGGGGTCCTGTGTGTGTTGTGCTCTTGCTTGTTTTCTTTCTTATTCAGCCTTGAACTCCGCTGCGCCGGTAGTTCAGACTGCGGGGGGTGTTGGAGTGTGAATGTATTAGGCCATGAGGCTAGGCCCATATGGCCCATGTATGGTACCTATATAGCTACCCTTCTAGGGTTAGCCCAAATCAATAGAGAATAACCTTCTAGCAGTCTCTAAGCCAACATAATCCCCTGGATAAATTCAAGGGTTGCTTGTATACCTTTAAAATTCAGGAGTTGAGGTTTAATTGAAGTTTTTTTTCTCAAAGAAACTAGATATGTGAGCAAAAAAAGATATCATGGCAAAGAAACAGGGGCCAGAGATGACGAGATGTCCAATACTCAATATATCAAATCAGGTGTACCTTTCCAGAAGCCTTCTCAAATGCATTGACTATCTCCAACACTGATGTTCCTTTTCCGGTTCCAAGGTTGTATGCTTCACATCCTGCAAGAACAGTTAAATTTGGAACAAGATTCAACTACAAAACTTACTGTAGGTTTTGACTTATGAGCATCCAATTAACTCATATGTAGAAGAAACTTTGTTCAACAAAAAAGTTAAAGCATCATATGCGATGGATATATTTTTCTGCACACTTATTAGATTAAGAAAATGTATCTGTGATACATTATTATTAACCAGAATAAAGCTAATGAAAATCGACAACAAAAGAAGATAGTATTTACATCTTTAGGGTCTGTTGGTTTAGCTGTGAGTTGTGGAAAAGCTGCTGTGAGGTGTGACAAGTGAGCTGTGAAAAAGCTATTGTGAGCTATGTGCTGTGGAAAAGCTGTAAGCTGTTTGGGTGAAACAAGTATAAAATCTACCCCTTCTTTCTCTCTCATTTCAAACAGCTGTGAAACAACTCTCTATTTCCACCCATTTCGACAAGCAGAAAGCGAAAAACCAAAAACAGGGTTCAAGGTGCTTACAAAACTATACTACACAAAAGCAACCTTAGTGTACATCTAGAAAGTGGTAATAAACATTTCGGCTATAGTATATGAGAGGGCAGCCATTTGTTCAAACCTGTGTTAGATGAGCTTTCAAAAAGCTTCCTTAATGCGAAAAGATGTCCTTCAGCAAGGTCAACCACATGAATATAATCACGAACCTGCAATCATGTAGAAGTGTTGTTAATAGATGGGAATATTCAGTAACTTCTTACAGCAGTTGTCACAATAATATTCCTAGAATAGCTTTGTTGACATTTGACCATGATGTTGTCCACTTCCAACAGCACTTGAAAAGCAAATGCACGAATCAGACTGAGATTGGAAAGGAGAAGCTAATTGGCTGCAACAAATGAGATAGAAACCATTCTCATCATGAATGCCTATCTTTAATGTAGACAGTGAGAGCATGGTTAATTTGCATCCACTCTTCATTTGATCGTTTTCTGTAAACCAAGAATAGAGGCCTGATGGTAATGTTCAGAGGAGGCCAGGGCAAACTCTTCTACTGTAAACTACCAATAATAACATCAGGATTGCCCACATGATGACATGTTTCCTTACAGATGGTCACAAAAAGCTGACCAGATGCTAAGTTGAATGATTGAACAGACTAAGGTAGGCATTTTCGAGCTGTAGAACATTTCTAGTGTCAAAGTGATTTTCACTTCAGTTATTTGGTTCCAATAACTTATGTTCTGATAAGCACTAGCGGACTACATAGTTTTAATTGTTACTCCAGCTTTTAAATTGAAGAGCCTTAAGCAGCCACCAAATATTACTAGTGATTCTAGTGCCGATCTATTTAAATTTACATAAAATGCCCTCTACAGAAACATATAATGCCTATAACATGAAATGAACACCAAATGGATAAAGAAAATTCAAATGCTGATGCAAGTAACAAGTAACAGAGAGTACAAATGGATAAAGAAAATTCAAATGCTGATGCAAGTAACAAGTAACAGAGAGTAGCATAACGAAGAAACAGTACCCCTGTCCCATCCTTTGTTGCGTAGTTATTTCCAAATATTGTTAATGATGGCCTCCTGCCAACAGCAATTTGCTGAACGAAGGGCATAAGGTTGTTAGGAGTTCCACATGGGTCTTCACCAAGGTATCCACTGGGGTGAGCCCCAACCGGATTAAAGTACCTAAGCAAAATGATATTCCATTCAGGATCTGAATGGTAGATATCACGGCATATCTCCTCAGCCATAAGCTGCAATTAATATGTATGGTTGCAATCAGTTGAAAGACTTGATGCTAGATTAATTCATGGAAAATGAAGAAGCATACTTTGGTTCTGCCATATGGGTTATGTGGAGTGAGAGGAAAATCTTCAGTGCAGGGTGAGTTCTTAGGTGACCCATAAACTGCAGCTGATGATGAGAACACTAGCTGCAAGATTAGGACACATAAGAGGAAAGAAATCAGTATAAGCCCGATCTGAACAACAAATGACCAACTGGCTAATGTTACAGGGATAGACACATTAAGCAATGAGTACCACCTAGATCAACCAAAATTATGAATGTGATGACCACTGTTTAATAGGTGCATGGATCAAATGTTACCATTCCTAAAGGTTGGATGTAAAACTGCATAAAATGGTGTTGAGTAACAATGTATTCATTAGGCTGCAATCTGGTACATCAATTACATCAGGAAGTAGAGAAACCATTCCATTTAATAATTTGGCACTCATTTTACATAAAGATAAGTAAGCATTTGTAGGAACAAGCCTTTAACTGCATTAAAAAATCAGCTTTGTAATTACAGTACTTTCAAAAACGAAGAATAGTGCTAGTGCATATACTTTTTTGGTGAAAGAAAAAGATCGGATATGTTGAATGATCTAGCAAATAATTGGCAAAGATTGATTTGCTAGAGGATACTAGTATTGAAAGCACTACAAAAAATTTTAGAACAGGTAAATATCAGTTAAGCATGGTTATGCATCTGTACATAAAAAGGTAATCACATTACTAAACATACTCTTGGAGCACAAGGTACCCCAGAGATATAGGTATGGCAATACCTTCTTACATCCATGAGCTGCCATAACTTCCAGAAGATTTATTGTGCCAACAACATTATGGTCGTAATAAAGCAATGGCTTTTGTACACTTTCTCCAACAGCTTTCAGTCCAGCAAAATGAATAACAGCATCAAATCTGGAGAACGGCGTAGTATGAATATAAATAAGTACCGGGTGCAGATGCATTTACATAGAAGACAAGACTAAACATTGAATAGGTAATTAATGATGAGCAGATATACATTGCCTACTAACTGGTTATCTTCCA
The DNA here is from genome assembly GCA_038087645.1 of Saccharum hybrid cultivar R570. NCBI lineage: Eukaryota > Viridiplantae > Streptophyta > Magnoliopsida > Poales > Poaceae > Saccharum > Saccharum hybrid cultivar. The sequence goes on from JAQSUU010000392.1 coordinate 1,708,680, forward strand.
GTGAGCTTTACCTTGTTGAAGCAAAAACCTTTTCCAATCCATCTTTGTCACGGATATCAACCTGCAGAAACAGAAAATTTGAGAACATTGCTTGTATGTCCCAGAAGGCCAGTAACAATTTTATGACTAGGTTAAATATGCAATATGACATTGATTTCTGGGTCTACGCCCTAGTAGATTAAGAGATATTTTCCCCCAAGATATGCCATTAAATGGTTGTCAGAGCCCGGCAGGTAGGGGGCCCTGGGTGGCAGCGGCTAGGGTTTGGGGGGGGGGGGGACTAGAGGCGTCGGCACAGGGGAGAGAGAGAGACGCAGGAGAAGAGGACCGAGGCTTAGAAGGGAGAGGAGGGGATAGAAGGCCCTTGGCCTATTCTACTCTTGCTTAAGATTGAAAGGTTACATCACTCCTGTAT